>JACCIC010000059.1:682500-1282500 GCA_018907035.1 Sycobia sp. Sy_11 | reverse complement strand
TAGTAATTACTTGAATATTTATATTATTTATGTGCGAGATGTAAAAAGTAATATTATAGTTTACAAAATATATATAACTTTTTGATTAACGATTATATTAAGATGCTGTCGCTTGAAAAAGCAAAAGTTTTCCGTAGTTCTTTATACTATTATAAACGAAACTTATGATTCAATCAATTAAAAAAAATTTCTAACAAATTTAACCTATTGCTTTTATTATATACTATTTATTCCAAGTCTTGTGTACTATAATCGTTTATGAAAAAATATGGACGTAAATAAGAGCTTACATCAATTGAAGTATTTATTTAAATTAAAAATTATATACATATACACCTTTTATAATTATAATATACATTTTTTAGATGAATTATGTTTTTCTGTAATAACAATTATTATAATTCTAGTCTAGTAGTAATTTATTAACAATGCAAAAATTTTTATATTTTTATAAATTTTGTTCATTATCACTTATTATAATATAAATAAGCTTTGTATTTAGTTATTCGACTCATTTATAATATATAGTTATATAAAAATTAATTATATCAAATCATTTTTATGCAAAAGAATAAAAATTGATTTAAAAAAAAAAAAAACATTCAAACCTCAATTTTGTAATTGCGATATTATTTAATTTATGTTCATCAATGAAATCTTTAAAATATCAAAAATTGTGTTTTGTTTTCTAAAAGAAGGTCTATGAACTACGTAGTTAAATCACAGGCGGTTACGATTAGATTGTGTGAGGGGGCTCTAAGACTGGTGAATGTATAACTTTACTCTTTATGTACTATATATACTCTTAATGCTTTGAAGTACATTTGCAATATCTATAGAATAAGTAAAAAATAAAACTGCTTATGATGTTTATTATTATAGAGTGTCAGAGTGATACTACAGTTCTAATGTCTATATATATATATATATATATATATATATATATATATATATATATATATATATATATATATTATTAATCATCAAAAGATTATTTATAAATTGTATTACTAAAATGGAATAAAAATTTTTTTCGGTCTACTACGCATAGTCTGTAAACTACACCTGGAATTGTATTGTAGAAGAATACGCATGTAGTTACTTTATCTTCACAAAAGATATGTATAAATTTAGGCATAAAGTTTAAAAAAAATATCTATCACTCTTCTGTCATTCGAGTTCATAGAATAAGAACTTTTTACTTATTTATCTTTATTTTCAGTCGCATCCACAGAACAGACATGAGCGACTAGTATAGAATAAAGTACATAAGATAATATTTTCTTTGAAAATGTCAAATGGTAAAAATAATTATTGAAGTTTTAATGTAAATATTTTTATTGTTAATTTTATTTTAATTTTAATAATTAAAAAAATTAATTCAATTAATATCGTTGTTAACAATATTTTTTTAATTTTAAGACTTTATTTTAATTTTCATAATAATAATAATGCAAAATTGATTTCACTGTATGTTATAAATATTCATTCCAAACCACTTTTTCCATCTCTAGCGAAGAATAACCAACATAATGCTGAACTTTACTTATTTATTAATCTAACTACCTATAAAGTTATATTTTATCTCGTCGTTCTAAAAGTACTAATAAAGAAAAGTATACATTATTATATTAATACATTGTCAATTTTGTAAAATGTTATGTATAAAAAGATCGAACTAAAAAAGAAGTTATAGTAATTTTATGTAGATTTATAGTAGACTTATAGATTAACTTGTATGTGTGGAAATAAACAAACTTACACTAGTAAGTTGGCCCCATCCAAAAGGTTCCATTGGGTCATCCTTGTAAGGATCATTAGGATATGTACTTTGCGGACTTCGATGCCCATGGCGAATTACCTACGTAAAGAACAATGCGTAACAAAATTTACATTCTTATACAACTATTTAATTAGCATTTATTATATCAATAACAAATAATTAAATAGGCTAATAACTTTTACAAGTATGTTTTTGATGCAAATATTTATATTCATTTTAAGTGCAATATAAAAGTATATTTTGTGTTTAATCTATTTATTTCACTTTTCATTGATCTCCAGAAGGTTAACAACTGCATTTTTGCAATTTAATTATTTAAATTGCCAATTGCATGGAAATATATATGCGAATAATAAGTATTGATATAAAAAAGGAATAATATACCTTTAATGGATATATAATACAGTTTAAATATTTAAATTTAAATTAATTGCACTATATTCTGTTGTAGTTTACGACACCGTTTATTTCTGTATAATTAGATTTATAATTAGATTTCATTTATATCAGTGAATTATTATAATATTATTTATTAAGGTAAATCAATAGTGTTCGAATTCTCGCAATACAACTCATTTTAGTTTACCTCCCAGTTAATTTTAATTTATGTTATAAAGTATTTACAAAATTTTTTTGGTAAACAATTGTGACGTTTTTTGTTTTACAATTATAAATATTAAAGTTGTAAAGGTGAGATAAAACACAATGAATAATCAGAAAGTTATACGATACTCATATAAAAAAAATTACAAAATCACTTTTAAATTGAAAGTTAATGTAGAGCAGAAATTTAATAAATACTCATAAGAAAATATCGTAAATTGTGAAATAAATATAGATTACTTTCAATGTAAATTTATATTGAATGTAAAAGTTTCACAACTTGTTTTAAAATAAATGTTATATAAATAGTTTCTAGAAATTTCTATTATTTACCAGAATAAGAAAAGTAATAAAGAATGCAGTTACATAGACAACAGTTCAATTAATTTCCAATTTTTAATTTTAATCATATTTATTAATAACATTAGTATAAATAACAATAAGTAACAAATAACAATGGTTTTATAATCGACTTTTACACAATCTTACCTTAATATTTGCATAATAAATATTAAATGTTCAGATTTCTGATTGCGTCCAGAATTCGTAGAGTAGCCGGGAAAAATAAAAAGACCAAAATATTTTTCAAAATCTAATTTTACATTGTCTCTTAAAGAACAATCGATCCATATATTCAACATTTCAAATGTTTCGAAAAATTTAATTAGGGTTAAGATATGTCAGTTTAAAATAGTTTTTTTTTTCATTTTTGGAATGTAACATATAATTAATAGATAAGTCAATATGAATAACTTTATTAAAATGTATAATAATATAATATAAATATAATATAATATAATATATAATTTATTTAAATGTATAATATTTCTGTAAAACGATCAGGGTACTTGATTTACGATCATACTTGATAGTTACCTTAAGATGTTTTAATGCAACGTAATTATTGAAAAGTTACAAAAGTTAAGTTTACCAAAGTGACTTGTCGTAAAGTACTCTTCTTATAAGCTTCTACCAAATTCCTTTTATGCGGTGCAGCATTGACAATGCGGAAAACTAAAATGACAAAATTAATTTAAAAATTTATAAATTTCTGAACTTTTCAAATTTTAAAAAATTATTAGGGCGGATGCTGTTACAATTTCTAATGGAATACTTTTAATATTTATATTCTTATGTGCAGTAATTATATATATAAGAAAACTTTTCAAACTAAATTATAATAGATATATTATAAAATTTTTATTGTACTTATATCGACTGTTTTCAAATAAACTAATAAATATTTTTATCGGTTTTTCGAAATAAATAAAATAACTCTATATTTATTTTATTTAATGTAAGATCGATAAAAACATTTATTAGTTTAATAGATACACATTTATAAACGCATCGTTGGCCATGGTTGATTAGCATCCTTATTTGAAAGGATAAATGCAGCGACGTAAATAAAAAAAATTAGATATTATAAATAAAATAGACATCTGAAGAATCACTTTAATTATATTAATGTTCAATTCAGCATTTTTCAGAATACTTAGAAAGATTATTAATGAAACGATCTCCTAAGTAAAGTTTGTTTTCTTATGAGTACAGATCTTACTACTTTTTTATAAAGAATTTTTCTGCTCCCAATCTATAATGTTAAATTAACTCAGTTTATTATAAACTATCTTTAAATAACCCATATCACCATAGTAGTTGACAGCTATTTACATATTCAAAAATAGTGGTAGAAAGATCGTCTTTGTAAATCAATAGAATATTAATTAGAAAATATTATTAATTAATATAATATTAACTATATTTAAATTTAATTCCAGTTTCTGAACTATGATATTAAAAGTTGTAAATTATTTATAGGTGTATCTTTTTACTTAAATTTTGTGAAAAATAAAAGTGTTATTCGTAAAAGATTAATTTCAATTTAAACAATTTATTACAAGAACTCAAGATAATGAACTTTAGGTTCATATTAATGTTTTATATTATTCTAATATATTCTTGAAACTATAATATTTTATTTCAAAGCAAAACTGTTATAATGTATAAACTGAATTACAACTTCTGTTGTTTTTTTTTTGTTTTTTTTTTTTTTTTGTTAAGATATATTTATATTTTATTATGCTTTTAAGTTATATTTTAAATTATAGTTAAAAAAATGAAACTATACAACAAAATTAAATTATAGAAAGTCGCTGTGTTGCAGAGTAAATGATCTAAAAGAAATTCATAAAATATTGAAATTAAACGGATGATTGCATCTAACGGATTAGGACATCTTATTCTTTTTTTGCTATGTAATGGTTATTAATTCACGATAAGCTAATGAAATGAAAAGTATCGAAATATCAAGATAACATTTTTATTACATACATATAATATACATATATGAAATTCATGATTTTTCATACATGAACTTTTATGTAATGTACATATAAAAAAAAAATAAAAACTTTTTTAAATAATCATTTGCTTATGTTGACTTAAATATCTTCATTAATATAATTTACTGAAAAATAAAATGGTTTCGACCAAGTATAATTAAAGATAATACAATATGAGAATTTTATATTATAGTAATTTAATAAATTGCACTGTTTTTCACACAGACGTTACAAAAATAATTAATTGATCTTTGAATATGGTGTCTTGTATTGTTATAGAATTAAAAAAATTAAGAAACAAACAGGTATAGATAGACAAAGTTCGATAATTGACAGAAAGTAACTTTGCTAAATAAGAATACTCTGCATACAATTTACAATATTCTTTAAACATCTTCGCGTAAAAAGTCATAAAAGTAATAATAGAAAAAAAAGTGTAAATATTCTATCCCTATTATAGTAATATTAAAAATATATCGATTAAAAACAGCTCTTTAATTATTATAAATATTATTCATATTAAAAAAATAAAATTCACTGTAATAATATGAAATTACATACTACAACGTTATATGTGATAAATATTTATGCTAACATGTTGAAACTATAGCAAAATATCAAAATATTAAATTGTTCAAGGCCTCTAAAATAATATTCCTTAGCATAGCAATTCTTTGACAATTATAAATTATAGTATAATATATAAACATATTCAAAGGATTTTTATTTATTTATCATTTTATAGTGTTTGCAATATACTTTAGAGAAAGGTATATTATTCTCTAATTTTAAGTCAAAGCTCAAGTATACATGAAGCTGTATCAATAGTCACTGTCCATACTGAAATAATAATCATGTAGGCAAATTATGAAAAACAAATTAAAACTTTGCCTTTTTGTATTGTAAGCTTATAGTTTCTGTATTAACGTGATATATATATATATATATATATATATATATATATATATTTTTTATATATATATTTTTTATATATATCATAAGTCATAATTCGATTTTCTTTTTTTACAAATCTGATTGAATCTTTGTATATAAACCATCTTGTCAGTTGACAGAAAAAGGATCATTAGGTAATAAAATTTTTTATCAAAAACTGACACGCTTCATATTTTTGCATAAACAACTATATAACAATTACCACTTACTATTTTAATCGCATATTGTATTACGCTAAATTACTTTACGTCGTGCGACTGAATTATGCATTATTCTTAGTTCGTTAAATGAATTTTTATATTATAGTATTCATCGGTGCGCCAAATTATTAGTATCGATGACACCTGAATTTCTGCGGTTTCATAATGAAAGCATAATAAGATACTACCACAGTACATATTAGTCTACACTGTCTTTATTATCTACGCATGCACTTTTTCGAACCAAAAGGATGTATAGTACATATAAACTATAAAATGGCTTTATTTTTATTCCTCGAAAAATATTAAGATTTTATTATATATATGGCGAAGCAAAAATTATAATCGGACACCAAGAAAATGCAGCGTAAAAATTTACCAGAAACGATCGAGAACACCTGTATCAGGAGCAGCGCCAGCAGCGGTGTCAGTCCGCGAGCAGAACGATGCGTCGAGACTGACGTTATGATAATATTGTACATATTATATATATATATATATATATATATATATATATATATATATATATATATATATATATATTAAGCTGCAGCGGTATATATAGCGTTGCGCCCGCGTGACGCAGAAAACTCCGCGGGTTCGCGCGCTAGCAGTTTATATATATTATATAATACGCACACGATCCAGGAAATGATCTTCTCGTATGGATGAAGAGCGCGCACTTTTGCATCCACTTATGCGCGCACTTTTTCGCGCGTGCTCGCGCTGCGACTGATCTGATGAGGAAGAAAGATTACGACTAATATTAAAACATTATATACGAGTACGACTCGCGAGTGATTTATATTACAGTATTATAAAGCTTTAAACCGCAAGCATCTTATAGAAACTCCCCACCATTATTTTATGATCCCCACACGAGCGACGTGCATTCATAATAAATGAAAAGTCGCTCGCGCGCGCGCGCGTTAACGCGCTCATGTTATATTGAGCGATACTTAACGCTCATTATTACAGCGATACTTCAATATGCCTTGACCATCAGGCGCGTAATGTGTGTAACACATATTTCTAATGGTGCATATGCCCATGAACTTATTTTCGACAGGTTTCATGGAAATGGACTATATATATATATATATATATATATATATATATATATATATATATATATATATATATATATGTATATGCATGTTTTGTCACTGTGCATACGGCATGCATTAAAGATGAACAGCCTTAATGATCACGATAAAGCAAAAGTATATAGCGGTGCACGTGCCGCTACAATATTGGGTTGTTAACAGAATCCAGTTTTTTCAGTATATATATATATATATATATATATATATATATATATATATATATATATATATATAACAGGAAATCCATAACAAAAAAAATTAGGCTATTGTTATTATAGAGTCGACTTTTTTCTACAAATATATTATCTTGAATATTATTGTAAATTCTTCACACACACACACACACACACACACACACACACACACACACACACACACACACACACACACACACACACACACACACACACACACACACACACACACACACACACACACACACACACACACACACACACACACACACACACACAAACGCACGCGCGCGCACCACAGTGTGTATATATATATATATATATATATATATATATGTATAAATTGTGTCAACAATTGGAAGATAAGATAAATTAGACGTAAAAGATTATTATTATTTAATATACGAATCAGAAAAACAGACGACACATTTACGTAATTTGCGCGTTAAACTTTTTTTACATAAGTTTGTTAAAATTTGTTTTACTTGTAAACTCTACGTTATCTTCTCAATTGTTCTGACCTTAACAATATTTCAAGGCATATATCGAAGCTTCTAGATTATGAATTAATTGATGTTTTGCAAAAAAACATAATAGCTTTTATCGAACATCGTTTTAGTTTTTTCTGTTATATTGTATACTCTTGGTCTACAAAGTCGATAGAAAAATATCTTTATTCAATATTAAAATGAAAGTAATTTTCTTTCTTGTTGTAAAACATGATCGTGTTTCATAAATTATACAATACATATTTCAGATATTTTATAATAACATTTTGACAAATATATGCGCTATAGAAGTTTTGGCTCCGGGAATGTTTATATATGTGTTAAGAAGGTGAAAACGATATCATTTTTATCGAAATTAATTCAGAAATATAATAACAATATATACAAACGAATACACGTACATATACGCGCATACACACGCGCGCACATACGCACGCACACACAAGCAAATAAAAACGAATTTCATGAATTGAGTGGTAATTCACGTCAGCGCATACGAGGAGCAGTGCATTACATTCTACACAAGTGACCCATGAATCGAACGTGTCTAATTTAATTTTAATTTTTATTTTAATTTTTGCACCATCAAATTGTATAAAATATAGAATCATTGGTATAGCTACAATACGATTATTTACAATGATTTCATAAATATATGTATTGTTTGAAAAATTTTCATAAAAAATTCAAATACAAATAAACATGGAAAGTATAAATTCCGAATTTTAATAGCTTAAATTTTGGTAGCTTTGATATAATCTAGTATATACGTTTTTGAAATATAATATTTTATTAATTATTCAGAATTAAAATTGTATATATAGAACTATGCGCAAATCTGTTGAATCTAATTAAATCTATAATTATAACTGCGTTTATGTAGGCTAAAGAGGTTGAATTTTATTTGCAGAAGCTGGTTTTCCGTAGATCTACTAAAAACTTCTGTGTTTTTCCAAAGGGGAAGAATAAAATGCCGTTTCCAAAATATTTATTTAATTAGGTTAAAAATATTTACTATATGTCATAAATACATCATTTGTGACTTATTGTCTGTGTGACGATAATTTATAAATGAAATTTTTAAAAAAGGCTTTGATGACGAGGAACTCATAAAGAATGAAATTATCGAAGACAACTTTCAGGTAGAGCTAAATACAATGGAGGTTCATTAAATTCCTATGTTAATTATTAATCAAAAGAAAACGTTGAAAACTGTATATATAGAAAGTTATTAATCATAAAACACACCATTGTTTAAGGATGTATCGGTATATGAAAAGATTGCTGCGTGTCAGTGGCATAGGTATATTTTGAAAATAATATAGAATAAAAGGATATTTGCGCAAAATTTTAGCAAAGTCGATTTTCAAGTTATTGCAATTTCAATTTAACATATTGGCTATATGCTCTTATGAAAGAGGGCGCAGCCAGATCTATGATCTAGATATATAACTACTCGTAGAGCACGCTCGAATTTCATTCATTCCTATAAAAATCTACGCTGAATTCCAATTGCAATAATTATAAACCGGCTTTCAAATCTTGCTGAAATTTTGCAAAAAAATATTTTATTCGATATATTATCTTCATAAGTCACCAAAGTTACGATGAATGTTTTTCACATATAGAAGTAATACAAGCTGACTATTCGCAAAAGCAAATCTTAACAGATGATAAAATATCGCAGAACGAATTCTATAAAGCCAATCATCGAGTCCGAAATTAGGCAAGAGTGTAGGGATAAAACTGCTAAAAAGGCGAATAGCAATGATAACTTTTAGATTGATCATGTTGCCGCGTGAATAAAAAGTATTAAATGTGGAAGGTGTATACATTGTACATGTATACATATACATATACATATAATATATATATATATATATATATATATATATATATATATATATAATAATAATAATGATAAGGAACTTTTAAAAATTTACATCTCGTAAATAGCTAGATTAGATGTTTTAAATTCTAATAATTATGCACTGTTACTTGAATTTATACCTTCTGAATTGCAATTCATCCATTCGACAAATACCTTCTATCGCCAACGTAAGGAGATATAATTTCAATAAATTTCTTATTTTTGTTTACCAGATATAACATTGCAGAGATGTATAAAGATATTAAATGATTGCAATTATTAACTTGATGAAGTATATTTTTTATTTTAGCAAAATTATTATTATTATTATTATTATTGTTATTATTATTATTGTTATTATTATTATTATTATTATTATTATCATTATTATTATTATTATTATTATTATTATTATTATTCTGTGCGACTTTAATAGTGGGAATTTTTTATTTAGAAATTTTTATAATAAATTTTTTATGAAATCGGTTTTTCGACGTCTACAAATTCCATTATTTATTTCCTATTATTCGACATATGCAGAGAAGCATAGCAATAAATTTTGGCTCTCTTACTGAAGAATTAGCTACGCAAAAGAACTCCTGGTTGAAATACTACAAAGTAATTATATAAAGTATAACATGGTATAACATAGCCGTCGTACCTCTTGATATTACAAACTTTATTATACTGTCTTCTTCCATTCACCCCTTGACGTCTAATATTCTGCCATATGCCATGCACAATTGATGTTCTGAGCCATAACCGCTGCGTATATCATATATGTAGTTTTTCTACTAATAAAAAAAAAATAGTTTTCAATTAATGTATTTCTATTAACTAATAAGGGACTGGCAATGATTCTACGATAAAGTTTTAATTATCATTAACGAAATATATATTAAATTTATTCAAATTTGTTAAAAAAGAAATCCATAAAACTTTTGAAGTAAATATAATAATGTAAAACAAATTATTAAATTTAGAATACCTGATGTGTTCATAACAGTATACATCATGTTTTTAAGTAATAAATCAATTCATCTGACAATGGCAAGGAGACATTGATTTACGTTTTGTTTTTATAATTAACTATTAATTGAAACATTTCAGAATTCATAAACAATTCGCCTGTTATTTCCTATAGAAATGGTAGGAATATCGAACAACAGAGCTCTTCATTTAATATATATATTAAACGAAGTCAACCTAATAATATATTTTTAAAACCAATACTTTTCCTAATCTTTTAAATAACATATAAAATACATTTAAACATCTTGTGTTAAGTCTGTAACTGCTTTAGTAATAAAGTTTCTCAATCGTGTAGAGACTAGGTTAGGTAATAGAACTTTTAGATAATAAAAATACAAACGGTGAACTTGAAAGCTCTAAAAATATAAACACAAGCATTTTTGTCAAATTTACTTGCTTTTAATACATCGTTCTTTTGTTTTAGTAAATGTCTAATATCGAACAAAATTTTATAATTAGAGTATATTAGTACTATTTGAATATTATCATTAACGTTCACGAAGTTTTTTCTAGATCTTGCATCAATGGAGAATAGAGAAATAGAATGGAATTAACAGTTGAATTTTTTTTAACGATCTATATAAAATAGTTATAAAAATTCAGTAGATGGCCAATAATTGAAATATGTTAATTGATAAAATATATATATTAAATGAATGCAATTTTTGTGATAACTAAATTTTAATTACATTCAGTATATTCTACAGATGCAATAAATATAACATAGTATATTATCTATATAATATGAGAATTACTGGATTAGACATGAGCGCATTAACAACAGTTATCATTTTGCGACGTTTTAAATAGGTTTTCTTATCCTCTTAAGGCCGTTGAAATATTATTAATATAGTAAAATAAATAGATAGGCATTTCATCCATGTACGATGTGTATTTAAAAATACTAGTAATTAAAATTCTTTTACGAGGTCTACATATAATTCTTATTATATTAAATTCTTTCAGAATTTATATATATTATCTAGTTTAATGATCAAATTAAGTAGTTTTTAAGTGTTATTGATTATACTTTTGGAATAATAAATCAATCTTTACTTTCATCTTAAAATTTTAGTGAAGAAATACTTACATATTCATACGTTTTTTAATGAAATTTACCTTTAGCATTACGTAATGCACCTGTTACAACAGGTATAACAGACAAGGTGTATAAGAAAAGTATTTTAAATCACTAGGAATAGAATAATTAAAGATACAATTATAGAATTAAGAAATGCATGCACGTTAAGAACTAAGACACAAAGTTCATATATTTTACTCTTACCAATAGTATACTATGTATTTTTTTGTATATCCTTCTCTACATTTAAGTATTATGGTGAAATAAGAAATGCAGAAGGCTATAAAACAATTATTGTAATATTACTATACTATAGAAAAAATAGAAAATATTATTGGATTAATAGATAAGAAATTTATAAAATAGTTTTCAATTGTGTATTTATATCATAAACGTATTTTCATAAAACAAAAATAGGGTGCATAAAAACATATGAAATATCGATTATTATCTGCTATTTTTATTTGAAACTAATATGTAATAAAGTTATGGTAATAAAATTTTAAATAAAAATTAAGGATTATTATCTAAATTAATAAAATACTTATTAACATGATAAAATTATTTAGTGTCAATTGAAATCAGTAATTGAATAATAAAAAGTCTCATAAAATTTTACTATTATATATACGTATGAATTGATGAGTTGATTCCAAATAAAAAAGTTGATATGAGTCTTCTGCTATTGCTTCATGAACTTTTTTTTAGTTATAAATAGTAAACAAAAGGATGTATATTTGCCATTTCTAGACAATGATCTAATCATAGAAAATACTATTTTCAAATTTTTTTAATGAACATAAATTGAATTTTAATCACATTAAAGACATATATACTATATATATTAATATAAAGACGATTTAATATTATTATATAATAAGACTTAACTATATACAATACTCTTCAAGTTTTCACACTGCATCATTGTCAAATGATTTAAAAAATGTCTAATATTCCGATAAGAGGATATTATTGTTGAACTCTGAGTTCATCTTGCAATTAGAGGCGTAATACCAATTGATTTAACATAGATTATTATACAATCTTTTTACAAAAGAATTCATCCTTATATACTTACATCAGTTTATATAATTTAATATCGATTTTTTTTTAAAAGCAAGATTTCATTAATAAGTGTTTATTAATTATCTTCATTTATCATATAGATACGCTTGTGTTTTGTGAACAAAGAAATGTTGTCTCTTCGGTTTTTCTAATGTCTGAAATTATTAAACAAAGAAGTAGCATTAAATTTTGTGCGCGAAATGAAATATCGGCCGCAGAACGTTCAGAATGTTGCAGAAGGCCTTTGGTGAGCAGTCAATGTCAAGAGCAAGTGTTTTTGATTGGCACAAATTGTTCAAAGAAGGTCGAGAACGCATCAAAGACGACTAAGAACATCAAAGACGACTAAGAGCGCTTGCTGATATTGTTGGAATGTCAAATGGGTCAGTTAATACCATTTTGAAAGACATTTTGTACCTGAAAAGAGTGAAATCTCGATGGATGCCAAAAACACTCAATTTTTTCGAAAAACAGCGTCATATGGAGGTCTGCGAAACGATGCTTTCGGACTATCAGCACAAGAAGGCACGTATAATAACTGAAGATGAGACTTGGGTCTACGCTTACAATCCAGAAACAACCGATCAATCGAGTGAATATCGTGCCAAAGGAGTCCGAAAAAATCACGCCAAAGTCGCTCAAAAATCATAATTATGCTCATTGTTTTCTTCGATTATCGTGGTATGGTGCATTAATAATTTACTTTCAACCGGCCAAACCGCTCACAAAGAATATTATTTGAGTGTTATGCGTCGTTTGCGTGACGCTATTCGTCAAAAATTCAACCAATATCATTCCGTAACCACTGTGCTCGCTTGATTTAGCACCGTGTGATTTCTGGCTGTTCAGCAAACTCTAAAGACCACTTCAGAGACACGGTTTTGATTCGATTGAAGAAATAAAAGCCGAATCAAAGAAGGAACTGATGGACATTTCAGAATACGAGTATAAAAAATGTTTTGAAAATTGGAAAAAACGTTGGCATAGTAGCATTGCATCCGGAGGGGATTATTTTAAGCAGAGTGAATTAGATTTAGAAGAATAAATAAAGATTTCAAAAGTTATAAATAAAGTCTTACTCATATTGGTACACAGTAGTTGTAGTAGTAGTAGTAGTAGTAGTAGTAGTAGTAGTAGTAGTAGTAGTAGTAGTAGTAGTAGTAGTAGTAGTAGTAGTAGTAGTAGTAGTAGTAGTAATATATATATAAATATATATATATATATATATATATATATATATATATATCATACTAATTTATAAAAACAAAGCGTATTTTTGTTTGTACACGATAACCAAATAACTACTGAATCGATTATTCTGAAATTTGACATATAGAATCTATATTATCTTCGGAAGGACATTATATATATACTAGCATCCCCCATCTCGGTTTCGCCCGAGATAATAATTTAACCGATTTCATAAACAATTCAATAATATCTAAGTAAAAAGTACTCTATATATACAAATTTATATTTCTATAAATAATTGACCGTAAATTACATATCGTTGCTTCTGTATAAAAAGCTGCTTGAATGTAGCGTCCACTTCAAATAGTTGATATTTTGCCGACTATTTTATACCATATATATATGCATAATAAATATGGCTTCGATGGAGAAAATTCTACTTTCGAGTTCTAGAGTAGATAGGCTATAGGCATTCTAGCACATAGGCATTCTGGCACACCTCCCCCCCTTAAAAAGTGTGCTATGCCCCCAACTAGGTCACGGGGGACATAGCACACTTTACACGCGAGTATACTTTGGGTTCTCTACTAGAGGGGGGAGGGGCATGTCACACTTGACAGGTGAGTATACTTTAGGTGTAGTAGAATACCTTTATGTGCCGTGATGCCTATAGCAAAGTCAACTACTTTTTTTTATTTTTTTTTCATTTTTCTTCTTCTTTGAATTAAGCAATATTTAGATAACCCTTCTTACATCTCCACTGATGGGATTATACTGAACTATGCGATCGTGCAAGATCAAGCAATAAGCTGTAGTATTGGCTGGAAAGTTTTCTTTAGCCTCAAATTCTAAACGTACATCTACAGGAGCGCTTTTTAGAGATTCATTTTGACGTGAGCAATCAATCACTATGAGAGGTTCATTATCGAGAAACTGTTTCTTTGAAAGCAGTGGTTGAGGTTCCCTTGTATAGTATGTTTTTTGGAAATTTGCATACATATCATACAGTATTGCATATTGATTATTAGATATGTCAAGGTTTAAATTATTGTATGGATAATATTGAGAATTCAAAAAAAGTCTCACGTTAGTAATATTGCAATGATCAAAACAACTGGCGTTTGCGGATGCTTGATATTTTTTCTTTGTCTGTAAGCCGAGAATCACATAACGTGGTTTCTCCAATTGATTGGAAGTTTTACTGTCCACACATGCTTATTGGCGTTTGGCAGAACAGGATATTCAAATAGTTCCCATGAACGATAACACATTGGGATGGGATTATCTTTGCCAATGAAATTTAAAAGTTGGATTTTTTGTTTATCAGAAGCAATGACATAAGGCATTAACCATTCTATTTTTGTTATTTTTATGTTATATTCTTCATATGTAGTATTATTACCAACTATACTACCTTCCTGGATTATGGCATTCAGGTCAGATCTTGATCTTACCAGAATGAGTTCATGTTTCATGTTAATTACAATTTTTCTGTAATCTTCTGCGAAGCCCAAAATCATACTTAGAGGAATAGAAACGTCAAAGTTTCCATGCCTATCTATCAATGTTTTCGTTGTTTCTTCATTGCCAATCCAGCCTGCATTTGCAAGCATGAGCGTCTCGTTGGTATTGAATGAAGCCCATCCTTTCATGACACTACTCAATCCAACATTTTTACTTTTGTCTATTTCAACGCCATTAATTTCGTAGCGAATTTCATCAAAAAGGTGACAAATACCATTGTTGACGAATCTAGATTTAGTTGATGCATTTCCAGTAGTGTTTTGTAATTTTCCATAGATATGGATAGAACTACGTGATGGTAGAAGACACAGATCTTGGTGTTGGATGGAAATGCGAATTTCATCATTATGATCAAAGTTTAGTGATGTGTATGGTTGATGTGCGTGGATTTCGTAATAAATTGACTCATCGAATGCGACACCTGATTGAATTTTTAGTATTTCGTCCATTTTTCAGAAAGCAGCAGAAAATTATACAGCTAATTTTTTTCCACGAACTTTTAGACCTAGACTTTGTAGGAACTGAATGTTCTTTAGTGTTTCAAACTCTTCAATCGACTGATTGCCGATTGCCATCATGGAGTACTTATATGTGTGCTAGAATTATAAACAATCCCCATTATATAGATTTGATATGAAGTCTAACAGTGATTTCCTCTTCTCGAAAATTAACTAGATTGCCGTCCTGATCGACAATTCGAACTTGTATATTATCTATGCACTTAACACTAAGTGGTAGATATATAATATGTGATGGAATTTCTATGATTTTATATCCTGGAGGAACACTGGGAAAGAATTCATGAATAGTATGAACTTTTTGGTTGTTAATGAAAGCTCCTGCAGTAATGTTACACTCGACTCTGAGTGAATTGATTTTATATATTTTCACTGGTAAATCAGATCGGTGTTCTATATTTTCTTTGAGAGTACGAGGAGTAAAACCCAGCACTCGACCGATTGAATTTTGAGGTTTAAGGTCTAACGAAACACTGCACTTAATTTCACTTTTAAATGTATTATTGTTAGCTTTCAAGGAAAATTCAATTCCTTTTGATTTCAATGTATTAGATAAAAATTGATTTATATCATCAATCTCATAACTACCAATGGGGATAGTAATAATTTCTCCGTTTAAATGAAGTTGATTATTTGTATTGTCAATATTTGGAATTGAATTAAAGGTTAAAAGTTCAACTAAACCTAAAACATGATTTTTATGCTTTGGTAGTTCAATGGATGGAAAGTATTGGGCTTCTAAGACAGAAGATTTTCCTGAAAGAGTCAAAGTGAAACTATCTTCCATGACTGATTGAGCGAAAATGATCAAATTTCATCTGACAAATTCTTTTTATAGATTTTCAGTTAAGAATCGAAGACAAAGATGACCGCAAATGAATGAGTTAAAATTCTGATATCTTGTATAGTTGTATTTCACTTCTTTCACATTGAAATATTTCATAAGATCTATGGGAGGTTTGAGGTCACCAAAGCTATCAAAGTAGGTGACGTCAGATCCTCTCTTTCGATAACTGACCTAATGGGTACCTTTATTTTGCGAATCATTGAGATTAACAATGGCAGATTCGTTATTCCATGGCCCACTGCGAGGAAGGCTATTTCTCATGTAAACACCGCGAAAATGTGGAATTTGTAATATATGTGCATATTTTATAAGATCAAAGTTTGTTAGTGGACGATTTGGCAAAATTAAATTGAAGTTTTTTTCTTTCTTTTAATTAGACCGTGTCCGACATACGGTTTGAGAAATAATCCCATTCCACGTTTATTTGGCTTCAGATAGAGACCTTTACCTAAAGCAATAGCTTCCATCATATTATTATGTCGCTTACTTTCTTGATAATCTTTTTGCGCAGTTTTAGCATCATTTACTGCTTTAGCTATTCCAGCAGCACCTCCGGCTAAAGCACCAGTTGCACTTAGTCCTGCGAACAGTGGAATAAGGAAAGGAAGAACTCCGCCAATTTTAGACGGAAGGGGTATCACACGTGGAATGAGAACTTTTTTCTTACAACCACTATTCTTAAGAGCTTGACGAGCACCTTTGAGTCGGACTGTATGACTTTGCGTGAATTTGTACCTGATTTCAATGATTTTTTCGCTGCTGTCACCAATTTGTCGAATTTCAGCCCCATTCCAGTTTTTGGCCTTTAATTTCATAGCACTGGCAAACACTAGAGCTGACGCTTTCTCCGCAAGACTGGCATCTTTAGCTTTAATCAGTTGCCAAGCTTTATTAGCAAGCTTTATGTCAGCCACTTTACGATTACTGTTTTTATTAGAGTACTCAATGTCATGTTCTTTACATGCCCTATCTAGTTCATTTATTCCCGGATCACCCCTTTTTAATCGCTTTGTTAATTTTGTTCCGGGGCCACAGTATTGATAACCAGGAAGATGCATTTTGATAGGTAAATTGTTGATTACTCTATCGAGCAATCCACCTCCTTCCTTTTTTGAATGCTTCCGAATTTTATGCTCAATCGTCTTTGGCAGTCAAATTATAACTGATGATCAAAAATATGAAATCAACATTTATATATTTACTTCAGTTAATGATAAACTAGACTTTGTCTTATCAACATGAATTTCACTGAGCAGAACGTGAAACTCCCTGTCGCTAACTTTGATTTTGGAAAGGAAAAAAGAAGGACGCGACACGGAGAATTGCTACCAGATAGTATACGAGCAGTATTCTGCGGTCCATCAAACTGCGGAAAAACAAATAGCTTATTAGCTTTAATCACTCATCCCAATGGTCTTAGATTCGAGAATGTGTATGTTTATTCAAAATCGTTAAATCAACCAAAGTATCAATTTCTCAAAAAAGTCATAGAACCAGTCGAAGGCATCTCATATTTCCCGTTTAGTGAACATGAATCTGTAATATCACCAGATGAAGCATTGCCCAATTCAATTATGATTTTTGATGCTGTAGCTTGCGAGAAGCAAGATAACGTCAGAGCATTTTTCTGTATGGTGAGACATAAAAGTGTAGACTGCTTCTACCTATGTCAGTCATATGCTCATATACCAAAACATCTTATTAGAGATAATATTAATATGTTAGTAATTTATCGACAAGATGATGTGAATTTAAAACATATTTATGATGACCATGTCAATACTGATCTGTCTTTCAACGAGTTTCGTAATTTTTGTTCTGAATGCTGGAAAAATGATAAATATGGATTTGCTGTTATTGATAAAGATAGAACGATGGATGCTGGTAGATACAGAAAAGGTTTTGACTGTTTTGCAATAAAAAGAAATTAAAAAAATCTTAATCACTCAGTTCAATTTTACACAGTAACACGACACCATGTCGGACATTGTAAAGCTATTAAAAGAAAATCTGCACTATTGAAACAGGAGAGAGAGAATCTCGAAAAAGTTGTAGGAGATACATTGAAACCTGTCATTACACCACTTGAAAAGCTTGTCGAATCAAATAGTGTACAGTCTTCTAATCTCATTTCGAATGATCAGAGCATTAAAAAACCAACTAGATCCCGAAAAAAGTTGAGTTTTATGATAGATAATAATATTCGCTCAGGTTCCATGAAAGATTATGATTCCGATGATGATTTTGCCTCATTAGATAACTCAATGATGAATTCGACATTCAAATCTATGCATGAAGACGATGTTAAATCGAATATTTTAGATCAAAGCCGCAGTAAATTTGATAACATATATGGAGTAAGAAATATTGGAGGTATATACATGCTTGGCGATTCTGAAATTATATTTGATGATAATAAAATAAAAGTGAAAGATTTAACTTATCCTACAAGTAATGGACTAATGGAGCTACTTATTAAACAAAAACCAGATGACACATTAATAAGTGCAGCAGATCGTGAAAATTATCGCAGTATTCTAGAAGCAACAAGTGCTCACCGGAAAAAACATAATAAAGATGAATCTATACGCTCATCGAAGAGTAGAAAATATTTCAACATCATTGCACCAATGTTTCGCACCAGTCATACAAAAAAAGAGGGGGAGGTCACCTACCTAAATATAAAATAGCAAAGAAAGATTCTTCAATAGAGTTAGTGTACTGGGATGATCCGAATGAGCTTGTTGAGAGACTAAGATTACTAATTGCCAAACAATCAGCTGGAAATAATAATCATATCAATGAAATCCATTCAATTATTGAAGAACTGCGTGAAATAGGATATATATATTAATACACATTCGTCTATTCTTCAATCAGTATTATCATGAGTCTCGACTTGTTTGGAAGAAATTTCGAAAGACTCGAAAGGGAGTCGAGGTCCTCCAGGCGTTGGATATAATTTTATTGATTCATTTTGATATAGAAAATAAACGTCTTTGTAATGTTGGTGAAGCTATTGAAAGTACTGATGCAGTTTGTGTAAAAACGTTATATGTAATCTTGCAGAAGGAACTAAATACTGTATTTTCCAAAATTAATGAAATTCTAAAAGAAAATGAGAAATATCATGAACAAAATGGCTTGATAACAGAAGAGAAATTCAAAGATCTTTATCAAAAATATTATATACATAATGAAAATCGATTTAAATTGGAAGAAAGAATGAATAATTTCGATAAAAATCTTATGAAAACCAATCAGGATAAATCAGAACTGGAATCGAAACTAAAAACTCTTAGTGACTCACATACTCGTTTAAATGATACTATGACACAATCGGTTTCGAATTTGAATGGTATTATAATAGATATTAACAGGAAAACAAATGCATCGACAAGATCAGCAAAGGCAAAGTCAGCAGGAAATAAAACAAAAAGTGGTTGAAGAGCTACACAAACCTGCCCGTCACAGATATAAGCGAAGAAAATATGATATACGTGGTATAGATGAAACTTGGCAAGCAGATCTTGTAGAAATGATACCCTACTCTAAGGAGAATAAAGGGTTTCGTTACTTACTCACTGTTATAGATTTATTTTCGAAGTATGCTTGGGCTAAACCAGTAAAGTCAAAGAATGGTAACGATGTTACTCTCGCTATGAATACGATATTGAAACATGGAAGAGTACCATCAAATCTACAAACCGATTAAGGAAAAGAATTTTACAATTCACACTTCCAAAACCTCATGAAAAAGTATAAGATAAATCTATACTCTTCACACAGTAATCTTCATGCAAGTATTTGTGACCGATTTAATAGAACCTTAAAAAATGCAATGTGGATACAATTCAGCAAACAAGGAAACTACAAATGGATAGGCATCCTCCCAGATTTACTGAAAGCTTACAATTCAAGAAAACATCGAACAATAGGAATTGAGCCTGAAAATGTAAGCCAAGAAAACGAAAGGGAGGTGAAGAAGCGTTTTTCAATTGAGATGATAGCAAGGCAAAAACCGAAATACAATGTCGGAGATAATGTACGAATAAGTAAAATAAAACATATTTTTGAAAAAGGCTATACACCTAATTGGTCTACTGAAATTTTTACAATATCAAGAATTGTAAAAACTGATCCAGTAACTTATCACGTTAAAGATTATTACGATAAGCCTGTATCTGGGGTTTTTTATGAAATTCAAAAGACTAAGTATCCCGAAATTTATCTTATAGAAAAAGTGCTAAAACGGAGTGGTAACCGCGTATATGTTAAATGGTTAGGATTCAATAGTGAGCATAATAGTTGGATAAATAAAAAAGAAATTGATTACAAGATATAATATAAGTAACATACATGGATAGGTGTAAGGACACTAATTTCAAAGTAAATAAGAAAGACATTGTATTATGATTATAATATTTATTTATATAATTAAGATATACATATTTTTTATTTTTGACAAATAAATAATAAAAAGAATTTAAACAATGTGTTTTATTGTTATTACTTAAGAAGTAGAAGTATTAAACTTAAAACAACTACCACCCCGTTACTCTATAAATAAACAAAGCTTATTTGCTTTATTAGCTATATTTATGAAAAATTCTTCATCTTTTAATATGGCTGACGATATCTTTTGCGGTAAGAATATTTGAAAGTTTTCATCTATCTCCGCAACTACTTTCGTACCATATTTTGTGGAGACTTGCTTTAGAGCAGTCACCATGTACTGATGATTTTTCTCCAATTCCGTACATTTCTTCCTCGGCAAGAAGTCGCTTTCCGAAATTTTATTCAGCGTGGCTAAATCCATTCTAAAAAAAAAAGAAATATTTTATAAATTCTATCATATTTTTTTTCTAAGAGAAAATTAACTATGAATCTTACCTTACTAGAATAGTCTTTTTTTCTTTGAAGAAGGACGACAATTCTCAAACTGTTTAACTGCTCGATGAGTTCTTCATCATCCTCAGTCTGTTCATATAGCTGATTCCCCACCACAATTTCTGCCCCTTCCATTGCCTCATGGAGTACATCCCTTCTCTCGACTTCAACTGAGCTTACCCCTTCCAATATTTCCAAGATTTCTTTAGGATTCCATTCATGTAATAGTTCATCCGATGTATTATACTCAACGCTTATTGGTTCACCTTCACTACTATAAAGCGTCATCCTCTCTCGTGCAGCTTGATATTCAATGGTTGCTTTATCGCCCCTCTCTTGTTCTGCGTGTACATCTACCGTTACTCGAATCTCATTGGTGATTTTATTCTCCCTCTCTTCTTTTTTAGTAGCTGCATGTACTTGAGTATCCCCTCTCATTACCATTCCCCTCCTCTATTTGATGACTTTTACTTTCCATTACTTCCCTCTCAACCTGACTTGCAGCTTGCGACATTTGCTCTTCTAGGATTTTATAGTGATCCCATGGTAATGTGTCTGTAGTATTGGGCAATAAGTATCTTTTATCATCAATTGGACTGAGGGCAATTTTTTTCTGTTTTTCTGTATGCACTATGTGTAATTTTGAGCGAATGTTACACTACTCTCGCTGTATAATCACGAGATCTTCCAAACATCTTCGATAATCTTCAAACGTGATTGATGTTTTTACAACGTTCGATTTTATTCCTTTAGCTTTTTTCACTATCCCTCCTCCATCTACTAAAATACTGTACATTTTACTCCGTAAACCGATAAATTCCATCATAATCTTTCCATTACATTCATCTTTCATGAGTCCAGGAACTTTTTTATTTTGACGTGGAATACCATACTGATTATTTTCGTCATAATCAGAAGTATTAAATCTATGAATATCTTGTTTCATTACTTGATACATATCAATATCCTCTACTTCATATATTAAGCTATCAGTATCAGTATACAAAAGCTTACACTTTTCGCCCACTCGACGTTTTATGTAAGAGTAGTGAAAATCATACACTAATGTCTTTGATAGATCGAGGATACAAAGCCCAACGTATATCGGCTTTTTGATTGTTACACTTGTTTTCTTAAGCTGAATGGCAACTAAATTTTCATCGAAAATTGCACAGCTATGATAATTAGGTAGGGCTATGCGTGCCTCTGCTCCATATCGACCAGTGAATTTATTTACTGAACGTACATCAACGCGAGATCGCTCTCGCTCAATGCGTTTTCCATATACAGCATTAATTAATAATTTATAAAACAGTTTTTCAAACTCATTCTTTGCATGCTTTCGCTTTTCAGTATTTATTTCGACATATGGTTTCAGCCAGGGTTTCTGTTTAAAACTCAAAATTCTATGTACTTTTTTCAATCGAAGACCATTGCCAAGCGCTTGCTTAAGAGCACGATAATGAATTATATACCTTTTTTTATCGTTCAATGTAGTTAGCAGTTTCTTCTGTTTTGAACCAGGTGGTGTACGATACTCAGCACAGAAAGGTAAATCACGATGTTGGCCATGTATTTCCTCAGGATACTCCAAATCTACTTCAGCAATATAGCCTATATCAGAATCTGATGGTGTATTGAAAAAGTTACGAGTTGATTCATAATCAACCCACTTAAGTTTTCCAATCGGTAAATGCTGTACCATCGCCCAACCATATAGATTATTAATATCGTAATATAAAAATGTCTTTATTTTATTTTTTTCATCGTATGCCGATGCCATATATGGATTATTTGCCTTTGAATATCGATTGCAGCACTGACTTATTCCACCCCGAATGCCTGATTCAATAAATAGTAACGTGTCAATATCAGTCAGGAGCTCTAATTCTACCTTTGTCATTTTTAGAGCTGCTGAAAATGTTAATCCTGGAGTAGTGTAAAAGTGTGCTGGACAGTTTTGTAGTTAATAATTTATTGAGTCCATCTACAAAATCGTAGGGAAATATGCCTTTACGTCTAAGAAGATTAATATTTTCATTTGAGAATCCATCTAATTGAAATTCCTGTATTGCTATTGGTACATTATCTAGATATGACGCAAGTTTCTCTAAGGATGATGGTAAAAATAGCCAAGAATCTATAAATCTAAAATTTACATCACAGTCATCCATATACTTCGGAAATGAAATATATTTTTCCTTGTTATGAGGTATTAGAGTAATTCGTCCATTCATTAGTGTAGAAGTTCCAAGTTCTTTTAAAATAAAATGTGTGTCATAATTGAGGTTATGAAAAATTACGGGAATAAATTTTGAGTCTTTATAGTTCAAATTGCATGAATTATGAGCAGCACCTCTGAACCTAAAGAGAAAAAACAAATTAATCAAATTCATTATCAAATTAAATTATTGATTTTTTTTATCTAAAAAAAACTTACCTTCCTGTAAGATGATAATGATCTCGTACTGCCAGTTGCCCATCTAGAAATGGTTTGCGACATATATGGCAATCGGTCGACCATTGAAAAGATAATTCTTCAAGGTCTGTGAGTTTCATTGGTTTTGGATTTTTATAGAGATAATCAATCTGCTCACCAATTGATTTCAGTTCACGAATAAATCATTGTGCAGGCGTCTCGTCATCTGGACTTTTCTGTCTATATGCTTTGTAAGCGGATAATTTGTCGTCAAAGCTACATTTTAAATAGAAACCTATACTGTACGCTTCATGTAATTGAAAAGCAATCTCGTTTTCTGTCGGTTTTAATAAACATTCAAAATCTGCATAAATTACAAAAGGTACTTTTTCACTTTTACTATAATCTTCAAATTTCAAAATGTTATTCGATGCGTTTGGTAAATTTATTCTACAATCGTTAATGTTTTTACAAAGATTTTCATGATTTTGTAGCCCTTCCTCACTATAAAAATGTTGTAAGCATCTTTCACAATGGTATAATTTTTTATGAGCTTTACTCACTTGCGATCCTAAAAGTCTGGACATACTTTTAATCGAAACATAATGGAATTTAGGTACAGTTCCATTATCGTCCGGAATATTATTTTCTTCGTACTCGTCTATGTAGAAATCTTGAATCAGGAGAAGATTTGCATGTTTCTCTTACTTATTTAATGAAATATGACAAGGTGATACTTCATATTTCGAACCGTACTTCCTAAGCATATAAACATTTACTGAAATATTATTCAATTTTTCAAATTTCGAAATATCCTTCAGTTTTACAGGAAATTCTATATCACCAAAGTTGAATTCGTTTGCAAATTTATCATAATTATGAACTCTTTGAGGATTTTTTTCATTTGGATGTAATGCTGAAAGAATAGCATATTTGAAGCATTGATTTTCAATGTTATGAACGTTGATACATGCTCTTTTTGATGCTATGAACTTAGGCAGAGAAATGTATGATCTTCCCTTGTGAGGTGAAAATTTTTTCATATTTATGGACAAACTAATAATACTTTTTAATGTCCATCCAGAATCTTTATCCTGAAATTCTTCTAGATGTGTAAGAAGTGGTTCCTTAATATGCTCCACATACCATTTTTCTAAATCAGTAGACATGTATATTGTAGCACTCACAGTTGTGAAATATTTAATGTCTGTTGTTTCCTCTCTATTTTTCTGCATGGAAAACTCTGATATAAAATCAGAATTTACTTTTATTGCTGTATATTCTTGTGAGCAAGCTCTAACTTTATCTTCAAAGAGCTTCTGTGCGTCAACCAAGAAACTTAGAATGTCCAGATGTTCTAAATTAACAACAACGCCTGTTCTTATTCGATTTTTAAAAGCAGATTGTATATCTCGCCACTCTACTTTTGCTGATACGTTAGAGATTAGACTACCTCCCACTGACACTTCACTATCAAGATGATAACGAAATCTTGCTTGTAAACATGAAAGATGAGTCAGACATGTTAAACATTTTTGATTTTCTGCTCGAGAGAGGCCTTGTTTTTTGCCAAATTCTCTCAGCTTTATTATATCCTGTTCAGTTATTGGATAGGTAATTCTCGAGTTCGATTATGTTTAATTCACTTTAAACTCAACAGACGAAAGAAAAGCCATCTTACTTTATGTTTTTTACTTTAACTAATAAAATATATTGAGGTAAATAATTAATATTTCTTCTTTAATGTCTCATAAAAGTATCACACAAAAACACTGTTTTGAATACAAAACACTTGTATAGTTGACAATGGAAATATAAAAACTGAACTTATTTGACTGTAGTGAAGAAACTGTGTTCCTCCCAGAAATGGTCTCGCTTTTAAAGGAAAATGAAAAATAAGGAGAAGGAGAAACAGAAGTGGAAGGAGAATATCAAGCCTGCAATAGAAACCATTCAATAGTGTGTTAGAAAGAGAAGAAAGTATCTATTGTCTGAGTAGAACCAATCAAAATATCATGCTTTTACTATTTCATCTCCTTTCTCCTTGAACGACCAATCATAAACGTCATTTCCTATAGGAGGGAGGAGACGAGCATCGTCTTAGGATCATCTGAATATCTACGGTTACGCCCTTTTCAATCATACAAATGCTTTTCTTCTCCCACACCCAATCGTAAGTGACTTTCACTAAAAATGGAGGGGATGAATAGACTCGTAGCCAACTAAACAAATTCAATCGTTGTCCAATCAAATCTTTATTTACTTTTCTTGAATCAGCCAATTGTAGGAGAGTCGTCATTGTCAAGAGGAGGGGAGAACTCTTATAAAAATGAATGCATAGGCATAGAACTTACATTCGTAATCATCACTTCAGCTTATAAAATCAGCATATACTAATCTGAAAAATGGCTAGAGTGCATGAATATGAAGAAATTTTTAGAAAAAATATTTTTCATTGTCCAGAAGATAAAGTGTTCTTCTATGACATACAGGGTTTCCAGACATGAGGCCCGCAAACTTTCATTTTGAAAGAATTTAGTTTGTTAGGCATGGAAAGAGGTGTACTACCTACAGTGTATCTGTTTAAGCCACCATTTCCATGGAGTGACTTGACATGGAACGAAAAAAAACGGTTCACTGACTGCAGCGTGATTAACGTGGAATTGAATGGGAATCTGGTGACATTCCTTACCATAGAGTCAAAAAAACATTGGAGATATGCTGTGCAGGAGTAAAAAAATTATATGTGAGGGGGCGAGAGAAGAAGGAATGGTTGACAAACATTCTACCAAATATGTAAGTATGATGAAAGTTTCATACTTTAATCATCTTTTTTCTTTTCATATACATATATTCAAAAGTATACTTTTCCATAGTATTTCCATACTTTTTCATACTTATTCATACTTTTTTTTCTCTATTTCAGAAATATTGTCGATATGGAGCAGCTCGATTGTCCATCACTGCAATCACTACAAAATAAAGGTGAACACGTACTCTGTGATAATCACACATTAAGCACAAGGCGATTACCAATGTGTGCGATTCGTAACGTGTTAATTATGCATACATGGATAGAAGATTATTTCAGTGGAAAATATGGACGAGATGAAACTGGTTAAAAAAAATTAATATAAATGTAATTTTAAAAAATTATATTAATAAAAAAAATTTAATCTTAAAACAGTATTTTTTATTTCTACTTTAACAAAAAAAAAGAAAATTACAATTAAAAAGAAATTTTTAATTAAAAGAAATTTTATAAATTTTCAATTAAAAGAAAAAAATTCTAGGAAATATGAAATTCCGAGAATTTCCTGAAAATTCCTAGAATTTTGGTAAATTCCTGGAATTACCCGAAATTCCAGGAATTTTTGGCGTTGGGTCCCTTATGGGGGCTTCAGGTATGTGAATAAGTCATATCAGGTATGTGAATAAGTCTTTCCCGTTTTTTTTCAAATTTTGAGCCTTTATTGTGAAAAAATGGTTACAAATGAATTATTGAAAGTATTGGCCATCGCTAGCTACAACTTTTTCCCATCTTTCTGGCAACATACGAATCCCGTTGCGAAAAAATTCGACCGGTTTGGCCTCTATCCAGTCATCCACCCATTTTTTGGCTTCCTCGTAGGAATGGAAGTGCTGGTCAGCCAGGCCATGCGTCATCGATCTGAAGAGATGGTAATCAGACGGAGCAACGTCTGGACTATACGGCGGGTGGGGTAGGACTTCCCATTTGAGCGTTTCTAAGTATGTTTTCACCGGCGGTGCAACATGTGGGCGAGCATTGTCATGTTGCAAAATAACTTTGTCGTGCCTGTCGGAGTATTGTGGCCGTTTTTCTCGCAGTGCGCGGCTCAAACGCATCAATTGTCGTCGATAGACCTCGCCTGTGATCCTTTCATTCGGTTTCAGAAGCTCATAGTAAACCACACCTAGCTGGTCCCACCATATACAGAGCATGAGCTTGGCGCCATGAATATTTGGCTTGGCCGTCGATGATGATGCATGGCCGGGTAGTCCCCATGATTTTCTTCGCTTCGGATTATCGTAACGTATCCACTTTTCATCGCCAGTCACGATACGATGCAGAAAACCCTTTCTTTTATGTCGCTGAAGCAGCTGTTCGCAAGTGAAAAAACGCCGTTCGACGTCTCTCAGCTTCAGTTCGTACGGCACCTAATTTCCTTGCTTTTGGATCATTCCCATGGCTTTCAAACGCTTGGAAATGGTTGTTCGGTCAACTCCCAATGCTTCAGCAAGTTCTTCTTGCGTTTGACAAGAATCTTCATCAAGCAAAGTCGCCAATTCTCGATCTTCAAAGATTTGCGGCCGCCCGGAACGCTCCTTGTCTTCCACGTCGAAATCACCGCTTTTGAAGCGTCGAAACCATCCGCGAACACTTGAATCATCGACACAACCTTCTCCATAAGCCTCCTGAAGCAATCGATGCGTCTCGGCAGCAGATTTCTTAAAATTGAACCAATAAAGTGAAACTTCCCGCAAATGACGTCGACTCGGCTCAAATTTCGACATTTTCACGATATCAAAAATTTATGATGCGAAAAAATTTTAACTAATGTGTTAGTATGAAATTGTTGACATATGAATAAGCTTTGATTATGACATATGTAAACATTGAATACTCGCACAGTATTGGTGGCGCCATCTCTTACAAAAAACGGGAAAGACTTATTCACACTCCTAATATTATATTTTATTATATTTATATAAAATTTTTTATTTATTTTTTTAAAATTATGTCCGAGATGATTCTCGGACCTGCCGGAGGCTCTATTTCCTCAATACTGCTGCTACTGCTACTGCTGCTGTTGCTGCTGTTGCTGCAAATACTTTCCACGGAGGGGCTCTGTGGACGAGTATTGCTCGTTGCGATCCTTTTTCGCGGCCAGTATTCGTTGCTGCTTTCCGGTCGGTTTGACCGTTTTCGACTGCTGCTGCTCTTGTCTATAAAAATAAAGAGATTAAATACATTAGATGATTTCAAAGCATAAAAATTTTTATTTTTAAATATTATTATTTAAATTTAAATATTATTTTTAAATATTTTTACCTTTTCTTTCTTCGTTTCTATCCATTTCTTCAATTATTTCTGCAATTTTTGAAGCCTGTAGCATGGTATCAGCCATCTGCAGCAGTTTCTTATGCGTCCGCCTCCAGTCAGCGGAAGTTTGACGCCGATTGACCTCCGGCGATCGGCATCTCTCGAGGCACGGCGAAACTGGCCTCGATGTCGTTGTCGACCATCTCGGCACCTCTTCCTCGAACAAGTCCATTGACTTGTTATACCGTCCTTGGGTGGTGTGACGGTTGCGGGGAGCCTTCTCCACTAGCCTCTTCACGCTGCCGCTGCTGTTGCTGTTGCCGTTGCCGTTGCCGCTACCCGTTCCGACTGCTGGTGCTGGTGCTACCGTTGGTGCTGGCATTGGTGTTGGCGTTGGTGCTGGCGTTGGTGCTGGCGTTCGAATTCACAGCCACTCTCATTTTAAAGCTTCTTGAAAAAACTCTTCGAAAAATGAAAGCAGACTGAGATGAAAAGTCTATCCGTGATTCCGCTTTTATGCAGTTTTCTAGTGCTAGCCTTTAGGAAGAATCTTTTCTATTGGTCAAAAAATTCCATATTGATGACACAAAATTTTCCTTATTGGTGGAGGAAGAAAATTTTTCTCCTCCCCTTATACCATCACAGCTTACAGAAACATCAAAAAAATTAGTTAACTCCTCCCTCTCAGCCTCCCTGAGGCGTATAATATTCCTCATTGGTCAAAAGTCCATATTCAGACCATCAAGTCCCTCCTTTCTCGTTTACAACTTTCTATGAATGGGAAGTAACGCGTTGATTTTACTCTCTACCGAAATCGTGAAATTCGAGAAGAAAAATATCTCGCTTTCAGTATATAGTGGTTGCTACAACAATGGTCTTTCACATCCCATAGCCATAGACGGTCAGCGGATTATACTAATTAATGAGGCAACCTCGATCCGTATAACATGAGCTAGAGACCTGATGTTCACCAGGTGTTCGCTATAACAATAGCCATTCATAACCCTCACCGGTACGAGGATTACACTGATTGATTGGGTCAACCTCAGTCGGTATAATAAATGAAAAGTGGCACACATGTTTAGCCTCTACTCCGACCCTCTCTCATGCTCGTTCCGAGAAGGCGCAACCTTTTCTAAAATACAATGCTTACATACTAAGTTTTCACAGTCACTCCCTTTTCCATTCCCATATACGTTATACGGAGTCGAAAATAGAAACCAAGCGTGGGACTGACAAAGAAAAATATCATGCTTTCATTATATAGTATTGTGCTATACGGCTGCTATAATAATATTCATTTATAGCCATCAAAGGAAACGAGAAAATACTGATTGATGAGTTAACCACATTCAGTATAACAAGAGGTGCACGTGTTCGCCTCTACTCCGACCCTCTCTCATGCTCCTTCCAAGAAGTGGAAAATTTTTAAAATAAGAATACCTTTATGTTGGTTTTACATACTCACTCCATTTTCCATTCCCATCGATATTATACTCTGTCGAAATCGTGAAGATACAAAGCGTGGGACTGACAATGAAAAATGACCCATCCCTCGCCTCTAGTAGAGAACCCAAAGTATACTCGGGTGTAAAGTGTGCTATGTCCCCCGTGACCTAGTTGGGGGCATAGCACACTTTTTAAGAAGGGGAGGTGTGCCAGAATGCCTATGTGCTAGAATGCCTATAGCCTATCTACTTTCGAGCGGTAGAAAAATATGTCCAAGTGTCTCTAGACGACATTTACAGAGTATAATATTAGGACTATACGAAATGTCTCGAGACGACTACTATATAGAGTTTTGTGTTGGGAAGGTAGAATACAATGTCCAGGTATCCCGGAACGACTCTTATTTGGAGTGTACGTGTTCGAATGATAGAATACGAATCTCTTCATAGAAGTCGTACTGATATACCTGGACATTGTTTCCCACCAACTATACACGACACGAAACTATAACGAACATAAAATTCCCCGTAGAAGTTGCCCCGACATAGCTGAACATCGTTTCCTACTAACTAAACACGTTACTCTCCGTAGAAATCGTCCTGTCATACCTGGACATCGTTTTCTGCCGTCCGAAAACGAAATTCCCCGTAGAAGTCGTTCCAAAACATTTAGAAATCGCATTCTATCATTTGAACACGAAACTCTCCGTAGAAGTTGTCCCGATATACCTGAATATCGTTTTCTACCAACTAAACACGATAGTCCCAATAGAAATCATCCCAAGAAAGCTAGCATCGCTTCCTAACGACTAAACACGATACTACCCGTAGAAGTCGTTCGGAAAGACCTGGATATGGTATTTTACCGTCCCAACACGAATCTTCCCATAGAAGTTGATTTCCCTTATACCTGGACGTCGTTTTTTATCAACTAAATACAATATTCCCCGTAGAAATCGCCCAGAGACACCTGGACATCGCATTTTATCATCGGAACACACAACTGACAATAGAAAAAGTCCGCTTAAAAAATACGCTATTCGCATACCAACATTTTGCTTGAATTTCAGTTGGAACCATTACTAAAATATTCACGGTATTTAACTGAAAAAACGAAAAAATACGATATATATATATATATATATATATATATATATATATATATATATATACATTTTAAATATCGTTTCTACTGAGAAATATTGTATTGACGTGTACGAGCGGTTGAATACGATATCACGTTGCCTCAGGACGATTTCTATTGGGGGTCTTATATTTGAATGATAGAATTCTAGGTGTTTCTGGACGATTTCTAGGAGGAATTTCGTGTTTGGACGGTAGAAGACGATGTCCAAGTATGACAGGACGACCTCTATGGGGGAGATTCATGTTGGGATGTTAGAATACGATGTCCAGATGTTATGGACCGACTTCTGCGGGAAGTGTTTAAGAGACTTCTTTGAAGCGATTAGTATTCTATCATTCGAACACACATACTCCCAGTAAATGTCGTCTCGGGATACCTAAAAATCGTATTCTACTTCCCCAACATAAAACTCTCTATAGCAGTCGTCCCGAGACATGTCCTATAGCCCGAACATGATACTCTCCGTAAATGTCGTCTCGAGAGACTTCAAGATTTGTTTCAACCGCCCGAACTCAAAAAAATAATTTTCCCCATAGAAACCGTATGTAATATATATATATATGTATATTAAATACGGTTGTAGATTCTATATATACATACTACATATACAGAGGCGACGATAGGTCGATACAGTCAATTATTATAGTAATATAGATTTTTATATATAGCGTACTTTTTACTTGGATGGATATTATTGAATTGTTTAAAAAATCGGTTAAATTATTATCTCAGGCGAAGCCAAGACGGGGAATGCTAGTATATATATATATATATATATATATATATATATATATTATATTCAAAAAATCACCTTGTCGTTGACTTCCTTAGAACCAAGACTAAAGAAAAAATGCTATGTGCACGCATTTGTTGGATTGGAAAGCGATCACAAATTCAAGATGAAAGGGCAGAGTTCTTATAAATTTTTCTTTTGCTTCTTTTTTAAATGTATATAATGCGTATCAGGGCTACTTCATTTGAAATACTTGTACTCCGTAGATATTTGTGCTGAAAACAGTGAAACTACCCTGTTTAAAAGCCAAGCAACGTCTACAAGTAGTTTATATGCATGTTTACAAGCTCTATCTTCAAAAATAAGTCCACTAATCTTCAAAAATAAGTCGGCGAATATTAGGCACTAGAGCGGTTGGTCAGTATTCATCTATTGACATAACGCAACGTATATGATTAAGGATTAGGGCATATATTAACTAATTAAATTAATGGCATTGAATCACGCTCACAGATTAATTAAAAAAAGATTATTAATGGCGTGTATATTAATTAAATTATAGCTATTCTTAGATACTTTTCTACAACTCATTGCAGTGTACATACTTACGGTAGATGGCTGAAAATTGATACATACTCTGGTTTCAAATGACTAAGTAAATGCTCCATCATAATATTGGAACATTTATCTAGATTACAAAATAAGGCAGGGATTTAGTCATTGTTTGAATAATTTTCAAATCTATGAAAATAAAATTAGTACACTTTTACAAGTTTTAGAGGTTTCACTGAGCGTAGTCTTTTAGTGTGAATGACAATACGATATTCCATGATATGAGCTCGCGATTATGAATATTTGATCATAAAGATTCGATTATGAAGATTTGAATTAGCTATTATGAATATTTGATCCATCTTTACGAATTCAATAAACATGTAAATTAAGCTAAGTGTAGACTATAAACCTTTTCCAAAAGTTATCTAATTATTTTTATATTTTTGGAACATCTTACAGAATCATATTTGAAAAATAGCCATCTTATATAGTAGAGAGAGAGAGAGAGAGAGAGAGAGAGAGAGAGAGAGAGAGAGAGAGAGAGAGAGAGAGAAATGGAGAAAGATAAAAGAAAATCCCAAAGGGAATAACAGGGATTACCCGATATTAGTGGGCGTTACCATAGCATGCCTACGTGTGTTCATTGTATACTTCTTCCCTCTTTTATCTTTCTTATGTACCCGTATAGAAATACTTTTTTATTCGATGATATCGTTCATATATAATTCAAACGTCTAATGTAAGTCATATATCAGTTAAAATCATTTTTCCTTTATGATACAGGGTAAAGATTTTTTCATTACAACAAAGAAGCTGTTCATTAGTGATTCGTCGCCTCTATGAGCATTAGTTATTGGTATACATATAGAATCTCATTTATACAAAAAAGGATGTTTCATCGAAAATTAACAGTAAGACACTGAAACTCCTTTCATAAACAGTAGTATGTAGATCAACTTATGGCAATAACATTTTCCAATTTCAGTGCTAGCTGTAAAATATATTCAAGTAATAATATATCCGAGTCACCGTCAAGAGGCCACGTATGCAACAGATCTCACTACAACTGTTCCAGTGCTGGGACTATTATAGGAATATACAGAAAGAGTTAGAGAAATTTGAATATTTTACCTCTTTTTGGTAACATTTATCTCTCTCTCTCTCTCTCTCTCTCTCTCTCTCTCTCTCTCTCTATATATATATATATATATATATATATATATATATATATATATATATATATATATATATATAATAAAAATAAACTATATACTATTTTAGCAAAGGATAGCCTGATTGCTCCCGCCACCTTAAATTTATCTTAGATGTCCGACGTTTCGAACCGTTACGGTTCATCTTCAAGGTCTACACTATTAGTTTAGTTATAGTTTATCTTTATGGTTCATTACGGTTCATTTTATTATTATTATTGTTGTCGTCGTTGTTGCTGTTATTATTGATGTATTTGTCGTTGTAGTTCTTATTATTATTTTTCTTTTTTGGAGTCTGAATGCTATTTGTGCATTTCCAACGTCTGTTCAGCAAGAATAATCCTGGAGAACGGAAACTGGAATATATGCGATTCGACATAAGACCCTTGTTGTTTTGTTGATTTAAACACATATCTCCATGTTGTTGCACCGACACTAGCCCGGAACTGTTATTCATGTTACTTCAGCCTGGACGGCAGTCCTTGTGTGGTCGAAACTGCATTCACTCTTCACAGTCTTTCAACCATCCAGACATCCATATGCTCTTTTGCTCCGAAGCACATGCGTAACGTATTTTGTGATTAAGCACCAGCTGTTCGCGTCCGTGGTCATGAGTCTCGTCACGTTTTATGGCGTGATCGCGCCTATGCTCGTCTATAGCCGTAGTCGTAACTCGGTCCAATGGTCCCACACAAAGAGCGTGTGCTGCACATCGTCCCAAGCTCATCCGCAATACTTGCATTCCGGAGAGCTAATCCTCTTTATCCTGCAGAGATACTTACGGAAGCATCCAGGTCCGGAAAGAAACTGGGTAAGGTAGAAGTTCACGTCCCCGTGTTGCCTCTCCTTCCACAGACCGCTTTCGGGTATTAGTCTTTTCATCCATCGTCCACCATTATTATTATTATTATTGTTATTATTAAATTATTAAACTAATAGTTTAGTCCTTGAAGATGAACCGTAGAGGTTCAAAACATCGGATATCTAAGGTAAACTTAAATTTAAGGTGGTTAGGGCAGTCAAGTTATCCTTTGCTAAAATAGTATATAATTTATTTTTATTATTTTTAATATTTTTAATTTGTAATTTTTAATCTAATTTATTTTTAGTAGTAATTTCTATTTCAGATTCTTCGGGGATGGTTATAAACAAGGACAGTCTGACTGTCATTATTTTAGTATAATATATTATTGTATAAAGACTGTAAGACCGATAAAAATATTTATTGATTTAATTCAGAACAGCTGACAAGTATAATTTTAATTTTCAATAGTGTTATTGATATGATTTGGTAGATTGGTATCATCGTCATTATTATATTGCGGATTTTTTCTACATTCTGATCCCGTCGATAATCCGTGTTTATAGATCTCAAAGGGACTGCCCAAATACAGCAAATTATATACGACAATGCGTTTGTTGGCGTCGGAGGAGGGACAAAAATTTTCTATAATATAGTTAACGGAAGGTTTGATATACAGCATTATGATTGCAGGGATTGTATTTCTTTATGTAATATTGTAAAGTTTTAGGAGAGAGGAGAGACAGAGAGAAAGAGAGAGAGACAGAGAGAGAGAGAGAGAGAGAGAGAGAGAGAGAGAGAGAGAGAGAGAGAGGAAAAGGAAATGAGATAATAAAGGCGAGGCAAAAGACGCCAGATTTGAGAGTTCGATCAGGCAAGTTACATTGTAAGATACAGCAAGAGAATCGTCCAAACAGATGCTGAACTTCACCTGCTTTCCGAAAAATCCTTACAAAAGGTTTGAAGAAGTGATTCGACTGTAATATATATTTATCTGTAATCTGTATTTTATTAGGGGAGGGGGCACGAAATAATTTTTATGCGCCGGATATTGAAGGAAATGCTACTAGTACCTTAGTAATGAGTTGGGGTTCCTTAAAATACGGTGCAAACCCAAGATTTTTTTCAAGGAAGTATGAATGACTTTGTAAACCCGATGAAAATATAATGATGAATTTTGCAATAGAAAAGTAATATGCTTCGGTTGAACCGTTCAAGTTGCATTAGGTATATATGCAGTAGATTTCGACATGGTTACTTTAAAACTTGAAGATATTAATAGAAGCGAAAATGTCAAGGATAGAATTTGATAAAAAATAAAAACAACTGCCTTAGAGAAAGCTCGCATAATTTCATTTTCCATAGTAGCAAATAACCTTTTGAAACTAAATATATAAAATAGTCTATGCAACGATGAAATCACTAAAGCAATTAATCATACTCTTAATACTGTGGCAAAATAAGGAGTCATTTAACATTTTCAATGGTTCTGATTAAAAATATTTGATAGAAGTTTACCTTCAAAATAAATAAATCAATAAATAATACAAGCACCCTTGTAATAATTTACATGTGCTTTGTTCACAAGCATATCGTAGATCTCCGTCGGTGATTAGCACCGGTATTTAGAAGCACAAATAGAGCGAAGTTAAATAAAATAAAAAATCACTTTATTTATTGTGAATTTCCATTATTGTTTTTATTTATTGTGTATTTCCTTTATTGTAAATAATGGAAAATGAAGTGGGTCTTATGAATGCCATCGGCTGATTTTAGAAGGGCAGTATCGGTATTATGACGCTTGCAGAAGTCAGATTGTACATTTCTAAAAGATCATTGACAATTTCGTAATTTGTTTCAAGATGATCAAGCCAGATAGATCCGTATGAGTAATTAAGATGCTACAACCCATATATAATGTAAACACGGCGATAACTGATGGACTGCATACATGTTATCGAATGATCAGTAGTTTAGTGGCTTTGAAGTCTACATACCCTTAAACTAACTGCTGATTTCCGCGATAGTCTCCAGTTAGTGAAAGTTCGATAGACTGCTAAGCCTGTATGAAATTTCCACTGGTCAACAAAAACATTTTTATTAAAGACAATAAAGTGCCTAGTACTTTGGAAATGGCACAATGGCTATGGATGAGAATGAAATACATAATATCCCGGACTGAGTTAGAAATAAGCACTATTGTTGCCAATTTCCAAACACGCTGAAAATTCCTCACTATTGTCAACAATGTAAAATTAGAAGGAACAGATAAAATAATGGATAAAAATCCTAAAAATAGTCTAAAAAGATACGATCCGATTCGCAAGCATTGTAATTCTTATTAGCAATGGATTAAATCATATCACATCGTATATAATGAGTCAAAAAAAGGAGCGATGAATGGATCATATAAGACTGTACAGGGATAGACCAAGCATCAGAAAGGAAGCAGCCGATGACAAGACTGTGTAGAAGAAATAAAGTTATCTTTCTTGAATTTTAGGTTTAGTCATATGTAACCCATGCATTTCCTGGCTTCTTTTCATAAGAAAATAGTCTAATTTTGCACACATAATCTTAAGATCGGGTTCTCTTGAAATCGACTTAATTAATGCATTTCCAGAGTTCTGTTCTATTTCTAGTTACACGAAGATTATATGCAATTTGTTGAAAAAGAGAGGGTGGAGAGGGTTTCAAACAAAAACTTTGTCTAAAATTTCAAAAGTTTCCAAGTGCGACAGAAACTTACCAAACTGATTCCAGCGAGGAATTATATGAGAATTGGAGCTGGAACAGTAATTTACATTCAAGCCCCTTTCTAAGAATTTAAATCTATCTATATTAAGTATGAAATTCACATGATGCTAAATAACAAATAGAAAAAATACAAAATATTACCTGAAATATAATTGGTTGTTATTTTATAACATAAATTTTTGTGGTCGGTTCTCTTATATTACTCATAAACTCAAAAAATAATATTAACAACGTCATTAATTAGAAGCAATAAAAAAATGTAACAATCTTTACGATTGTTGTATTTATTTATCGTTGTATTTATTTATCTTTTTATTTATATAATTGGTATAATATTTTCCTTGCGCTACTATGTTTAATATATTCTAAACTATAGAGATATTTGGTTTCTCATTAATGTTTGTACATTTTTAAGGATAACAGTGTTTCTTTATAAGCTCCTACATAATAAACGAATATATTTTAAATTTTTATTTTATAATATTTTAATCGTTGACATAAAAATTTCTTAACAGATATGAAAAAGTCACAAAATCAATTATTTTGTATTAAATTTTTATAATGATCTGCTTATTTATATTGGAGTGCACGAACCACTTTAGTCTTTTGTATCGTCTGTATAGCTACATAAAAATTTTATGAAATCCTTGCTAAGTAACAAGTAGTTACTTAAAAATCTATATTGAATATAATAAAACTAAAAATGAAAATGAGTTAAAATATGTAAATTAAAAATATTGATAATTATTTTGAGTCTGTAAAATTTTACTTTTAATTTGTAAGTTATTATTAAAAAGTATATGTTTACTTTGAAATTTCAACATTTACTGAGTTACTTTCCCTAAAAGTTCCATACACAAAAGTTCCTGTAATAGAACGTTTAACTGGTAGTAAAATTTAAGAAAAGATTCTTAAAATCTACATTAAATCTAAAAGTTTTTATCTTTATGATTTTATTAAAAATAAATGAAATTAAAAGAGCTGACAGCGATTCCCATTTTTGGTATTTTTTTCAATAGGTATAAGTTTATATTACTTATTCGTATAATATGAGCAAGCTATGAGTACATGGCCTGTAGCAAATTAATCTGCATTTCTTTTGTTCGCTATTGCGCGTATAGGAATTTAAAGAATATCGCCACAGCAACGGCTTCTCAATCAGCGAGTCGTTTGTCATGAATGCGCACTCACGAGGACAATCCGTCAATTGTGCTTTACGGTTTCCCTGCGGACGATCACTTCGCTTCTTCAATTTATTCCTTTTCGCCAACGGCCCTGTCTTCTCCACTCCTTTTTTTTCTTTTGCCGAGCGCATAGGGCCTTCAATTTTTCACAATAACGCCGCTCGACAAAGAGATACCCCAATCAGAAGTATCTAGGAGGAACGTCGCTGAGGAAGCGACGTCACGTTAATCTCAGGGAAAGCTGTAAGAAATCGCTCAGCCGTGGATCGCTTAAGCGAGGGAGGTCGCGCCGCGGTCACTAAGACCCGGAAGTCCCGACGTCGGAGGACCAGGAACACCGCTGCCGAATCCAAAGTATGCTATTGAAAACTCAACCAACCTTTTTGGGAGTTGTTTGAAATCATTTTGGAAGCTTTGTACACTTTTTTATACATATTTTATTCAGTTTAATTTGCAGAATTCATTTTGTGCTTTTATTTCGTAGTTCTATTTTAATTTAATTTTACAAAAACCATTAATTTAATATTCGTTCAAAAAAAGAAAAAAATGAAACGCACATTCGCACACAAACAACAAAAAGGTCCTTTGTTTTTATAGATAATAGATAGAAATCCACTATCCAATAAAAAATGGTTTTGAAAATACCGCATGTAATCTCATAGAAATAGAATCTCAAATATAATTAAATTTTCAAATACAAATAGAATAATTTTTTAATTTTTAAACTTGTTCAAAACTGCAATTACTCTATATTTGTATCATTTGTTCACGGCCGTCAATCGATTTTTAAAGAATGCTTAATAACCAATTTGAACCGTTGCCCATTCGCAAACGTACTACACTACTACTATTATTACAAATACACGGCAGGCACAATATTATTATTCAAGCTATACCGAATTAAAAATCAATTGCGAGAAGCACCTTGTTGAGCATAACATTTTTTTGAATATCGTTTAAATTCTCCTAAGAAATTTGACATTCATTTGATTAATAACTCATCTTTTTAAAAAATAACATTTCATAGTCTTTTCACTTTGAAAAAAATTATTTATTAAAAACTTAAATTTCGTATTCTCGTTTTATGTCAGTAAGAAGTATAAGACTTGAAAATTTGAGTACTATATTATTCAAAAAAATATTATGGTAAAATAAAATATTATAATAATAAATTCGGGAAACATAAATTTTTGGCAGAGAAAATCAATGACAAGCTCAGCAGACTTTCGTAAAGAAGCTCAAAAAAATACTAGTCAAACATCGTGTTCCTCTGCGCCACTTCCCAGCTCATCCATAGCCGCAGTTCAGTGTTTGACACCGACTCCTCTTCGCCCAAGGTCGTTATATACATCACATTCTTATCATGCACAACCCGAAGAATCGAATTATCAGGTACAAATTTTGATTTCGTACTTCTTCAAAAAACTCATTTCTAAATACTTCAATTTCTTTTATTATTCTTGCTTTAGAGATACGGCGAATTTACCAAGTATTTTGAGGTTCCACCTTCCGAACAATGGGGAGGCATTGCTGGAAATGGATTTTCAACTGTTCCACCTGCATTGTGGAGACAACCAAGGAATCCAAAACCAATCGTAACACCTCAGTATTATCCTATGGAAGAAGCATGTATTTATTCAGAAAACTGGCGAGACCACGAATCGGATAATGTCATTAGTGGGGCAATGCCTACACCTCATGGAACAATATCCCTTAGGCTGCATAACAAAATCAGAGTTGACATGACCATTGATCGAGCTGTTAGAGTTATTAATTTTAAAGTTAGTTATATCTATTATTTATTTTTTTAACATTTTTCATATAAGCAGTTTAACATTACATATTACAAATTTTATATGCACAAACTAGCAGAAAATTATAATTGAAAGTTATTTTATTTTTAGAACAAAATGAAATGAAATCTATTATACAATCATTCGATTTTTTTTTTGTTTTGTAAATTATATAAAGTATACAACAATCATTTAAAAAAAATAATAATAATAATTGTGAATATAGTAATTATATCTACTATATGGAAAACTGTATGCAGTTTTTAAAATTAATTATTAAAAAAAAAACACTTTATTGTAGAATAATATCGTACTCTCATTAAGTGGTTCTGGTTCTGCATCTGCATTACTCCATCCCAATGGCAGGATATTACAGTATGGATCTCGTGTAGAAATCTTGGCTCATGATACTCATGGAAACAACAAGTTTGTTAACATTGTAATCTGTAATTTTAAAATATATATCAGACTATGTCCTTATGCATGATAACAGGTATGCAAAGATGTGGTACAAAGGTGTAAGTTTTACTTCGGAGCAGTGTGCTCTTGTCTATTTAGTCGACGCTGCAGGCACCAGAACAACTACAGATTCTTTTTCAGACATGAGTCAGGTATTTTATTATGTTTATATATAAAAATAACAAAAAAAAAAGAATGCAAAGTCCCATAATGAAAACATTAATATAAAAATTTTAGGATTTGTCTGTAAATGTTTTTTATTCCAATTCAAGACATGGTTCTGCATGCATTCAAGAAGCAGCTGCAGTTTTATCTGATGCAAAATATTGGTTAGGGGATGAAGGTGTAGAAAATTGGATCATTAATAATGTTCGTATCTCCCAAACCCCTGATGGTCTTGTTAGGTAAGTTTTAAAATAAAAACAAACAAAATAATTAAATCTGATTTTAGTTGAAAAAGATATAAAAGTATAGATAGAAATCATAAAGAGTATACAAAAATTAAATAACGAGAATTTGTTAAATATTGTAAATAAGATTTTAGAAAACAAAAAAATTTCTGTATTTTCAAAAATCTTTTTTTACATTTATTTCATTGAATATTCTAATTATAACATAGTATTGATTGAAATTAGAAAAATAATTTTGGATATTTAATTCAGAGCTTAATTTTGCTGTGATGCTGTACATTTTATACAACTTTGTAAGTTTCTGTAAATATTATTTAAATTCAAGGAAATGGCAAGAAATATTTTAATAGTTTTTAAAAAATAGATATGGAATATTCAAATTCAAATTAACTATTAAATTAGCTGAATTAGTTTATAAAAATTACAGCTGTATTATACTTTTAGGATTGCTCGCAATAGTAATAAATATCAATTACGAACATCTCCAAGTAATGGCACAGCATCGCTGACTACACCATTTTTGCACTGTACAGCATCATTAGGTCATACATCTCATTTATTTGTTCGAAGAGGCGAGAGGCGTATGCATTACGATGGAACTAGCTTTATTGTAAGAAATGCCGGACATAGTGCAGGCTTTGACGATAACAATCAATTGAAAGTTTATTAGCAAATTATAAAAAATTTCATTGTTCTATCTCAATTTGTTAATGGAATGTTGATAAAAGTCTACAGTTCTCTTTATTGATTGAATCTGAAATTTTAATTTTACAATAATGTTATAATTGCTTACTATTCAAGGATGTATGTATTAAGGATAACACAGCAGCAAATTAAAGAACATACTTGAGACTGTAGTTTAATATTTATTATTGTGGTGTATTTGTTTTTTTTTTTTTTATAAATATTTAATATTACACAATAGCTTTGAAAATTGGAATTTTAATTTAATTAAATAATGTATCCTATTTAATTTTATAAAGATTTAGTCAATTAAAGTTAGAAATTATAAATCTTTTGCATTTATTATTAAAAAAAACAAAATATATTTAAATATACTTGCACATATTATTCCAGTAATATATTGTCAGATTCTTCAGCTAAGTCTTCTATTTTAGTTTGAAGATTATCTTCAAGTGTTTCAGTAAGATTATCATCTTCATTATCATCAAAAGCTTTTTCAAAACTTTGATCGTCTGTGTTTACAAATGCAAATTCTGTATCCATATTTTCATCATCTGAAGAATCTGTATCGAAACCATGACCTAATTTTGGTCTAATTTTATCATCATACGAGTATCTGAAATAATTTATTAGTTGTTATAAATAAACAATTACAAGTTATTATAACTAGTAATTATAAAAAAATCAAAATGTTACTACAGTATAAAATTTCATAATTTATATTCTTGTACATAAATAATGCTATGTTATTGTACATAATAATCTATGATATTATACATAATAATCTAAAAGTTACACTGTTGCCATTTGTTATTGTTTCTAAGGAGAAAATTTATAGTCCTTACCTAGTATGCAAAGGTTTTTTTAAGAACCTTATTATAACAGTAAACCTCTTATTTCGTAAATAAAGCCTTTAAGAACTCAGTAAGACATGTACTTTATTGAATTACTTACTTAGTCTTTTCAGCTTTATCACTTAAAGTTATTTCCTTAGGTTTTTTTCTCATTTCTGATAATTTACATTTGTTTGTTTGTAATGTATCAATTTGACTTGTAATTTCATCCATAAAATTTTTATTAAATAATTGCAATTTATTTTTTGATGGTGATTTATTTAATAACTTTGCTTTTTGTTCATCATATATTTTACTCAGTTTTTCAACTGTAGATAGATCTCCATTCTCATTTTCATCAATAATACTTGAGAGAACTGAGAAATGATTATCAAATGAGTAGTCTTGACGAGGTTTATAACTTTTTTCTAAGCCATACTAAAATAAAATATTATTTTTCAAATTATAGCAAATAAAATAATTATTGAGTTAATTGCAAGTCTTACTTCAGTTGCAAATAAACAGTAATAATAAGCATTGTCAAAGATCAATTTGATAAATATATAGGTGACATCGTGCAATTTTTCATCTTTAATTTGCTTATAAAAATCTAAAAAAGCTCGCCAATCTTGACAAGTAACTCTAATTCTAACATTTTCAATAGGTATTTTATAATACAGTCCATACAAAAGAAACAAGCTTCCAACTTGATCTATTAATTCAGTAGATGTTAAAAAAAACTGTTTTGCAATTAAAAGTGTCTCTTCACAAAATTCTAGCATTTCTGCATAATTTTTGCGACCTCTAAAAAAAAAATTTAACTGTATTATAATCATGAAACAAAAAAGTTAACTTTTACTTACAAAAATACAAGTGAAAATTTCATTTCTTTCCATACGTTACAAAAAGATTCATATGTGATACTATTATTTTTTTTAAACTTGTCTAATAAATTTTGACAATCTTCGTGGAATCCACTAGCTAAGTATGATATATCCCTTGTTGTCATATTTGTTGTTATTATTTTAATCTGAACTTATAATAAATTTTATTAATAAGTAGGGTTAATAGGATATAATTTTAGTTACATGCAACTGTAATTCTGTAACTTTATTATATATAATATAGTCCTAATCTTTTCTAGTTTTACACAGCTTCATGATATTTATTTCGTGATAGTTTCAATTTATCTTCAATTTTACCCAATTTTTTTAAAGAATCATTTATTGACTAAAAATTTAATGACTAAAACAATACACTTACATTTTTAAGTATTACTTCTAACAAGTGATCCTAATTATACAAATATTATTTTTAAAAAATATTGTATGAAAAAAAAATAAATATATATCTTTAGATTTTCTTAATGAAACGAAATAAAAAAGCAAATATTTTTTTCATATTATATCAGAACTGTATAGTGTGTTGGTTGTGTTGTAACTGTAACTAACTCCAGTATTTTCAACCATGTTTTCAACCCAGTTCAACAAATTTTTATTTCGGCCATGGCAGTGTGATATCAGCTGGTAATGCGCATGAGCTCGCGCATAATGAGTGTTTACAATGTGAAGCGCGTTTTTTGAAACTAAACCAGCTAATTAAGAGAAACATCTAACCATAATCTATTATAGAGATAAAACTACTTGATTTTTATTTAATATTTAATATTTCGAAATAAAATTATGTGTTGAATATATTATTATAATATAGAAGTGAATACAAAACTATTTATATTCATTTAATGCACATAACATATTTAAATAAATATCTAATTTAATCATTAAAATAAAAAAGTACAAGTTTTTAAAAAATTAGTTTTTTATTTCTAAATTGTAGAAAAGAACACGTTATATGTCTGAGATGGAAGATTTAGGCAATTTGAGAAATAAAAGTTGGGATTTAGCATGTATGCGAGTTTTTTAAGCTCATAAATTGTTCTTCTTTACAACATTGTAAAAGTAAATGATTTATGTTATATACAATTATCTTATATATATATATTGTAGTGAAATATTTTTGTATATAATTTTATTTTTAGATTAGTCTACGGGGGTGATTTTATACAAGGGCAGTCTGACTGTCATTACAAGTTTTAATTTTAATTTTTTATTTTTATTATTTTCGTATATTGATGCATTAATATTAATATAAATATATATTAATATTATTACGTATTATTTTCGATTGATTTAATTGGACTGTAAGACCAATGAAAATATTTATTAATTTTTAATAAGTAAATTCACCTATATTATTAATACTAACTATTATGATACCTTTTTTACACTTCTATTTTACAATTCCCAATCATAGCTTTTCTATTCTACTTTCTTTTTTCTTGCACAGTTTCTTCTTATACCAGCTCCTCACCAATAATCGATCTAGTATTTATAATTTTAAACATTAATCTTTCTTATCACAATTATAAGACTATCACTAGGCTTTTCTGATAATAAATGTAAATTCTTTTACTAAATTCCTTTTCCACTATATATATAAATAAAAATCGGTGTTTCATATATATTCACGTTTATTATGTACTGATAAAGGAGCAATTTTTTAGAATGAGCTGTGATGTGACATAAAAGCGTAGCGACTGCAGCATATAAGATCGCAGTACCAGCGACATTGCAGAAAACATAGCATTTAGCGTTTATTTTTGCTAATGGTATTCAGAGAACGGTATATTTACATCTGTGCACGTGCGAGTTTGAATGAATTTGACACTAGATTCAAATTATAATATCTGATACTATAACTTAAAATTATATTCACAATTATACTTTTGAAAGCTTTATTTTAAAATATTACTACTATATATTATAAATAAATTTAATATATAATATATTTAATACGAAACACATAACACGCACACGTGCACGGACACGCACACGCACACACACACACACACAGATATTAGAGCTGCATTGTTAGAAGCTGTAAATCAATTAATAGTATTATTAATTTGTAAATCAGATTAAATTTCATTATTCGAATTTCGCTCTCTCGCTCTCTCTCTCTCTCTCTCTCTCTCTCTCTCTCTCTCTCTCTCTCTCTCTCTCTCTGTGTTATCTTTATATATATATATATGTAGCAGCTTACAGGAGTCCAATTTTGTTTCTTATATCTTCCAGTCTCTTATATTTTATATAGATTATAAAGTAATTACCATACATTTAATTTTGTCTCGAAGTATAAGAAACATTTCAATTTTTCAAATTTTATTTTTTTCTTGATTCAACTAAGATTTTTTTAAAAATTCAGACCAAAAAGTACTTAATTTGCAAATACAAATCTGTCAAATAAATGATATTAAATAACCCAGCTGTTCAATTTTGTTTTAACTTGACAGGAGCAAAGATTTTATTTTTTGATATGAATTGTATTATAAATTGCAACATGAAATTGAAAGTTTATTAGTATAGACATTAGTAAATAATTTATGATTTATTGAATTGTTTGAATTGAAATATTAAGGTGTTGTATAATATATATGTAATGTATAATATATAATGTATTATACACACACACACACACACACACACACACACACACACACACACACACACACACACACACACACATAGATATATATATATATATATATATATATATATATATATATATCTAATATAAATGATATTAAAATTACAATTTTTTATATCAAAATCCATAAAAATAGACACCGAATCTTGCTCATGCGCTTGGAATACATTCGAAAATATTCGATAATTCGTGAGCGACCTGCACGCGACACACGCACACATACACACACGCACACACGCGCGCGCGCGCGTATATATTTATCTGTTTATATCTGCTGAGCGCGTGTAGGCACTGTGCTACACTGCGCTGCTGATGTTGTCGTGTGAACCGCTGATGAACCGCTGACCGAGGGGCGCCACCATCAGTTCACCGCGAGAAGTGCTCCGGTCGAGTCGTATATATTTTCTTTGCTTGCTTCGGTAACATACCAAAAGTCGGACTCAAAGCGAGAGAGCTCCTTCCCCGCAAAGGCGCACACAGGTCGCGCTTAGTCGTTGATTATAGATTTTTCCCTTGACCCGCGTGTGTTTTCCTCCTCTTCGCCTCTTTTCGAGGTCCGTCGTCATCGTCGTCGCTCAATTTGACGGAGTGCGCGCGCGTGCATGTCGCTGTGAAAACTTGGACCGTGTTCCAAGCAGTATTTACGCCGCGTGCTCGTGCCTCATCCTCATCGTCAGCCAACATCGGAACAACGATCACATAGAGAAGAACGAATAGAAGTGGGACTTGGGGGCCGAGAGCCGACGAAAGAAGAGGACCGCCCACGCGCCAGTGCTGGCACACCTCGAGAGCGAGAAAGAGTGAGCGAGAGTGAGAACTCGCAGCTGCTGCTTCTCCCGTGGAACTAGTGAGTAGCTGACCAGCTCCGCTGTTCGCGTATAGCGAGTGTCATCTTGGAAGTGGTGTCAGAGCTAGGAGAACCTCTATTAAGCTTCCTAGTTCCTATGTCCTTTCTCTCCTCCGTCCCTCCTTCCTATTCTCTATAACCTTCGAACTATCTATATCTCACTGCTCGCAAAAGCAACATTGACGCGCGCTATCGAATAGATACTTATCGACATTTAGCGAACACGTTCGCTCTGCGTAATGCGTATATACTTAATATTATAAAGCTGCAACACGCGAATGTATTCGTGATGACGACCTGGTATGCGCTACTCTCTAGTGCGTGAGCAGAGAAGAGTGAGAGAAAGAGAGAGATAGAGAGAGAGAGAGAGAGAGAGAGAGAGAGAGAGAGAGAGGGCAGTAGGGATTTCCAGCAAGATGGCCGTGTGCGCGATTTACGTGAGTTCTGACCCTGCATCAGGGGAAAACGGAGTAATTATTTAGCGTAAATCCGTAGTACCTCCCCTTTCCTTTATTCTGGATTGCTATCCTTGGCTTGTCTCGTCCAACCTTGCTTTCTTAATTCGTTATTTTCATTCTTTTTTGCTATCCCGTCCCCTCCCCCGCGACAAATTCTTGAAAAGTACTTCACCTTTCGTTTTGTTGAGACTATATACTTAGGGGAGAGCAGGTCAACTGGTTTCGGTTTTCTATTCTTTCTGCGTGAAATACGTAAATTGTAGGCTTATAAATATACACGTAAAACTAAAGCAGCCAGTCTTATTCGAGTCGAATGGGAAGAAAGACAAATACTTGAGTATATGAGGGTACCGTGAAAAAATATCAAAAAGCCTTTTGCTGATTTTTTTGATTGTATATATATACTGATATATGCATGTAAATGCGCACTAGGTTGTGCGCCGTATACGTATGTACCTACGTATGCAGAGAACAGATCGATTTGTTCGTCGACTTTCTCTGTAAAATTTAACCGTTGTCGTCATTCCGTCGTTCACCTTTTAAAAATAAATCATAACTTTTAACTTGGTTCTGTCTTTCTTTCTTTGCATAACCTCCTTACTCTGGACAATGTAATATATTTGCAATTTGTAGGTTAGATTTTCTGACATCACAACAATCTTACAGAAGAAAAGTTTATCGATGCTTTCTCTAGAGTTATTTGACGTAATCCACTATAAAATTAATATAAATTAATGTGAAAAAACGTTTTTACTTTTGCAAAGAAATATAAGCACGTTTGAAACCAGAGTTGAAAATAATATTGTAAATACACATAGTTGTGCCACAAGATAAGGAATTAAATTGTTATTTGTAAAAGAAACTACATATACATAACGAATCAATGTTAGCTTCAAACGAGAATGGGATGTTTTTGCTTTATAAATCGTTATTTTCCGAGTCCTCTCCATTTCATTAATTGATGACAGAATTAGCGACTGGCGCCGCTTGAATCAGCTGTGTATGTCTATACGTGCGCGTTCTCCGCTAGACCATATTACACATAATAAGATCACCAGGTACCACGTATCAAGCACGCGAAATTAGTTCACTCGTTTACTGCCGATGGAACGATACTGTGTCTTAATTTATCGATAACGAGAGTGGAACACTCCGATACCAGCAGATAAATATTCTATTTTTTTTATTTTGTCGTTGGTCAACTCGTGACTTTTTGCCTGAAAACACTAATGAAATTTGAATATTTGATCTTGTTTTTCTTTTTGTCTTTTTTATATATTTTATAATATATAGATGTTTATATTATATATTCTTTACAAACAAATGTATGTAACATCGGCGCAAGAAATACCTGCGCTAATTATGAAATGTACCTGATAATATTCGGAAAATTGTTCGATTTTGCATAATCAGATAAATATGTGAGCATTTACACTTGCTGAAGGTTGATGTCATCATCGCCTTACGTCTAATTTGTATATACATGTTGCATACATGCATATATTTCATTTCTGTATTTAATTACGTGATAGAAATTAATGTGAAAAATTTGTGTTTTTGAGTAGAAAGATTAACGCACGTAATCTTAGCTTTAATTTCCAAACACTCCTAATGCATTTTGTGTTTTTTTAAAGGATATATTTGGTTGGCATTTTATGTAACTATGATAAATTTTTTTTTTGTACACGTTTCATCAGTAATATTATTTAAAGTTTTGATTATCCTTTATTGATGTATTACCTCTGACATTCGGCAAGTTAGCGTAATTTAAGAACGATAGCGTTTCGATATCGCAAGTCTCGCCGATAACCGAACAATTGAATGAAATTTCATATTAGGGTTTTCAGGATTTCATATTGTTAAATAATATTAAAATTTACTTGTTATACTGGGCTCATATTCGGTAAATGACAAATTCACAGATTAATTATTTTCTGAATCTTGAAATATAAAAAGAAAACTATATTGACAATAACAAAATATAATTATTTATGCCGAGCAAGAGAGGTGGGGCGCCCATAATGGATTTAATTTTTGCACGTATTATTATTGGAAGATTTTCTCTGTAGACAATTTTATTAAGTCTTACTTTCGTATTCGGTAGTGAGAGTGTTCCGAGTACCGGCGAAATATTTTATATGGAGCTCTATGCACGCGCGTCGCGAGGATGCTAATTACGAGATTTTTCGCGTTTGCCTCTCGCGCACGTGAGAATTGTTTCATTTTCCGCACAATGATTTCTCACGTTAAACGAATGCGTGTATGTATTGTAATTTTATTTAACAATTCTCATCACGTACTGAGATTTTCTATGAGCAATGCCGCGCGCCAACTATCAATATGTTTTACTAGATAAAATATTTATTAGCTTGATTTTAATAGATATGGTACAATTTATTTCTGAACGAATTCTCATTTGATAAAAATGGATTTTATAAGTTTTCATAAATATTGATGAAATATACTATAATTCGTTTTATTAGGAGGTATAATCGATACTATAATTCAATTTATTTATTCGCCATTAATTCGTCGTTAAATTTGAAGTTTATATATTTCTTGTAATCATACGAGAGAGAGAGAGAGAGAGAGAGAGAGAGAGAGAGAGAGAGAGAGAGAGAGAGAGAGAGAGAGAGAGAGAGAGAAATGTATGTATTGTTTGTACGACTGAGCATCCGGTGTGTTTATATGGTAATACGGAAGCTTTATTGCGGTTTTTTTCCGTTATCGTAATTTTATTGTGCTGTTATTGTAAATCTTTATACTGTCTCACGCAACCAAGTCACTACATTCAAATATTACACGTATATGTATGTATTTGTATGTGGAGATGCGTGTATATATGTATTATTAAGCGGATACTTTTTTCCTTGTACAGTTTCCTATAATTTCAGAAAGTACAGTCTTTGATTGAAAGATTCTAATTTATTAAACGAAGAAGAAACTCCTTTGTTGCATATATATATATATATATATATATATATATATATATATATATATATATATAATTTATTATTCATTGTACTTTATACAAGATGCAAAGTTAGTAGGGAGGACTACGTATTAAATATCCGTAGTACAGAGAAATGATTTGTTTTTGAAACGGATAAAAACTCTCTTGAGTATTATATATATTAAAAGTTTTTTTTTAATTTTCAAGTTCTGGAGAAAAATTTACTCATTTCCCTTATAGGTCGTGATACAGGTATAAAATATTACATTACTCTAATATGCCCATCTTCATCTCGTCTAGTTCAAATATCGATAACTTTTTTATTCATACGTTTGAAGGAATTTGAAAATTCGTATCCCAGTAGTTTATAGGATGCTCTTTTTAATTTTAAATAAAAAATTGTAGAAGGCATCCCTTCTTACTGTATTTTTGAATTTAAATACAACAATTCAATTTTGACGAGTTTTTTTACTCGCTATTTTCGGAATGTTAACAAATTATCAAAAAAGTTGAAATCCAAAAATATCGGACTCAAAATATCCACTACGTAAAAAGTTATAATACTTAGTAAATCTTATTTTCACCAATAACGTTTGTAAAGTTGACTCTAAAACCAATAGGTTGATATCGAACTACAAATTACTACAATCTTAGAAACTGGACTAATAAAAATTCTTATGGTTTTTAAAAATCGTCAAAAATGCCACATAGCATATCGAAAAGAGAATAAATATTTTTTCTTTATTATTATTTAAAGTTTATTTAAAGTACTAAAGTTTATTTATTTAAAGTAAATTTTCATTACCACCCTAAGACATATTCAAACAGAGGAAATTTTGCAGCTTCAGAAAAAAACTGTCTTAATAATTGTAAAGTTTTGCATAAAATACATACAATCGTAAGATTTCGATTTAGCATAAATATGTTGATATTAGAGGTGGCTTTACAATCCCTTAAAAATGAAATGAAATTATCACGGATCATCATCACATAACATTATTAAATAGTTACTTTGAGCCACAGATTTTTTAATTTCAGCCTTTTTCAAATTTTTCTTCCGAAAATGTCAGTTAAAAAGATTCTTCAAAATAGAATTTTTTATTGAAATTCATACATGCCATAGAAAGTGGTGACCTTTTCAATTTTTGTTGTTTCAGATCGAGAACGAGCGCCTTAGACAATACTGGATCGCTTTTCAGCTTCATTGAAACAAATAAAAAAGTTGTCGGAGCTTGAACTTGACGAACGATTAAGACCAGATTAGGATAAAGGGTTAATTTGCATTTGTTGAATGCTATTTCTATAGGTACTTCATACTATATAGCAATTAAATTGAAGGTATAAGCTTCATCGTCATTTAATAAAAATACTCGTGACCAAAATATTTGCTAGTATAGTAATCAAATAGATAAATATTTATTATACTATCAATCGAGCAGCATTATATAATTTTTTATAATTTGAGCTTTTACTGATTTTATCGCTTTACATTATTATTAGTAAATTATTTCGTAATTTTGTTTATATCACTTTCAACTCATCATTCATTCAAAGTGCTAAAGGGTATTTTTAAATCAAAATCATGATGATTTAGTCTCTAATGCAAAATAAATAGTAAATAAAAAAATTATGAAAAATCCAAATATGGTATAGTTATTCAGAAATTATAAAGTGAAGAATACGTCATTAAAGCTATTTTATAAAAAGTCTCGAAAAATAATTATAAAATCGATACACGACAAGATACAGAGTTTTTTTTAAATATCTTAATAGCATCTAAAATACTTTAACGTATATTGCAGTATTTTTTACTAATTTTTTTGTAACAGTTGAAATTTAATATAAGATTTATTCTTATATATTATAACGTTATATTTTAAGATTCATGCTTATATATTATAACGTTCATTCCACAAATATTTGAACTATATGAAATGAATAATAATAATTTCTAATATTTATGAAATATTTATTTAATTCATTTAATGAAAATTACTATAACCTTTCTTGAAACTTATAATTTTATGGTAATTACAACATGCAAGTTTCTAATCGATCTACATATCAACACGAAAACCAAGGCTAAAATAGGGGCAAGTATAAAAGATATAAAATAGAATTGTTCAGTCAGTCAGTAGTAAATAAATTACTTTTCACATTTCTTTTAAAATATAAAAGATATTTTAAACATTTTTACAAATTATAATTTTATTTAGAAGTATTTTATTAACTATTAATAATCACCGTTGTCTAATAAAAACTAATTTCACTTATCCAAAATTTGCTATAAATATAGCTTTTTTTTAACCTTAAAAGATGGATAAAACAATAGATCAGTATGAAATTTATTTGCACTACATGCATAAAATCAATGTGAAGTTCGTTTTACTACAATTTGCTGAACAATCTGAAGGGAATAATATGTTATGTAGCACACTATAAATGGCGTGACTAAAAATTTTTATTTATCTGAACAACATCCTGTTAATATTTAACTATAGGATCAAATGCATTGCTGGGTTGTTTGTTGATTGTAAAGCTATTATAAATAAACATAATCATTTATATATATATATATATATATATATATATATATATATATATAAACTAATTTTCCTGTCAAAATTTTAATATTGCTCTAAAAAGATCGTCGATAAAATGAATATAGACTACTCGTTCCGAAAGGAAACGAAAATAGGTATACATATTAGATTAGGCAGTGAAGGGAAGTTGAAATAAAAAATGTATTTAATTTACATATAACCTCGAATAAATCGATAAAACGTAGCTTACGTTATACATGCAAGTTAAACTATCTCAAAATCCTGTGATGTACTAATTCAATAATTTAATCTCAAGATTGAATCGAACCATAAGTCGAACATTTAAAAAAGAACAAACTTTGTTCTAATACCCTCTTCCCCCATCATAAAAGGTCTATGAAGCCAGGAGAGATTCAATGCACTAACAAAAATTGAGCCGCAATAATTTTTTTTAGTATTTTAAGTGAACCCGCGGCGGAACGAACATACAAGTACCTGTATACTTACGAATGAAGAAAAAAAAATGAGGTCGATGAATAGGTATAGAGGTGTACCTGGTTAAAAGTGTGGGATGTGGTGGTGTATAATGCATGGCGCATACTATACGGCGCCGGTGCAGACGGCGGACTTAGCTATCGATTGCGATGTGCACGCATATCGCATCGCGACGTTGTCGACGTAATGGAAACGCGAGTGAGAGAAACAGAGAGAGAGAGTAAAAGAGTAAGAGGGGGAGGGGGAGAGAGCGAGAGAGCGAGAGAGAGAGAGAGGAAAAGAGAGAGAGAAAAGAGAGAGAGGAGAGAAGAGAGAGAGAGAGAGAGAGAGAGAGAAGAGAGAGAGAGAGAGAGAGAGAGAGGAGAGAGAGAGAGAGAGAGAGAGAGAGAGAGAGAGAGAGAGACCCTTACCTTTATACATTGTCCACCACACACCACCTCGGAGTCTGACTGTCAAGGTCTCCATTATAGTGTGTGCCTCTTTTTCGCAGGCAGATATATACCAGCGCAAGATTGCGAACAAATAGAGGCGACATAATTTACTCTACCAATACTATACATGAATCTCGCGTATTATATTCTACATTTTTTCATGCATTTGAATCTCTCTGATATTTATTAATTAATCAGACCTAGAACATTATGTTACTGAAGCTCTATTTTGGCTGTGTTCCTATATGCAAGTTCAAGAAGATTGTTAAATATAAGGTTGAATCGTTTAGAGTTTGTATAGTTTTTTTACCACGTTACGTAGGATGATTTTAAGATGACTACCTTTTATATATAATGTAAGCTTTTACAAAGTAGGGTTTGCGGGCAATGTGCCTCCAAACGAGATCTGCTGTTGAATAAGGTTATCGTGTGCTCTTCTTTTGATAAAAGACAAACGAGATGAAGTGTTATGTAGCAGATTTCAGATACTTTATAATTTTTTAAGTTGAATTTTACAAATTGTTACTAAATTTGTAATTAATATATAATTAATGACAATGATGAATGGCCTTTTAGACTAATTTTTTGTTGCTGCTTTTTTTATTATTTAAAATTATTAATAATTCGCGTTCATACCCTACAGATGTTCTAAAAAAAAATTATTATCATAGATAAAAGTTATTGAAGAATGAGTCTAAAATAAATGAGTTTAAATAACTTTAGTTAATAACAAAATCATCAATCTAGAACAATATATTTATCGAGAAAAAAATATTTGTAGCAAATAGTCAGAGAAAATAATTATTATCTTTTATTATATGTGAATTAGTGATTGACATAAAAAATATAACTGTAACATCGTTATGTTACTTTAATTTTTTCTAATACCTTTTCCTTCTTAAATATTTATCATGAACTTTATAATTATTAACAAGCTCACAAATTTCACATAATTTATATTACACTAATAATCTAATTGATTAAAATAAAAACTAATTCCATCGGAATTGGAATATAGCATTATATTTATGGAGAAAAAGGCTTTTATTTTACATATATTTCTTTAATCATTGCTGTCAGTAGATACAAATCGATAAAAGAGCACATAATTATGATTAAAATAATTGAAAATTTTAATTTATACCGTTATGATATTAATCTGCAAAACATAAATGCGATAAATGGACGTATGGATTGGCGCACAGACTTAATTCGCTTTAAAAAATCAATGGTCCTTTACAGAAAATAATTAAAATGAATTTAACTAATATATAGCCACTTGAATTCATTGCAATAATATTGAGAAACAATGTATAAAAATAATATATAGAAATATTGAAAATAGGCTAAAATCATCGTAATTATCTGGAGTTTATTCAAAAGTGATTTGAAATGAAATTGAAATGCATTGAAAATTCTATAAATCATACGATAAGCTTAATTCATTCAGTTACTATTTTGTAAAAATTAAAAACTGATGATTCCTTACGATTTTGGAAAAGCTTTTGATATACATAAAATAGTTGACCTGACTCCGTTACAATTCTACGCACGGAATCTTACAATACATATATATATATATATATATGCTGTTAGTCTACCGATATAGCCTTTTTTAAAATTAAAATAAATTCATATTTAAAAAATAGAATTTTAATCGGACTAGTGGTTGCCAAATGGTTTAAATAAGTTCATCAATGTTTATCCTTTTTATTCTTGATATTGATTGACTATTATTACGATATAGAATATTTAACATAATTTATAAAATTCTTTATAATATCTAGCTGTTATCTTAAATCCTTAGGCAATGTCGATGTCAGTACAGTGAAGATATACAGACCGCAGTGCCGGCTGTTGACTGAAGTGTTCCTGCGCTTCTTGCCTTTCCTATTTGTGGAATCTGACGGGCCACACATTATTAAGGATCATGAAAATGGTGTTGTCTCAACGTCAGAGGGAGGAGTTGTAAGTACTCAATTTTTAATAACATTATAGAATATCTTGAAATAAATGATAAAAGTTGAAACGTAAAATATAAAAATAATACTGGATTCTGTATTAATCAAAATGCATATAATTTGTACTGTCTGTTTTTGATCTGTATTTCGTTCTAGACATTACAAATTTACCGTATTTAATATAATGAAAAAATATTTTTAGTAAACTATATGTTTTAGAATTACAAATTGTACTTATTTCGACTGTTCTGAATTAAATTAATAAATATTTTTATCGGTCTTACAGTCTTTATAATATAATATATTAGCTAAAATAATGAGTCAGACTGTCCTTGTTTAGAACCAACCCCGAAGAATCTGAAATAGAAATTACTACTAAAAATAAATTGGATTAAAAATGAAAAATAATTAAATAATTAAAAATAATCTATATATATATATATATTTAAATATTTTTCTTTAAATATAGTGCTGTTTTAATCGTACTATGAACATTAATAATTATGGCTTTTAAAATGATACAAATTGATCAGCCATCTTGCAGTGAGTTACAATATATTGTAATTAATATGTATGCTAAATATGACAACTACAATTTATTGAAGGTTTTAAGATTGTCTAAAAAATACCCAACATAATAAACATAAAAATTATTATCGTACAGGTTTAAGCTTTGAAAAATAATGAATTTATTTAAATATAAATTATTTAAACATTTGAAATATGATAATATAAAAATTAGTAATGAAATATGTAATGCAATAAATAATTGGTACATAATCCTGCATACAAGGTTGGCGAATAATTTCTTTTAAAATTAAAGTTCTATATAACAAGTGAATCGCTATTCATAGGTTTAGTATGTCTATAATTGATATAAAACTCCACATTTTGGTACATAACTTATTACATATCACCAAGTGTCTTGAGTTTTTGTATTGTTTAATTTTAATATTTATTTTTTACATAAACTCACATATAAAACAATAGTATTCCAAATAATTAAACCTTTTCAATTTAATTTGAGTCTTTTGCTAATAACGATATTACAGTACTTTGTGTCAGAAAATATTAAACATTTTCACAGAAATAAACTTCATTTGGTTTTGCTATGGTTTTTCTCGAGCTTTTCTGGAAGTGTGACATTTAGCAAGATATTTGAAAGTTAAATTTGGAAAAATTAAAAAAAGATTATTTGTTTATCTTATTAATTATCGCGTAGTATCGGTAAAAGGGTTTGTTCACGGATATGCTTTTGCTTGCTGTTTGTGTCGCAATCTCTGTAAAGTTGAGAGATTCAAGTCGTGTGCAAGATGTCGGTTTGGATCAAAGTTATGCAACGAAGGCGCATAAGATTTTCGTGCCCCGCTCTCTTTCCTTTCTTCAAAAGGAGAACAACTTGCTTTTGTCACTATATATATATATATATATATATATATATATATATATATATATATACACGCGCACGTGCGTGTGTGTATGGATGTAGGTATGGATGTATATTAAAAGAGAAGCACCAAGAGAGCTCTACAGGGTTGCGTCTCGCGTTTTATCGGTGCTGCAACGCGAGTAGTATGGTTGTAGAGCATCAAAATCAATTCCCCCTCCGCGAAGGTTCACATCGCCAACTCTTGGATATATAGCGTGCGGCGCAGTTGCCTATTTCGAGGTTGGCACGCACACGCATGCACACACGTACACAAAATTGAATATTACACGTCGTCGTCGGCGTCGTCGTCGTCGTCGCCGTTGCTGTCGCCATCGCCGTCGCGGTCGGCGCCGGCGGGGGCGACGGACACGCGCAGTTCTGCCAATCGATAACGCGCGCGGAGCCGCCGCCACCTTGCATGACCGGCGCGGATCGCGAGCCGGATGTGCGCGCGCGGGTGGGCGCTCGTCTGTCCCTATATATTCTGAAGCAAACCCACCCCTTCGTAGACAACCCTCCACCAAGCCGGTGACGTGTCAATGCGACCATCGAATTTCTTCGCTGCTGTGCACTGTATACTTATATATATATATATATATATATATATATATATATATATATATATATATATATGCATTAGTCGTATCTGTTCGAATGGTTTTATCTTTATTGGGCGATTCCCTGGGTGAGTTGCTTGCATTTGACAACTCTGTTTTTGTAGTGGGGATCGTGGAAGGTAACTCTTATATATGTATGTGAACCTTTTTTAGAAATGTTTTTACTTGCAATCAAAATTCTTTCATCAATGCATTTAAGCATAGGATGCTTAAAATAAAATTAGCAATGCATTAAATATAGGATTGTATATAAAAAATTCAGAATATTTAATTGGTCTCAGTTTCATAGTTTTCCTTTCATTACGATATTTTTATAACTAAATAAATGACAATATTGCGCCATTATGTTGGTGGTTTACGTTCGATATGAGCTATCGATAAAAGAAATTGTTTCACAGTTGCATTGGTCTTACTTTTGATAAGACAGACAGCCTTATTTTTCGAGATGTAAATATATAAATTTAAGATCCTTTATAAAAACAATAATAATTTTAAAAGATTAAAATCAACATGCGTTCAATAAAATATAAAACTATTATACAAATATTAAGTTTTATGTATATATAAAAGATTGCAAGACATTACTATTAGCTATTTTCTTTTATACTTTTCCAAAAGAAGTACGCGGCACATTAAGATTTCGATGACTCGATACGTTTCTTCTTTATTTGATTCCTTTAAATAAATTAATTTTTATTTCGGAAAGCTATAGGACAATAACTTTTCAAAAACTTTTTCAAAGTATTTAAGACTTTATGTTTCTCTATATACGTAGTATTGTAAATATTTTTCCATATAAGATGAGAAAACAGAATCGTTTTGCAATGAATAAAAATGTTGTTACTATCAACAATATGATACCTTGAACTAAACATAATCGGTTTAGTGATAAAAATATTATCCATACATTTAATTTAGTATAATTTTTATAAAGGAGCCCAATGTTTTATAAAAAACAAATACATTAGATAAAACTGAACTATAGTTAAATATACATACTAGACAAGGTATAAATCGATTGAACGATAAGCTTACGAATCCCTTGTATGCTTGAGACATAAAAGAACAAGTGTAAGAACAGTAGCAGCAGTTTAAGAGTGGATGAAAATAAAAATGAACAGAGTGATTATACCGAAAATCATACCTTTCTTTGAATTGAACTTCCAGAAAACAATATTTCGAATAAATTACAAAAATCAATATCAATTAAAAAGGAAATATACTAATAGCAATATGTAAAAAGTATGTGATTGATGAAAGGACAGAAGAATTGACGCCGAAAAAAATTGGTTAATTATAAATATAAATTCCCTTTTTTTGCATCAGAATTTAGGACAATATTGATTTAGATTTTTGTTGCTTAAATACTACTGTTTCAGTTATAATGCACCAAGTACTGAAGCAGATATAATACTATGTATAATATATAACAATAATGAAATTTAAAGAAAGTAAAATGTAATTTACATGTTATTTACATTAAGGAGGTTTATAAAATATATGAAGGTGTCACTTCATTAAAAAATTATAGATAATCAAGTAATAAAGTAAAGCTTAGAAAAAATCGTAAATAATAACTTAGTAACAAGATGGAAGAAATAATTAGTTAGATCTTTAAAATTTAGTATTTTATAGATTTTTAAACAAAAAAGTAAAAGCAATTCGCTTTTTAAGAGTGAGGTGTAAGAACTAGCATAAGAGAACTCGGAACATAAATATCAATGTGAATACATCAACAAGTGTGACACACATAATCTGACTGACATTAAATATAACAAGATTTTTTGAGGATAATAAATAAAAAATCCTGATAGAAAGCGTGCAAATAAGATACATACAAAGAAGCAATAATATTAGATAAATAAATACTCCGTATCAATTTAAGAAAAAATTGTTTTTTCATCATGTGCGATGAGCAGTATTTTGAAATTATAGAAAAATTCTAAAAAATACTTGTGCACACATGACATAAATCATCAATATTATATGAATCTTTCTGTTGTAATGACATTCTGCGACTTCTAGTCTTTTTTGTTCTTGAAACCTAAGACTTATGAAAAGAATAATTAATTTACAATATTTTACATTATGAGAGTCAAAAAATCATGCTAAAGTTCTGATTTTATGGTTGAAGTAACGTAAAAACTATTTACCGGTATTTTGAATCAATGCTTTAAGTCGTATTTAAATAAGAGTACGCAGTTTTATTATACAGAAACGTACGCAGATTTTTTTCACAGCTTTAATGAAACTTTAAAAGACCGTATTTACAAGAAGGCCATTGTTATTTCTAATTTCAACTATGTTCTAAGGCTATCTTTCGAGGTTACAGTAAATGATTCACATAAAAATGTCATTAACTGCGTGTATACATTCAGAGAAGCTTAATGGTTATATAAATATTAATGCTTCTAATTAGGCATGTAATGCATTTCGAATTTTAGATCAAATTTAAATGTATTATTTGATTAAGAAAATAGAAATTAAAATTGTAATATAGAATTTGGGAAAAGCTAACTGGCAATATAACATTTATTTACAATATCCATAGAAAATGTTATGATAATTCTAACCTGATATTCTGACAGCAAAAGTTCTCAAGTAAGCAAATAAAAATTGCTACAACGTATTTGTGCTATGTAGAATCAATTTTTTCCCATACTATGAATAAAATCGGATTTCCCACAAATTATAAAACTTAATTTCTTTAAATTAGTCTATTATTTGAATTAGACCAGTATAAATTTAAATATTAAATACGATAGCTTTATTGATAAGGAAAAAACGTATAGTAGTTCCTTTGAAATTATTACCTGTTTCGTAACGGTACCTACATATCACTCTAGGCTAGATTAAAAAAGAAGTATTTATTATTATATAAGATTAAATTAAGTCCCGATGATTTTACAACACCACCATACAATTTGTAATACATGATTTCAACTATTGAAAATTGACAGATTTTTTTAATATATAGAAAATATATTTTGATTGCTATTTAAACAAAAATTATTTTGAAACTTATACAAAAATGTTATCAGCTTAAAAGTTATAAAAATTTTTTTAATGTTTAGTTTATTCTAAATTGATATAAGTAATAAGGCTTAAGTCTAATATTAAATTAATAAATATTTTTATGGGTTTTACAGTATTTTTAGTATAATATATTAACTAAAATAATAAAAATAAAAAAAAAGTAAACAGTCAGACTGTCATTGTTTATTATCACCCCTGAAGAATCTGAAATAAAACCTATTACTAAAAATAAATTAGATTAAAACTTAAAAATAATAAAATAAAAATAATAAAAATAATAAACTATTTTTTATGTTAGTGAAGGACAATCTGACTGTGCCTCCACCACCTTATTTTCTCCTTTGGTATCCGACGTTTCGAAGCTACGGTTCATCCATAGAGAGTATAGTTCTTTATTTTTATTATTTTTATTTAATTTTATTATGATTTTATTTTGTTATTTTTAATTTTTAATCTAATTTATTTTTAATAATAAGTTTTATTTCAGATTTTTCGGGGGTGATAATAAACAAGGACAGTCCGATTGTCATTATTTTAGTTAATATATTATATTATAAGGACTGTAAAACCGATACAAATATTTATTAATTTAATTCAAAACAGTCGACATAAGTAGAATTTTTAATATTAATGTAATATATTTTCTATAAATTATTCACTATGTATTATAGAACCTATTTGTTGATAATTGCCAAAATCATAATCATAATTAAAGCTATGCTTTCCAGGTTAATAGACTACGAAAAGAAGTATATAACTATATATATATAATGAACTTTTATCATTTAATTTGCGGAACATAGTTAGAAGATTGAGAAAGATTAAAAGTTTGAGAGCTTACATTCTATTAAGTATACTCATCGTTATAATTTTCTATTTTATAGAATCAAAATTTATTATTAGTTTTATTGTGACTGTTTTAGTTTCAATAATCTGTGGATTCGTAGTTGTTTACATTTACTACGAGTAGGAGCAGGTGAATTGAGTATATTACAATATGTTTTATATTAAGAAGGTAATAAGTTCACCGATTATAGTACGTGTACAGAGATAAAAGGGGGTGAGCATTATTGTCAGACTCAAATATCGTGGCTGGTATAAACGTATCTCAAGTAGCGAAACTCTTGTTTGAACTCTCTATAGAGATTCGTGCAATGCAGCCTTTCACCCCGGTTGATAAAGAGAGAGCTTGATGCCAAGTCAGAAAAATACCGCGCACTTTTGTTTTGCTTGTAGCTTTTAGCTTTCAAACTACTGATCGAAAAATTGTCAATATATGATCTAATAAATTAGTACATTGGATTTAAAAAATACCTATATATATATACTGTGTGCTTGGAATTCCTTTCACATTACGACTACAATAAACATTCATGGGATTTTTATAACGGTAAAATTGTAAAGTCTTATTTTTATCATTTCGTAAAAATTTTCATAGATTGACAGGAATTGGCAAAAAAGATACACGTCCATCTTTTCTTTGGCATGGCCATATGTATTATTTATGATTACTTTGGACACATCAAATAAATATATTGATCATATATGCAATATATGCAATATATGCAATATATGCAAATGTATAAAAAAATTGAATTCGTGAAACTTCTTTTAGAAATCAATATATTCAAATAGATATATAGAATAGAATAATAATATATTATAGTGCAAAATATTTGACAACTTGTTAATGTCATGAAAAAGAAATAGTTGGTAATCTTAATTATTCTAAAATTATTGTTATTATTTGGAATAGAAATTAATAATAATTATACTGGAATGTTTTGTTTGTTATTTAATTTACTAGAGCTTTATTTAAAATTTCGTATGAAGCGAATAATTTCAATACTCTAAAAGTGAATTCATAGGTATATTTTATATTTATATATAGAATAGGATATGAACAAAGAGTTTGTTAAAATTATAATGAATAAATACTGAAAACTCATTTGATGAAAAGAATAAACGATGCCAGAAAAATTAATAATTATATCAAACACAACTATAAGTAGATATAACTTAAGGTAATTTTTCATTACAGAAACAAGGCGATTGCAGATTATCTTAGCGCAAATGGGTACCAAGATGCGCTCGAGGCATTCAAGAAGGAGGCTGATATGCCTGGCGAAGTCGAGCGCAAGTACGGAGGACTTTTGGAGAAAAAATGGACTTCAGTCATACGATTGCAAAAGAAGGTGAATACTATATAGATTGTAATCTCTGAAAAAGAAAGAACAAATAATATAGCAAACAAATTATTTCATTCTTTGAAATAGTTTCGATTATAAAACAATGACGAGTGAAACTTATCTTTATTTACATACTTTTTATTATCTCTTATCCGTCAGAGGGCCGGGATGACGCCTACAAGCGTCAACCGTCATACGTTTTTTCATTAATCAAGCACAACTAAGTGGATCCTTAAGGTTCTTTAGGTCTCCGAACTCGATTCTGTCATAAAAATGAAAATTCAAAATGGCGGAAGTAATAGTCGGATCTATACCGGGTGTTTTTTTAACTAACCACCTGGATATCTCACAAACCGCGGCGCGGATTGAGATTCGACGAAATATTTATTCTATGAATTTGAGGGAGGCAAAAAATTATATAACTAGTTTTCTACCCAAAGTGGGCACATTGCCCATGTTAGGGTCAACTTGATTTTTTTTTAAATGAAATGTAATTTATTATTTTTTATGATCCATCATAATCAGTGAAATAAAAATTTTTAGTTTAAGTTGGTCGCCATTTTGAATTTGGAAAGTTGGATTGCAGAATCGTATTCGGCAATCACAAAAACCCCCAGGCAAACGTTTTTGAGGCTTAGCAAATCTTCTAAACGTTTTTTACGAAAAAGAAAAAAATTACATTGCGCATTACAGTATCGGGCTGGGATGACGTTCTTTTCTGTTAATTGTTAATTGAAAAAAAATATTAGTACAAGTTCATTGATTGCTGTCCTATTTAACTTCTGCAGCGAAACTATTCTGATTTTTTTATACTTTGTAGGTCATGGAATTGGAATCGAAGTTATCAGAAGCTGAGAAGGAGTTTATTGAGGGAGCCCCAACACGAGGCAAGCGATCACCATCCGACTGGATACCTCGACCACCGGAAAAGTTCTGTCTCACGGGTCACAGGGCTACGATTAACCGAGTTATTTTTCATCCGGTTTTTAGTCTTGTTGTAACTGCGAGTGAAGATGCCACGATCAAAGTATGAAGTACCGAATATTGATTTTTTATAGTATCAAGAACTTTTTTATTTTTAACAGAATGATATATTTAACCTATCATTCTTACTGTCAATAGACCCAGTATCGTTACATTGAGAGCAATATATGTTATAATTTATGCAATTTTTTTATATTAATAAAAAATAAAGAAAAAAAAAATTATTGATCAATTTCAAATTAGATTTACTATATTTCATACAGTTATTTTGTCCGAGTACCAAAAATATTTCCGTCATATCTTCAGTTTGTGTTTGAGCTTGATGTATTCATTTTTTTTTTTGTTAGTAAACAAGTGAACGCATATTAATATCTGTGAAGTTAGCATACACAAAATTAACTTTGAAATTTCATTGAAATTACAATGTTACATAATCTACAATAAAATTATGATCTTATATACTATAACTATAATTCAATAACTGTAACTTATAAATTTTAAAGATTAACTTGATATCTAAGAATGTTTTGTATGAGTATTTTAATATAATTGATTAAAGATTCACTGTACACTTTGTTTAGCATAAAATAATTGCTAGAGTCTTAATTATTAATAATTAAAATAATTATTAAATTATAATTAAAATTAACATATTTCATATTTGAATCGTTTTATAGAAATATAACATTTATTTTATTTATTGAAAACTGCTTAAACGCACAGGCCACTTTCAAAATACAATATGTATCTTGAATTTGTATTATTGTATTATAAACAAAATAATGTTTATAAAATTATACAGATGTGTTTTGTATTGTAACATTCATGAGTATTTTAATATATGTGATTCTGCAATGATAGATATGGCTAAAAATATTTTTGACTTTAAGCAAAAGAAATTTTCAAAAAACAAGATTTAAAATATTTGTATTTAAAATTTTTTAAATTTACATTTTTCAAAATTGATAGAAAAAAGCAAGTGACATATGTTATGCTAAAAAATTTTAATAAGAAAAATTATTGCTTTAAATAAAAGTTGCTTTAAAAAATTAAAAGTTCTACAAATTTGTCAACTTGTAACAATTACAAAATATCTCTATATTTTAAGATAATTTCGTGATATTATATTCAGATAATACTATTATCATTAATAATTATTATTTACTCAATAATAATTATTTATCGATATAGGTTTGGGATTTCGAGACTGGTGAATTTGAAAGAACATTAAAGGGTCACACAGAGAGTGTGCAAGATATAGCTTTCGATACTACAGGAAAGCTGTTAGTATCTTGCAGCTCAGATATGTCCATAAAACTTTGGGACTTCCAGCAATCTTTTTCATGCATAAAAACAATGCATGGGCATGATCACAATGTGAGTTCAGTAACGTTTACACCCCAGGGTGATTTTATTGTCAGCGGTTCACGCGATAAGACAATCAAAATTTGGGAAGTCACCACAGGTTATTGTGTTAAGACTCTTGTCGGCCATAGAGAATGGGTTAGGATGGCACGAATAAGCCCATGTGGTGAACTCATTGCCAGCTGTTCTAATGACCAAACTGTAAGAGTTTGGCACATTTCTAGCAAAGAAACTAAGGTGTGTATAAGCAAGTGTTATCCATTTAAAGCAAGATTTTTAATTTATGAGAAAACTGAATATTAAGTTAACGAAGATTAAAAAACTAATAAAAAACGATTTTCCAGTATATAAAATTATAAATTTGATACATAGTTTATTTATAGGTTAAATAATGATTTAATATTGCGTAATTTTATAATGCATAAATAATTTTGATAATGTGCTGTTAAAATATTGTTAAAATTATGAAGGATATGGATCTTGTTATATCAAATTTCGACTTAAAAAACAATAAAGTAAAATTTTTCATTAACTATTTGTAGTGTGAATTAAAAGCCAATAAGAAAAAAATCATAAGACTTATTTTCTAATATATATTTTATAAAGTATAATAATAGTAAACTGTATATTATATTATATTTTATATTTTTTAATACTTGAATTTTTGTATCTTTTGTTCAAATAAAGAAGTAGATACAACAGTTATTTAATAATTTAAAAATTTTTTAAAACATACTATACTCTTTTTCATGTATCTTAGGCTGTAATTTTATTACTTTAGTGTATATGTTTCAGATATGATTTTAATATATTTATAAATTCTTGTAGGTCGAGTTGAGGGATCATGATCACGTAGTGGAGTGTGTTGCATGGGCACCAGAATGTGCGCGAGCGAGTATAAATGCGGCAGCAGGTGCTGATAACAAGGGCGCTTATGAAGGTCCATTCCTGGCATCGGGCTCGCGAGATAAGTCGATTCGCGTTTGGGACGTCGGCAGCGGCGTCTGCTTGTTTACTTTGTTAGGCCACGACAATTGGGTAAGGGGTATAATCTTTCATCCAAGTGGCAAATTCATTGTCAGTGCATCAGACGACAAGACGTTACGAGTCTGGGACATGCGTAATAAGCGAAATATGAAGACACTCGAGGCTCATGCTCACTTTTGTACTTCAGTCGGTAAGCATTATTAATTAAAATATTTTTAATACAAGAAAATTTAATGTCACGTAGGGGATGCCCTTACTACTAAGATTAATTTGTTTTTTAACTTTTCCTTTATATATAAAAATTAAAGCTTGAAAGTTATATAGCTCTGCAAGAGAATCTATGGTTTGGTATCTAAGAAAGGTCTACTAGTGCCTTTTTGAGGAATCTACGCTGGTAGACTTAGTTAAAAATTTATTATTTTTAATTTTATAAGTTTTTTAAATCTGCAATCAGTTTTCGTTACATTCACTTACAAAGTAAAAATGACATGTTCGATGATTGTAGCTCAATATGTGAAAACATATTTATTTTTTGTAATTTATTTATAATGAAAATGTAATTATTATACAAATATAGAAATATGGAAACAATTTTTAAATAGTTGGCTTGTATTACTGTGGGAATTAAAAGAGAACTCAAATAGAATTATGAAGTTATTCATAATTTTAATAACAATATTAAACATAATTTACAATTTTAAAAATCTCTATATTTTAATAAATATATTCATTTTGCAGATTTTCACAGGAATCATCCTTACGTGGTTACTGGTAGCGTAGACCAGACAGCGAAGATCTGGGAATGTCGCTAGTCATCGAGCTTTTAAGATTTTTTTCGATATACGAAGAAATCAAGTGTGAAGTGAAGAAATTTTTAGGAATACGGAGCGAAACCGTGTTTTCAAAGTAACAGGAATGGCCGAATGAAGAAGCTGCTGCAAAAGCTATCGAGCATACAACAATTATTATAATTAATATACCCATACACGTACGGTTAAGAGCTCTTTAATTTATAATAAAGTATAATTAGTAATTAATATTATAAACATGTATCGTTTAACGACAATGATCTATACTCGGTACACGAAGTAAACAATCGAGCAGAGAGAGGGAGAGAAAGAGAGGGAGAGAAAGAGCGAGAGAGAGAGAGAGAGAGAGAGAGAGAGAGAGAGAGAGAGAGAGAGAGAGAGAGAGAGAGAGAGAGAGAATTAGAATGAGTATGAATGATACAAAAAATTTCAAAACTGAGAGAGAGGGAGAGAGAGAGTTCGCACTAATTCTAGCTCGACAGTTTCCTAATAACGCCTTTGAAAAAGCGGAAGAATCCTGTTCTTAATTCGTGAAGAGATTATTACATTGCAGTACTTACACTTTTCATTGGAACTGCTTTTTATGTAAATTTCTTCTTCACATTTACTTCCATTTCGCGTTTTTTTACCCAGATCCATTAAATGGAATATATTCCAAAAAACTAATCAGATTCTTATTTCTGGATATAATGTAGTAAAATAATATGAAATGTTCCATATACTCCTTTGGAACCGTACAAACATCTCAAGGAAAAGAATGATTGTAATGTGATGTACAGGTGACTGACTTATTTATGTAAAGCCTTCACGAAGATGTATCGATTACATTATAAAAAAATTCCTTTGTTTTTTTATTAATGAAGCTAGTGCAATTAATTTTGAGAATTTACAAAAAAATATGTTTAAGACAAGTTCACTACAAGTCACTCGATTTAATCTCGAGTTTGAAAAAAATTAAACACCGAGCACGCGCTGGTGCATATGATATACGCATGCAAACAAATGATCTAATATACTATCAAGTAGTTATAATACGCGGGAAAACACATAGACAGGACGTATGTATATAATCGCGTATATGTATTCTAACGATACTTTCTGGCCGACGCTGGCGAAAACTATACTTGCCAGATTATAAATTATACATTGGTTGATAATAAGCAAAGCAACAATCTGACGTTCCTCTTGAATATAAGTGCTCGAGTTAAGCTTTGACTTTTCTTTCTCTTTGGCTTAATTGCGCGTTGTTCAAATCTGTCACGTATTCTTTCCCTTCTTAAGTATAAAGTATATTTAATAAAGAAAACATCATTAAAATTTATGCATAATTTAAATTTTATGTTACTAATGATATTTTTTAAACTATTTGTGACTCATTTAAAATAAAGTGAAGCTGTCGAAGCAAAACAAAAACAAAGAAATCAATCGTAGGAAAAATCAGCGTTTCGCCAGCGCTTGGCATCCAATTGACGTGCATTAATAATAATAAAATAATATTAAATATAATAAAACGAATAATAAAAACTAAGTATAATAATTATTCCTTAGAAGTTGCAATTGACTATTTAGAATGAGTGCAAATCTCAAAGTCTTGGCGTAAAATAAAGCAAAATTTCATTATTATAATCCTGATATATGAAGTCTTAGTACATGTAGCTTATTTACCGTTAAAGAAATTAGCAAATACAGAAAATGTACTAATTTATAGTCATTATGATTTATATATCAAGTAATAATTCTTGGTGTTAAAATCTTTAATTGATCTACATTAAATTTTAAAAGATAAGATTAACATCTCGGAAAGTGTGATATACTTTATAAATTTGTGTTTTACACATAATTTAAATATACGTGTACTTTGGTGTTGAATGTGAATCATTTTGGTTTCTTTCAACTTTGGTTTAATAGCTTCACACATAATGTGAGATACAAATAGGTGTAGGTTTGACGTATAAAAAGCGATATTCAAGTGTTAAAAAAGAATCTTAACTGTGCGCAGTAATTTTAATATAAATTAAGAAGAAACTTTTGGATAAGCTTATAAATATATATTGTTGCTAAATATTAAACCTTGTTTTCGACTCCTGTGGAATGAGCAGATTTGAAATATGTAAACAGATATACAAATAATACAATCTGATTAATATTTTAACACGTGCCAGTTTGAAAAAATGCTACACAATAAAATCTTCGATAAGTATAGTAGAAATTTCTGTTGAAGTCTATTATTCTATTATAGTTAAAACTGCTATATTATACTTATTGTTATTTACATGAAAAGAGTCAGTACTACATGTTTTTTTCTTGTCTATAACTTGAATTGTATGCATGGTTAATTATATAGAAAAAGTCAAATAGAATTTGTTAGACGTATTTGTACTTGTAACTAAAAAAACAACAAGTTCTTAAAATTAAACCATTACAAAATTTATAAAGGCTGCTTCTTCGTAACTACTGTAATAAGTAGTTCTTTGTAGTCATCGCTTTCTTTGGTTTTCTACGCTTTTCAAATAGAGCTCATTAATGAGATAAGTATTATTCATGATTTGTGATATACACGAAAAACATCTGCCAATAAAATATCCTGAAAATCAGTAAGCGTTAAGTACTACAAAAATATAATTAAAACCCAATTCTTGTAATGAAACAAATATCTAGTTACTTTTGTTCACGTTGGATTTATAAAAATTTTTCGTGCTTTCTTTTCATTTTACAAAGTTTAACATTTATATTTTAATTATAAAATATTTTAAGATTAAGATTTTATTTTATAAAAAATATACTATTATGTATTTTAAAAGTTTTATCAGTTTTTGTTTAATAGATTCAACATATATATTGTATTTACGTCCTATTGTTTTTGTACTTTTAAAGTAATTAATAAGTAGCAACAGTTAAACAATTTATTGAGTGATGAGTTTGTATTATAGTTTATTTTATAACTTTCAAATGAGTATTTGATCCGGGTAAAACTTTCTAATTATTACTTTATAGAATAAGAACAAATAGAATTAATTAATAAAATATCTATATGAATATTGAATAATATAACCTTTCAGCTAGAATCATGATTAAAAGACAAAAATCACAATTCATTCATTCAAATACAAGTTCAAAACTAGTTTTGTATTGGTTATACTAATATACTTTTATGTATGATAATCAAGAGAATTAATTTTTCAATTGATAAAGGTATAATACTAATTTTTTAGTGAATAAATAATATAATTTTACAATTTTTCTTCACCGGCATTATACTTACAATTACACTCATGGAGAGATTTCTACCATGTTATTATGAGAATGTGTTCAATTTGATATCTGTCGCTATTTGTGCTTTCTATTATTTATTGTGGATATACCTTCCGTCCGATCTAATAATACGTACATAGAAATACAAAAAAAAATTTTTTTTCATATTTAGTTTTATAAATATATTTTTATTAATTTATATATACGTGATATATATATACTTTGAAGCGAGCTTGAAGCTCGGCTTAAAAGATTATATTAGTGAAAAAAACAGAAACGGACCTAAATTTACGCCTCTTATAATCTGCGTTTATACAACTATCAACTAAGTAAACTGGAAAAAAAATTATTTTTAGTTATCAGTTTTAATTCAAATGGAGCGCGCCTTTTTTTTGTTTTTTTTAATACGTTATATATACATACTACTTATTTGGTCTGGCCGTGGTCGGGCCACGGGATAGGCTGAAGAAGATTGAACGATGTGTGCAAGTCTGAACTTGTTTCTCTTTATCCACTACCTAAATCCATAAAATTGTGATAACTGTAACAAGAGAAATGCTGATTTAACATTCTGAAGTGTTAACTTAAAAAATATAACATTTAATTTTTGCAATAGTTCAAAGTGAATAGTTATTGATAAATTTAAACAACTTGCGATATTTAAGAACATAAGGTAAGGGCATTTTTCAAAATTTCTATCTCATCTACAGAGAAAAGATTATTCTTCAATTTAATTCACAGTTTCGATTATAATTTTATATTATTCTTTTATATTATCATTTAATAAAATTAAAGAGTATTATTTGCTAATTGTCGTCGATTATTATAGTGCATATTTTGCTATTTTGAATATTAGATAAAGTATAATCGAGTAATAGCATATTAATTTGTTGCTATTCTTAAGTGAGTGATTTACTATTATAAATATAATAACTCTGAGTTTTATGAAAAGTAGTTCTGAATAAGTTTTTTGCATAATGTACAATAGAATCAAATTTATATTCGATAGGATATCGGACTAGTGACTGCAGTACAGTTTCCGACTGGAGTTCTGATACAAATGGGGCTCAAAAATTATTTCTTAAATCAAAAAGCAAAAGAAAAATGCAGAAATAGAAAAGTAATGATTTTATAGTCACTAGTGTAAATACAATAAACTATAAACATCAGAGGAGTGAATGGTCTTCATGCCCAAAAATATAAGTACAAGACCATACACAACACAAATTAGAAATATTGATATACAATTATAAAGAGAAGTAATTGTAAAGATGAAAGAACTTTCTTACAATATCGGTATAAATCATGATATATAAATTTATCAATTAATAAATATTTTTATCGGCCTTACAGTTTTTATACAATAATATACTATACTGATACAATGGCAGTCAGACTGTTCTTGTTTATAATCACCCACGTAGAATCTGAAATGGAAATTACTACTAAAAAATAAAATAAAAAGGAAATTAAATTAAAAATTAAAAAATACAAATAAATTAATCTATGTTCTATGTTAGTAAAGGACAATCTCACTGCCTCCATTATTTAAAATTTAAATTTATCTTTAATGTCTGACGTATGGAACCGCTTCGATTTATCTTGAAGAACTAAACTGATACATACAAATATAAAAATTCGATATCTTACTTATATTATAAAATAAAAAGGAAATTAAATTAAAAATTAAAAAATACAAATAAATTAATCTATGTTCTATGTTAGTAAAGGACAATCTCACTGCCTCCATTATCTTAAATTTAAATTTATCTTTAATGTCTGACGTATGGAACCGCTTCGATTTATCTTGAAGAACTAAACTGATACATACAAATATAAAAATTCGATATCTTACTTATATTATAAAATAAAAAGGAAATTAAATTAAAAATTAAAAATTACAAATAAATTAATCTATGTTCTATGTTAGTAAAGGACAATCTCTCTGCCCCCACTATCTTAAATTTAAATTTACCCTTAGTGTCTGACGTATTGAACCGCTTCGATTTATCTTGAAGAACTAAACTGATACATACAAATATAAAAATTCGATATCTTACTTTAGAATTCTATAACTTACTCTTTTATACACACTATTATTACTTATATACAATTTATTAATTAAATGATTTAACATTCACACTCTTATATTTCTTCAATTTTAAATGCAAAATATGCAAAAAGAAGTATATTAAAAATGGAAAGGTTCTTCATATATATCTGTGTACTATATAAGCTTACCCATTATGACTCACAATGTAATTACCGACTAATACAAAAAAAGTCCAAGTTATAAGGGAAACCCCAGAATTAGAGTTGCAAGCAATACACCGCCGATCATTCAAGACTTCTTAACGTCATTAGATTTTATAAAATATTGTAACAAGGTAAGTTTTTAAAAGGTAGAAGGAGTGAACTTCCAAAAAGGATACCTTTAGAAATAAAATAAAAAATTTTTATGCGTATTTTGATGCACTGATAATGGACATGTTCTTTTAAACTACAGCAGATTTCATTATTGTGACGAAAACCTTGAAAAAGCTAAGAAACTAATGGTATCTATTTCGGAAAATATACAAAATTGAACAAAATATTTAAACAAAAATTATATATCACTAAATACACCTTTTTTGATTCTATGCGTCTTACCACTGAGGTATTTTTTGAGAAAAATCAATTCAAGGAAGAGCGCCTCATCAACCGGACGTATATGCGGGTATATATCTTAGTACCTTTAAAAAAGTACAATTTGTTGTTTTGTATATATGCTGAAAATAAATAGATGATATTGAAAATAACCACTGCAGATTTCATTATTATGATATCGTTATTATGATATTAAAATATCGTCTTTTTAACAAACAAATTCACCATATGAGTGGGTTTTACGATGATCATGAAATATACTGCTATTGAGAGTATCATATTCATAATCAGCGCATGAAAATACATATAGAAATTGACTTTTTTTTTATTTCTATGGGGGACTCTTACAAATATACGGCCAGCTAATTAAACACGAATTTCTAATTTTTATACCCAGTAATATAATATTAAGAGTGTACCAGAAGGGATACCCGGAAAATTGAAAAAAGGCTATTTTACATATTTCTAGGCATTAAACGTGGATGTGATGCTGAAAATTGGCGATAGCAATATTTTTGTTGTGAAATTCATGAAAAATCGATGAAAATTATGATTTATCCATAAGATATCTTCGAAAATATTAAAAAATTTTATAAAACGTTCCAAACAAAACTTGTACACCGCATAAAAATACATATTTTTTGTTCTATGCCATTTTAAATATCCTAGTTTTGAAGAATAACCGTTTCAAAACAAGAATTTCGTCAGAAATTACACTATATAAAGAAAAAAATATAAATATATACAAAGAAAAGATCAGTGGAATTTAGAAACAGGCGCCATTCTAGTAGTTTGAATATTATAGAAGACTCGTGTTTATTGCTCTTGTATAAGGATCATAAAAAATGTGCGATATTTATATAAAAATTTTTTACTAACAAGGGGAGTACATACCTATGGAAAAACCAATTTTCACAAGTACGGGAAAAATACATTAATTGTACAAAAAATGCAGTGTGGTGTAAGTTTTTTGGCCATTCAGCACTGGTTTCTTTAATTTTGTGTTCATTAGTATTATTTCATTTAAATTCTTAATATGCACTGTTGTTTCAATTATAGGACATTTCTGATCTCCAAAATCTATGTTTTGTTTATATATATTTTGTTTAAATATATATCTCGATCAATATAATCTGTAAAAAGTATTTGTGAATAAAATTACTGTCCTAAAGTATTTTTTAGTTTTATTTATACAAAAAAACACATTATTATTTTCAAAGCTTTATATAAATTAATAAATTAAATTTTAAAAAATTCAATTTAATATAATATTTCTACTAGTATGCTGAATCTACTTTTGCTTGAATAAATATATACACTTGCATATCAAGCTCATATTGTTTTATTAGAAGTACACAGCTAGATTGTCTCGTATTAGAAAAATTATTTTAAAAAACTATTTTAATAATTTATATAAAAATGACTTTTTTTGGTGTTTCCTAAACCTAAATTTTTCTTAATAAATTCATGATCATCGGCTTTACTTTTATTTAAACTAGATAGAAAACTCTAAGAATTCAAAATTGTTTTTATAGTATAAAAAAATTAACTTATCTAATTCAAATCTTTTTCTTATTCGTCTATGAGTTTTAATATAAATATCAAATTGTAATATACATTACAGTTTACTGTTTTTACAACTTTTTATTGATAGCCACTTCTGAAGTTTCCCTTTTGAAAATAACAATACCAATTGTATATTAATGGAAAAATAATAAACATGAGGAAAAGAAATAGTGGAATTTTATATTTTTATAAGTTTGTTTTTTTCTTTTTTTTTGTAATATTGATTTTGTAATTGAAAAAAAACTTTTTTATAATACGAGTCTGCTTAGCTATATGCTTATCATAAAATAGTATGAGCTTGATAGGTAAATGTACGTATTTATTAATGCATGCAGAAGTAGATTCAGTATACCGGTAGAAAATCTTAAATTAATGAAAATTTTTTTTAATTTATTTGAATGATTTATATCAAGTTTTGAAAATAAACTTTTCTTTTGGATAAATTAAATTAAAAAATTCTTTAGTATAGTAATTTTATTTACAATGATTTTTTATAGATTATGTATTGTACGGAAAAAAATTTAATATAAAAAATTTATTTTTGGAGAGTAGAAATTCCTATAATTGAAGTAGCATTTGATAATAAAGAATTAACACAGAATAAAACTAATGAACCTAAAATTAAAGGAACCAATATTCAATGGACAAAAAATATGACACAGTATACTTATTTTTATGTGCCATGAAAGTTTTTTTCCACAACTGGTAAGAATTGGTTTACCTGTATGTGCAAACTCTCCTTTGCGGGTAATATCAATTTGCAAATCACGAGACATGCTTGAAGTACTTTCGAGATATTTGTCTCATTCTTGCAAAACAATTTTGTCTTACATGGATTAACATAATACAATAATAAAAATTTATAATCTCAAAAACAACAAAATATCATGCATTTAATAGGATAAATGTAATATTCAAAGACTAGAACAGTCATTGACTCAATATAGATAAAATAATAGGTTATTGTTTAATTGTTGAAGGTTGGATATTAGTGTCGAGATTACTCGATGGTCCGTATGCACTTCACTAGGAAAGCAAAGACATTTAAAGAACGCATAATTATAATATTAAAAAAAAAGAAACGCACGTATTCAATTGTTATGAAAATTTGCACAGTAAACAATATGAAAAACTGATAAAAATGGTGAGTCGAATAATTTTGAGAATTTACAAAACATTTCAGATAAATTAAAAAACATTATCTTATTGAACTGTACATTTTTTTCTCTAAAAGTTCTAACATTCGCGAAATGACACGAATCTATATTTTATAGTTAACTGTCAAAACTATTGTTGATACTCTAGGAATCTAATGTGTATCTTTATATTATAAAGATACACATTGCGTAGATGCTTAAGGGGACTCCCCGAAAAGGTGGGGCTGAATGTAGAATGTAGAATCTTCAGAAATATTGCACGGACCTAAAAACTGTATACAACAAAAAGTATGTATATTGATGAGATGCATCATTTAAATACATTGTTAAAGATATTTTTTGAGTATTTATATATTTTCTAAAGTAAATTCGAAAAATCGCCATTTGATAAATGTATTAATTTAATTGGGTTCATAATTATAAAACTATAATATATGTGTCAAATTGTACAATCAAATACATATAAAATCAATTCAATATATACAACATATTTTTTATCGAGTTTTACTGAGTTTTATTGAGTTTTTATAGCTGGGCATAACCACATATAATTTTTCGTAACTACATCAGCGATAAACTAACCCACGAAAATAATTGGCGGTAAGAGACCTCGAGAACTCGCGACCTCGAATTGATTTTTTTTCTGCAGAAATATCGTTTACACCGGCACAATTTGTAGAGAAAAAAAAAATATGTCAATGAGATGTACAAGATTTTTGTTTCAAATATTTAAAAAAAAATTTTTCTTATATTCCAAGATAAAGTCGATAAAATATATATATATATTTTTTAATATCGCAATGAGCATTGCATTTCCCTTAAGAGTCACTATGATATTCGTAATGCAAATAAACTCAATATATAAACAAATTTTTAGCAAAATTCGGTGTAGGATAATTTTATGAAGTTTACCCATAAATATTTTAAATAAAAATTAATAATTATATTTTTTAAATCTATATATTTGTGGAAGATTTCGAAAACTCTTAATTCTTCAGTTCGTTCTCAAAGAGCGCGGTTTCGCTCCGAAGGCAAGTATGTGTACTACAGCCTTCGGACGACTATGAAGCTATATATACTATATACTATAAAGCTATTCCATTCAATTAGTATTCAGTACTTCAATTCAAAACAAGTTTTATGCAAAAAGTTTTATTATACTAAAGTTATTAAGCAGTGAATTTTTTTACTCTTTTTTCATTATCTTTCTAGTTATGTAATTTTATCGATCCGGTAAATACTCACTAAATTTGCGTAATTTCCGGCAGTAAATAACTAAATCAAGTGGACCGATAGCTTAATAACCCAGGAAGGCGAGTTTACTTTTTATATATACTATATGCAGCTGTATGTTTACTACAATACTATAATGTATGGAATACACTCGACTACTACAAATTCTAATATCGTGTTTGGGCGGTAGAAACAGATGTCCAAGTATGTGGGAACGACTTCTACGGGGAGTTTCATGTTTGGTCGGTAGAGCACGATGTCCAGGTGTGTCGGAACGACATCTACGGAAAGTTTCGTGTTCCGACGCTAGAACACGATGTGCAGGTGTTATGGAACGACTTCTACGGGAAGTTTCATATTCAGACGGTAGAAGATGATGTCCAGGTATGATGAGACGATTTCTACGGGGAGATTCCTGTATTAATCGAAAATCAGATCTTATAAGTCTAAAGGTGTTTGATATTAAAAAAAAATTTATAGTACAGTAAAATATTCTTCAATAATATATAAAAATGTTTTTAATCTCGTTAAGATCATACGCTCATTTGTAAAAATAATATATATACTTATCTGTGGAAATTTAAGATGTTAGTATTGACTACTCTAGGAATCATCATTTTGGATATTAAGAATGAGTTTTAATTAATTTTAGGAAAATGTTTTGTACAAATTTATAAGATAAAAAATTAGTAATTCAAAAATTTCGTATCATAATTCAAATTGATGTAATTTTTATCTCTTTAAAATTACTTTCTACGATGTATAAAATAAGGCAAGTATGGTGTGTTAGAATTCCTTATCATTTGAAACTTCTCTTTAATGTAATACATTTATCAATGTAATCAATGTATTGTATTTATTTATATAAATGAAATGTTTTCCTAATTAGACTTCTCAATCAATTATACATGAACGTGCGATACTTAAAAAATAACTTATAGTTTTATTATTTCTAAATATTTTTAATTTAAACAAAAAAAGTGCTGAAATCAATTTTTACATAGTCAAGTATATGTAAATATGTATGAGTAGCAATTCGTCTAAGTTTCGAAATTATTACTTATTATTATTCAATAAAAAAGTTACTTATTAAAAGTGTGTCTATGCACTCACTTATTTATAACGTGGGATTACAGCACTATAATAATATAATTTAAAAATTATTTTTACATGTACTTGAAGGCCCGTCTTTGAAATGTTTTTTGTTAAACAAGGGAATTGTAGATACTAAATTATTTCATCCCTCCCTCCCAAATAGCTACCCATATAAAATTAAACTGGGGTCCTGTTCACTATATGAAATCATTGGACTCTTTTACACGGGTCATTTGAAAACCGTTTAAAATCAGTTTTCATAACTTGCAATAACCGAAATCGTTTATGAAGAAAATTATTTGAAATCATTTTTAAATCAGATGACAACCAGTTTTCAGTTTCAAAAAAAATGTTTTACCTTCCATCAAATCACTAGTAACAGAATCTTGTGAAAATACTGAAAATTTATTTGACAAAATAATTGTAACGTTATGAAAATGTAATTGAGGATCTGAGTAATGATATTAATGTTTTTGCTCTGAAGCAAAGATCATAGTGATCTTAGAAGTGATAGATTACATCAAGTAGAAGATACTGAAATACAAAAATTTAAGAACAATAATGTAAATTTATTTACTGACAATAAATTATTCTATAAAAAACAATATAACGAAATATATGTTAAAAATTGATGTATATTTAAAAATCACGATGACAACAAACATTAATTACGTCATATTCTTTGTTTTGTAATTTAACTGGACTTACTTTTAAAAGTTTTCAATATTTAAACAATTATGAATTGATAGATAGGAATTCTAAAGACATCGATGTTGTATAGTATGGACCGGTAGGTAATTCTAATAATTTTATGTTACTGAATTTTGAGCTATTTATCTACTATTTATTAACTCCAAATCCATATTGCAATGTGTCGTAGTAGGTTTAATTTTTTTTTTCATAAAATAAAGCATTTATGGCAATAAAAATAAATTAAATTATTCCATGTCTTTTCACAAACATTTATAAATATTCAATCTACAATTAATTGATTTTGATTCATTCGATGGACTGAGAACTATAGTTTATTTAGCTTATTGTTCTGCAGAAGATAGTATTCCTCAATATTTTTTAACCATTTAAACTACCATAAACTTTTCAAAGACGGGCCTCCAAGTACATGTAAAAATAATTTTTAAATTATATTTTTATAGTACTGTATTCTCACGATATAAATAAATGATTGCATGGGCACACTTTTAATAAGTAACTTTTTTATTGAATAATAATAAGTAATAATTTCGAAACTTAGACGAATTGCTACTCATACATATTTACATATACTTGACTATGTAAAAATTGATTTCAGCACTTTTTTTGTTTAAATTAAAAATATTTAGAAATAATAAAACTATAAGTTATTTTTTAAGTATCGCACGTTCATGTATAATTGATTGAGAAGTCTAATTAGGAAAACATTTCATTTATATAAATAAATACAATACATTGATTACATTGATAAATGTATTACATTAAAGAGAAGTTTCAAATGATAAGGAATTCTAACACACCATACTTTCCTTATTTTATACATTGTAGAAAGTAATTTTAAAGACATAAATTATAAAATCAAGTTAATTTTAGCGCGCTGCACGCATCAGTAGCGTCGGATGTTATGTAAAGTGGCCGGGGAGCCCTTAGCCCGGGGCACAGCCCGGAGGCACCACACGGCTGACTTGATGCTATGTCAATATAGGATGGAGTCAAAAACAGATGTCCTGCGATCTATAACGGGAGCTAGGCTATTATGAGAAACTTATTTAATGCGGTCTTAATATATAATTGCGGAAAAAATATGATTCTGAATTTCTATTTAGTTTTATTATATAAGAATGTCACTGCGCTCATTTCCAATTATAATTATTCCTTTTATTTTAAGAAAAAACTAGGAATTCCTCATTGCCCCAATTCCTATAAGAACAATTGCAACCTCCAAATATATAAATATAACGTTATCCTCAATTATTTGTTCAAGCGAAATCGCGCCATTTCTTCATTGTGTGTGTGTACCTAACCTTTATCTACACCTAACCTTCATTTGTAGATTTATCCGTTGGATAGTTGGACTTCTATTCTAATTATATACATATACGCGTAATGTTGCAGTGTTGCCCTTGCGTTATAAGTATTCACATCGTGGTTTACACTTCAAAACTCAATTTTGCAATGCTCTTCGCCTTTTAGTTTTATATTGTTTAAATTTGTGCCAAAAATTTATTAATTTTGTTAAGTGTAACATAAAAGAATCGCGCAAAGTAATGATTGTTTCATAAAAGTATCTCAAGTGGTAGTATCAATTCAAGATATTAATGTAAACACCTAAGTATTATGAAAGCCTAGCGAATGCGACACGTGCGCGATCAAGATTTTTTTCTTGCTTTTGGCTTTTGAGTTTTGACTTTAATTGTGCAACTTTCACTATCGTTTGTGCCTCGAGAACGACAGGCGACTTAATCTTGTAGCACAAGTTAAGGAAAAGGTAAACCAGTTGACCAGTCTAAATTATTTAGCACGTGCATGTTGATGTCAGCGAGCGGCGTTTTTTCCCTCGCTGTATAGAAATATATTAACGACCGAGAGCACAAATAATGGACACAGAGGAAAATAATACACCACTAAGCTTGCCGGATACGCAGAACGCCGATTCGCAATGCTTTTCTCAATCTCAGGATACATTAGTACCTTGTAGTTCGGAACTCCGAGTTTGGGGCCGGCTTTGCCCGCATGATCCGAATTTACAGACTGTAGGTAAGAATAGTAATTTGCAAGTGTTTTTTTTTCTCATTGCTATTTGTTTATGAATGATGTCACTTTAGCTATATGCGTATAGCTTTTTTTTAACGACGTTCCATTTATGCTCCGTATAATGGAGCTAATCAGCGACACAGGCCCATGATGTGTTTGTAAACAAAGTAGATGTAAATTTTTATAGAGGTGCTAGTGTCAATCGGCCGCAATCGGCACTCGAACTCGGGCCACCAAATTGTTAGTTCTTTGCTGTAGCCTCAGTTTATAACCGCGCATATACTTATTCCTATTTATTTGCTACTAAATCATTTTATTTCTTTCTTCGTTTTATTCCATCGCATGATTCCCGTTTTAAATTATTGTTAATCAATAATACTCACCGTTGGAAATATAATTTAATTTGAAATTTAACTTGGAATGTATAAAAATGTTAAATGAATTATGTTTAAAATGAAACTTTCTGACCACTTCAAAGTCTTTTTTTCTCATTGTAATTTATCTCTAAAAATGACTTTTCTGAGAAAAATAGATGCAAAGATTAGTGCATTTAGCAGTAAAACTGCAACCCCATACATTTGTAATTCAATGTGTAATTTATAATTTTTAGCGATACAATATATGAAAAAAATGTATTTTGATTTTATATATATATATATATATATATATATATATATATATATATATATATATATATCATTTTTATTCAAAACATATTTTTAACAATATTCGTATCTTTCGAGACAAATGCGAAAAACCATTATTTTTTAGGATCTCCAAGGCTTTTGTTATCAATATTTTAATTTGGAGATATATTTTTCCTATTTGCAGAAGGCTTACAATTGTTAGGTATAAATGAAAAATTTAGTAAAACTTCACAATAAATCGATGTATTTCGCGATTACAATATTTTTAATAAGACAATTATGCTTATTAATTTAAGATTATGAATTTAATATTTTTATTGGTTCTATTAATAATTGTATTAAAAATCGATTTATTTTATAGTAATATATATTTGAATAATTTAAATATTTTGCGTATAGGTTGGAGAGCTGACGTGTGGATAACATGCGATAAATATTAATTTTTTTGACGGTCGTATTGTATTCTATATATTCATAAGATTAATTTATTGGCACAATTGTGTAATTATTTTAATTTATTACTGTATCTTCAGGCAGTATACTGTACTAAGTAGGAGTTATACAGCGAGATTTTTAGTAGATTTTTTAATAACATTTTATTACGATAATTTTGAGATTTTTGATGATATAGATTAACAGTTTGACTGTTTTATTCAATAAATCGTACTAAACTCATAATGATTTTGATTATACAAAAGGCGATTCAAGTTTTCTCAGCGAGTCCCATATTAAGTATACTATTTTAACACTACAAAACTATTAGTACAAAATATGAATATTACATAGAGGTTTAGATTCGTTATCCATAGTCTAATCTTATAAATTATGAAACGATCTGTTTTCGACTTCATACTTTCAAAATACGTTCTTTTAAAAAATTGTACATACTTTTACTTTTAAAAGAGGTAGATTGACAATGTAAAGCGTCGCAAGAAAACGATGCCTGAATTAAATTTTTTTTGTAAATTAAGTAACAATTTAGAACGCTGTGTATCGAATAAAGGGTAATGCCAAAAAATGTAGTTCAGGCCTTCGTTTTGGTATCCGCACTGACATTGTGCGGTGTTTTTAATACGTATATACGTGCTAAGGAGACACGTAACCTATAGTGTCCTTATTTGCAATGACTGATTGTAACAGTGATTTCTCTGCGCAAGTTTTGACCTTGGAACAATGGATTTTTCGAGTCATTGTTGAGATTAGTGAAATCTTCATTATCTTTAACAAAACCATCGTTTAGTATAGCGTTTTTTTGCGTTTTTATTGGTATTTTAATATAAGTACGGTCTATAAGATCGGTAAAAGAGATTTTCAGGCTGCTACTTTTTTTTTGGTAATTTTTGTAGCGTTATCTGCTTTTTCGTTTCCTTGTTTAACACTATGTGAACTTTTAAAATTTCGACTATATATGGATTTATTTTTATGTTAGTAGTAAAATTCTGTAAGTTTGTCATAGCGCTGAGCAAATTAAAAAAAAATAACGCTGCAATCAGAAAACCGCTCATTCATAATAAATATTTTATTTGATTTTAATAGCTATGGCTAAAAAACATCATAGCTATTTATAATCATCGCCGATAAACCTTCTGAAGTATGCATCCTTAAATGGAGTTGCCGAAAATCAGCAGATTATAAAAAATATTTAGTTACTTAAATAAGAAACAAGCCATATATTTATACAATAATCAGCATAAAGATTGTATAAGTAGATTATGTAAAAATTTCATCGCACTTCAACGTTGCAAACATCACGACTCTTCATCACTATAAAACTAGTCTGCAACGCTTTATAAATTCAAATTATAAACTTTTGATAATAAAATCTAGTGTCATTAAGTTAAATTTTTGTCAAAACGGTATAGATAATATATCGATTTGAATGATAATTTATACTTTTTATAAAAATTTATTTTATAATATTTTATATATAAATTTACTACGTATCGCAAGAAAAAACTAAGTCTTAAAAATGTAAACCTTTAAGCTTTCTAATAATGTTTAAAAAATTATAGATTGCGCGTCATTATAAAAATATATTTAATGATTTGAAGTATGAATTGAAGATTTTTCATATTGTCAGGTTACATCTAATAATTATCGAAAATGAAAATAGTTGTTTAATATTCGCAACAAATACAATGCAATTATAAATGATTTTAAAAAGTTATTAAATTTATTTGTATATATTATTTATTTTTATTTTATCACTGACTCTGAGTTCGAAGAATGTCTTCTTAACAGTATTATGACAGAATATTGAATTTCACCTATAAATGAAGTAAGTCTAAATTTACTCCAATTGCAACAATTAATAAATATGACGGATGCAAATAGACATTATTTACTACAATAACAAAGTAGAAAGTACTGATGTCAAGGGGATAGCGAAGTCACGTTTTACCGATTTTATATATTATCTATAAAAATTAAATTATTGAAAATTATAGTTAATCTTTTCCTTTATTTACGCCCGTTCTATATAGTTACAAAATTTTGAGTAGATTCGACAAACCGCGTGAAATGAGAACGTCTTTTAAATATTATTTATAATTTTTGATTATGAAATTTTAAAAGAATTTCATTTCCATAAGGTTTGATGAATTTACTTAACACCTTGCAATAATATAAACTAGATGTAAATAAACGGCACGATTAATTAAATATTAAAATAGTTTAATGTTTACGTATAAAATTCGTTAAAACGGTAGAGCATTTTTTACTCAATCGATGTAAAAGAGCAGTTGATATCCTGTGCTTAAAATATTTTGGGAGCTTTGGTTTAGAAACAAAGTAAAAATATACTAAATTGAATAAAATTAAAATACAAAGCGTATTAAACTTAAGGTGTCTGTAAAAGAAGTGTTATTATGAAATTATCTTCAAATCATCGAAGCGGTAATATGGATGATCATAAATTATACTATTTTTAATTAAAATATAACTTTATTCCATTCAACATCCGTAATATGTGTAATTTCATGTCGACCATGCTTCGTTTACTTGCTACATGGTTGCGCCTTCCTACACGCGATGGATATTTATTTTCCTAATACTTGTTAAGGCGGTCTGAGAGCGCGAAACGAAAATGATAAGAATCATTAAAAATTGAAGTGAGTTATTATTTATAAATATATTTATCATATGAAATGATCAGATATCACATTTCCGAATCGGAATTGTAATTCAGCATTATTTACAACTATTTATTATGGATGATAAGAGAATTTTACGATTTTTTTATATTCTATAAAGTTGTTTTTAATTTTAAAAAACGACATATTATTATAAAAGCTCTTAATTAATTTTTAATTAATTCATATTTTTTAACGTTTTAATGTTAAGAAATGAATTAGTTGTAATGAATTATAGTAATTAAAAACAATTTATTTTACTAATTGATTTTTACATATTAACTGATTTTCCAAATATCAATATAAAGGCCTATTAATTATTATTTTTTAATTATTAACGAAGTATTATACTGTTTTTTTTTCGTAGAATTGAAAAATGATGTATATACATTTGGCCGTCTTCCTAACTGTGATATTCCTGTGAAAGGAAAAATGTCTGCAAAAAAAGAACAGGTTATAAGTAAAATTCATTTTACTATATATCGGGAAAAATGCGTTACCTCGAATGGTTTAGTAGATGACGTCGTGTACCTGAGAGACGAAAGCCAAAATGGAACATTTGTGAACAGTAATCCAGTTGGCAAAGGCAATAGTGTGATATTAGTAAATAATGATTTAATTGCCGTTGCAAGGAGCTATTTCAATGGTAGATTTTTCATTTTATTTCTGTTCAAAAATTGTAAATAAAGTAAGATGAAATTATAACATATATATGTCATTTTCAGTTTTTGTATACATGAGCACAAGCGGATATGATGATTCATTCTTACCAGATCAATTCCGAAGTAAATATGCAGTTTCAAGGACATTAGGTGCAGGTGCTTGTGGAGAAGTTAAATTATGTTTTTCTAAGACAGGTTTAACTGGTAAAAAATATGCTATGAAAATTATATCAAAAACCAAAATAAGTGGAACAGGACATAAAAATCCTTTTAATGATGAGCAACATATTATGAATGAGATTAAGATCTGTAAGCGTCTGAAACATGTAGGTTTTTTATTTAAAAATTTTTAAATAAAATGTATATTTTTTTAATTTTATGATAAAACATTTTAATTTTTATTAATTTTTAGCCATGTATAATAAGGATAGAAGAGTATTTTGATACTTCTTCGATGGTATATATAATTTTGGAGCTAATGGAAGGAGGAGAATTATTTGATAGAATAAAAAAATATAATGGATTGCCAGAGAAAAATGCTAAATTTATTTTTTATCAAGTTATTCTAGCTGTAAATTATCTTCACGAAAACGGCATAACACATAGGGATTTGAAGGTAATATAAGAAAATATAAATTACTTTTGAAATAGTAAGACCTTTATTTGATTTTAGCCAGAAAATATTTTGTTAACTAGTCATGAAGATGACACAATTGTTAAAGTGTCCGATTTTGGTTTATCAAAATTGGTAGATTCACAGACTATGATGAAGACTTTCTGTGGAACTCCTATGTATGTTGCACCTGAAATTTTGTTAACAGGGGGTAGAGGATCATATGATAGTCAAGTTGATGTTTGGAGTTTAGGTGTTATTTTATATTGTATGTTGAGTGGATTAACGCCTTTCAAAGTTCATGATAAAAGTAATCCGCTATACCATCAAATAATAAAAGGATTATATAACTTTAATGGTTCTAAATTTTTTAATATTTCATTCAATGCAAAAGATTTAGTAAGTATATCCAAAATTATAATTCAATAAATTTTTGTTAAATCAATTTTTTTGAAAATTTTCATTTGATTTAAAATTTTACAGATTCGAAAAATGATGACTGTAGATCCTAAGAAACGAATTACCATTCATGGTGTTCTTCGACATCCTTGGTTGAATGACATTGAAGTACTTAGCAAAGTTAATAAATTATTAGGTATTAATGATAACGAAAATGTCTTAATAAGAAAACCTGTTAATGAAAATATACCTACTAATTTTGTAAAATATAAACGAGCACGTCTAGAATAGTGTCAGATGTTTTATTAACTTTCTTGAAACGTTTGTAATCTTGAAAGATTTACAATTAGTAAAGAAAAATCATTAAATGGACGAGTTTTTTTTTATCTTAAAAATGATCATTAACTGTTATAAATCGTTCTTTTTTACTTATTGTTACCATGAAATCAAGAGGATGATTGAGTTGATTTATACACATTATTTGTAAAATTATTTTATATACGTGATATATGATTAATTTATGTAATATAGTGCATGTTATTTATGAGAAACGATAACTACTGATGAAAAAGCACTTTTATCAAAGCAGTGAAATAGCAGTATTATGTTTAATATTATAATTAAGAAGGATTTATATTTCTTCTATGTATAACATTAATATTTTTATCTTGATATTTACAACATGTTTATGAATAAAATGTTAGCAATGTAATATCTACAAAGAAATAAAGAAAATTTATTTTTATAGTTATTGAATAATTTGAATATTATAATTATATTTATAACTTAAATACTGTCTTGTAGTAAGAGCAGATGTACAGAACGATTAAATCAATGGAGAATCTATTGTTCATGTAAGGACTATTAATTTATATATTTTATTTTTTAAATATTATTGTTTATGTATGAAAACTTTGATTTAATATTTATTGTGTTAATATTCACGATGATGGACATTTAGGTATTTGAGCTTCTTTTGGACATCGATCTATTGGTGGATTTTCCATATCTGGTGCTTCTTTAGTAGCTAATCCGGTCACTAGTCGTTTCAATTCAGCTATTGCTCTACCTGGGTTTAAGGCCTTTGGACAAGTTTTTGTGCAATTAAATATTGTATGGCATCTAAATACTGTAAAAAAGTCTCTTAGTTTTCCCAGTCTTTCTTCGTGAGTAACGTCTCTTGAATCAATGATCCATCTGTATGCCTTGATTAAGATAAAAAATTACGTTTGTTTAATTATTCAAGTTTCTTGCATTCAATGATGAGTTATATATTCTGTCTATCCTCGATTAAAATACAGATTTTCTAATTTTGAATTTTGAATAAAATTTTATGCATAACGTTTAAACGAACCAATGTCGAGTAAAGCATAATTTTCAAAGTATTGTTTAAATACATTTACACGTGCGTGAGTTGGTAAATCATAGAGGCAGTCTAGGATTTTTTGGTAACTTATATCTACATGCTAACCCATACAAATAAAGCTGGAATCCATTGAACATAGTTAATAAACTAAATTTTATATCTGATAGTAGCGAATTTCATTTTCTTTTTGCTTGAAATTTTATTTTGCAGGTAGATATAGAAGAAAGGTATTTCATTTAAGTACATGTAACATATTGGTCTTACTTGCATAAGTACTGCAGGGCCTAAATATTTGTCACCTGTCCACCAATATGGAGGACAAGAATATGTACAGCAGCCACATAGAATACAGTCAAATAATCCATTAAGTTTATCTCTGTCTCTTTCACTTTGTAATAATTGCTTCATTCCAATAAATTCATATTCATCGGGTCGTTTTAAATATGGATCAATCTTTTTATATTGATCTAAAAATTGTGTCATGTCTGGAATCAAATCTCGAATAACGTAAGTATGTGGTAATGGGTAAATAATTAATGGTTTAGACGAATCTTTAGAAGTTTTTCTGAAACAAAAATTATTTAATTATTTTTTTTATTGTTTATTTACGTTATAAATATTTTTTTAAGATTAGGATTTTACGTAATGCAAGCTAGTGTATTAATTCCATTAATGTTCATTGCACAGCTTCCACAAATACCTTCTCTGCAAGAACGTCGAAAGGATAATGTTGGCTCAAATTCTGCTTTAATAAGGTGTAGTAGGTCAAGTACCATAGATCCGCACTTATTTAAATCTACTTTAAACTCTTGCATAAATGGTTTTCCACATCCCTCTGATGGATTGTAACGATATACCTTAACAGTTTTCATTATAGGTTCCTTCTACAAAATAGATTTTGTTTTGTTCAAGTAAACAACATTTTTTGGTTAATTCAATGTTATTATTATTTACTATTTACTTAGATAATCATTAGTCAAAGATTTTAGAAATCATTTGTCTTACTTTGGGCAGACAAAGTTTTTTTTCAGAATTTTCTTTATCCTTATCTCCAAGATTATTAGTAACACTAAACATTTTACAACATATTTTGAAGCAAGATTTAGTTCTTTTAGGTCGCCATTCTCTTTTCCATGGAAAACAATTTAACTTTACGAAATGCATGGGTCGCAACATCCTTTTTTAAAATAAATTATTACAGAAAAAATATGAAATAATTTTTATATGTGGTTATAATTGCCTTAAAAGTCAAAACTTAAGCCATGAAAGAAGTCACATAAACAATATTCTCTTTGATTGTTATAAATAAATAATTGAATATCTTATATTTTAGAAGCTTTTTAAATTATTGCAAAAAATTTACATTTGAGAAGCATCTGTGTGTGTGTGTGTGTGTGTGTGTGTGTGTGTGTGTATCATGGACACAAATATGAATATAATATATATATAGAAATGCGTTCTTATTTCTATTTTCAATAATAATTCTTTGGATCTTCGTTGTTAGTATAAAGTTTATTTGCATACTTTTGTTATCAATTTTCGTTGCATTGTTTACATTTTAAAACATTGTGAAATAGTTAATTTGCTTCAATTATATCCAATAAGTATAGTAATGGACGATTTCTACATTTTTATTAGTTCTTCTATTCTATAGAGCTTCATAAAACTCTGTTTGGAGAAATGGTTTTTAAATACTTATTAAAACAAATATTGTCAAAAAATTTAAATATTTGCTTATTTAAAAAATGCTTTCATAATTACATTGTCTCTAAAATTATTCTATACAAATGTTTGTATATATATAAAGAGTGTACTTTCTTAAGTAATGCTTAAATTAAGTAGTGTGACAAAATTCAAAAATCGAGTATATTTAAAAATTAAGGTACATCGCGGCGATTCCCTTCAAAGTAGTTCCCTCCCGCATCTATACACTTATTCCAGCGAGTTTTCCAGTTTTCGTAACAATTCTGGAACACTTCTTGTGGGACATCTCCGAGTACCCTCGTCACCGATTCTTGGATGTCTTCAACGGAGTCAAAATATCGACCGTTGACGAATTTTTTCAAATGGTGAAACAACTGACGAAGAAATGATCGTACAAGGGTTATCAAGGTTTCAATCGAGAGTCGCGGAATTATAGGTTCGCAGTGTTACCACAGGCCAAGAAATAAAATCGGTCACATTACTTAATTGTCTTAATAATGAAAAGCTTAATATAATACTCAATTTATACACAAGAAAAGATTAATTTGTAATGTTTAATTTGGAATAATAATGTTTCATCCCAAATTACCGACTGAGCTTATCATAAATTTCAAAATATTAACATATCTGTTTAGCTTGATGTTACATCTATATTTTTTTAAGATATTTTGATATATATGGCAATATGAATCATGAATTAGTGAAATACAGATGGTAGACAAAATTAGCTACTGAAACAGATCAGAGATTTATTTATAGATGCAGTCGATCAAATCAATGTTCAAATAAAATAATTAAAAATGTCACCATGGTAAAATAATAAAAATAGTCGTTCAAATATATTTATTTTCGATTCACAGATAAAGAATAGTAGAATATGTAGCTATGTTGTGAACTATTTTAAAGTAGAAGATGCTTGACTTGTTCACTTTTAACCTATATCGGATATTATCTTTAATTATATACAATCAGTTCTTAGAACAGAAAGGAGTCTCGTAGTGCAGCAAACATCCCTTCACATTATTAGTTATGTATGTTTCCATATAAAGTATTGTAGAAAAGTATAATATGGATTCTCAGAAAGAATGAATCCGGATTTTTCTGAAAAAAGAAAAACTTTCAGCGCATCAAGAAATTCTTTTAAACTCTTTTCTAAATCCTCACATGTGAGGATCAGTACGGAATTAAATCTTTGTATGGTATAAGACTATTTTATAGCTGGGCCCAATATATAGAATGTAGCGTGTTTAGTACATTTTTAGAAAAATGAATCCAGTGAAACAAATTTCGGGTAAAATAAATAGCAAAACATAAGATGAAAAAATACTATATTTATTTTCGATTCATTAACGATACGCACTCTGTAAGAACAGAGATAAAGAGCTCAAAACCGACTCACGATCTTATAAAAATGTCTGGCCACATCTATACATATTCTCCCCGTTCAGAGTTTACGATCAACTTTATGCAATTTCAAGATTTAATAAAAATTACACGAGTTTTTTAACTAGTATGGAGATTTAATACTCCAGACTTGTGCCGTAACAACTTGGTTGATATCAATAACTACAAGATACCTTTTCCTTGAATCTACTCAATCGACATGGTATACTTAGATTATTCTCTTTTTTAATTGTCGTCCATGTTTCAAGTATATTCTATGTATCTTTTAGAACTTATCATTCTATTTTGGGCGACTGTTTTGTTCACAATTCACAAATTTGACTGATCATCTTATGCAAAAATTTTATCTGCTATTTGCTATTATTTCACAGGGGCTCAAACGACTGATTATACAGACAAAACCTACTACTCGGATGAGATCATCACAGCATTACTTATATGGACCAAACAACGTTTCAAATGAAAATTAGAATGGCACAATACAAACTATATATTATCGAAAATTAAATTCGAAATATTTAAAATCGAAATATAGTTCCAAATGTGTTTCGGATTGAATGGCATTAAAATATTCTCTTAACTTAAATTTATTTCTAAATTAATTACTGTATTGTTTTCCTTGAATGATGCAGGCAATCAAAAATACAATTATACTTCAATCGAACGACTGGTTAACGAAGCTACAATCACTTGTATTTTTCTCATTTCAAATTATATATACTTCGTATGTTCTAAAAAATATTCTAAAAAATTCACCTTTATCTCCAGCATATTGAACTTCCAAAAATTTTGCTTCGTTTAGACTGTTACGGTACCTTATCCTTAAGGTATGTCAAGGCCAGGTTTTCAAAAAGAAATGAATTACATTTACACTTACGACTTTACTACTTTTATCAAAACAAGTATGTACTGATAAATAGTTTACTTTGATTCGAAAGTAGACGATGATCAACATTATTATTATAATTTATAATTTTTCTCCCTTTATATTGCTAACAAAATAAGGATTAAATAAATGGCGTCATATGGCGCATAACAATTTTCGATCATGAAATCGATGGAAATAAATTTTTATGGTTCCTAATGACGAATACGATAGCAGATTATGAAAATTCCTCCCCACGAAGGTAAGTATGCCACCCTTTACCCCCCTCCCTCCCCAAATACCAGAGAGAGAACCTTTCACACTAACATAAGGTAGACTTTTATTGTAATATTTGATTTTTGAGAAATTGTGACATTTGAGAAGAGGGAGGGAGAAAACTGACTCCTAGTGGTTGAATCTTCGAAATCTGACATCAAATTCATGTTCATCGATCACTAAAACACCATAGTTTCAATTTCTCAGACAGTTTCACGCAATAATTGAATTTTGCAATTTTTTACATTACGCTTTACTGTACGCCGACTGAAAGCGCAATATGATGCACACCTCTGAGTTACACATATACAGTATACCCTTGATTTGATTTTATCTTCTAGGTCATCATTTAACACAAAATTCAAACTAAAATAAAAGAAAATTTAAAACTAAAATAAAAACAAAACCCAACTTTAGTTTTAATCATAAGCCTATTCCTTGAAAATTTATATTTTCGTAATAGCGATATGGAAACAAATGAAATTAATTAATAAATTTATCAAATAGTCAATCAAATAATAAACTTTCATCAATATTATTTATTTGATGTATTCGGACGACTAATAATTCGACTAACTGACTTTTTTAATTTACCATCAATGTATCAAGTGGTGTAATAAAGATCGTTTTGTGGGTGTCCTTTCTAAATTTTTGTGTACGTACGAGCGGATGTGGAATTACGAGTTATGCACACGTAATATTCATAAAACGGACATCAACAAAAATATCACGTATAATTATGCGATTCCAATACGTATACTTATACAATGCACATGTATCCGTACATGCACTGAACTATGCACGAATAAAATTACTTTACTATTATTAAACAAGATTTCGTATATGTGTGGTAAAAGCCACTTCAAACCGCAACAGTGCACAAATGTATATTACTCGAGTATACTAACTCAATTAGAAACATCAATCGCACATGAAGTTTTCGTTGCTTTAGCTTGGTAATAGAATATTTAATCTATCCAATCCACTCATTTCGAAGAATTGATTGAATATGTAAGAAATGTACGATTATTGTAAAATTTTGCTGAACAGCCATTGGACGGGTCACTTTGTAATATGGACACATACATACGAGATCGATTCTAAATTGTTTATAGCATCAAGCATGCTATTGGTCATTTGAATCCACTTTATCACAGCTATACATATATTACACAATAGGATCAATTAATAAATAACGTTGGCAATAATGTAATTCTTAGTAAGCATTATCAACGGCGTTCTCAACGCACACCATAGTTAATGGAACTGTGACACAGTTGTGTAAACCTGTGTAAATTACATATGAATGGTGACTCGAGTCTGATTAAATCCAATAATACGTTTCTTCACAACAATGCAAAAAAAATATATGTAACTTAATATGAATAAATCATCGAATTTTGATCCTTATGAATGTACTTTAGTTGACCATGTACACACACACACATAAATTTCTTATTTTAGAGGAAACATCTTGTTTGGTTTTATTTAAAAATAATGATTGCAATAGCTTTAATTGCTTAGAATTTAGCTAGATTAGGAGTCATTAAGATATTATAATTGGCATCTTTGAAAATATTCGAATAATATCTTAATGACTTAAAATTATTAACAATTTATACTATTTTTGCATCTATATATTTGTTATTTATTTTAGATTTCTAAATGTACAATTAAAAATATATTAGGCAAATTTATGATATGAATTTAGTGTACAAAGTATATAGTAATGGGCGATCGAACCGAAGCCCACCTCCAACGAGTATAGATTACCCAGCGACCTAGCTAGGATGTATTTGTATCAAATGCAGATCTATTCTGACCTAAGTCATTTTGCGACTACATAACGGAATTGAGGCTAATGACTCATAATAATAGCAATCCAGTAAGAAAGCCTTGATGAGTTCAGTTTTCAACGAGGGTTTGTATCGAACGCATTGATCGTTACAATACTTGTAAACTTTTGCACTTGTATTAATCTTAGTTTATATATAAACTAAATTAGATTGTTTTTGTTCCAACCTCTGTTTTTTAATTTAAACTGTCTATTTTGCATAGTAATGCATTTCCACGTATATTTAATTATGTAGTAAACGAAATGTATAACTACGCTAAAAAATAATGATAATTAACTGGAGATTTCATAGACATCTTAATTTGTTAGGTATTTTGACTTCATTGGTACAGGTTCGAACTGGTATTATTCTGCCTCTAGTGTAGTGTATGAAATATCGCTGTTATGCGAGTTTAATTGTTACGGAGAATAGAGTTTACGAGTAAGATCCTTCAACCTTTCGCAGGGTCGTACTCATAGGTTCTTTCTTATTTATTATACTTAATTTTTTTAAAAATAATATTTTTTATCACGGAGTAATTGTGCATTTTTGCAAATTAAAATCTTATTTTCTCTACTTTTAATTAATTTTGAAGTACATGGAGAAATATTTTGGTCAGACCATTTTTCGATTTTTTACTTTTTATAAGACAAAGAAAAACATTTATAAAATAATCCGCTAATATTAGATTACCTTGTGTCACATACTATTTTCCCATACGAGGGCGCTTTTTCTTTCTAAAAGAAATGCACAAAAAATTGAACGGCAAACTCACAGAATTAAAAAATGTCAAACCCCCCCCCCCGCCATGTGTTAGTCATGCTTAGATAGAGCGACAAGGTATAAAATCTAAAGGTCCAAATGATACTCGCTCTGAAATAAGTTGCCCTAACATAAAATGTAATTCGTTGGGTTTGAGAAAAAATATAATATTATCGGTTTCTTTTAAGGTTATTCCTATAATTTATTTGAAGTTCATTATATTCAATTTAATGATTTCCTCTTATTTGGAAATTGAAAAAGTATGTTAAGAAGAGATGTAGGATTGGATGGTGGGGGTGCAAGGGGTGAAACCCCCGCCGGGGGTTGGGGGCGGAGCCCCCTTTTTCTAGAAATAAATAAAACTAATCAATTGAAGATTATAAGTTTGTTAATAATCTACGCTCAAATTAAAATGTCAAAAAATTTTATAGCATAATAAATAGAATTTAAAATTAAAACTAATTAAAAAAAGATATACATAATTTTTAATACTTAAAAAACATAAGAATTTTTATAATAAATTTCAGATAGAATATAATCCTATTTTATTTAATAATCTTGAATACCTAACTCAAAGTGCAAAAAAGGTCGAGCCCGCGGTCGACTGGTGCATATACTCGTAAGTCTAAAGATCGTAAATGCCAGATGTTATGCAGGCACGGAAAACTGAGAATCTTACCGGACTACACGGTTCCGTTCATTCGCTTTTCCTCCCAAGAGAGAAAAAGTAAAATTCTGCTTTTTGATTGGTTGAGAAACGGCCATAAAGATTTTTTCTCCCTAGGGAAGAAAAGTAGTATTTTGCTCCCTCCAGCCAGCTGCAGAAAATCGTATTTTGCGTCCCGAGTGCGGGAAAATTATGAATGCTCTCGATAAGATCAGTACACCGTGGTGTAATACAAATCATGATCAGTTACCTAACTTTCCCGAAAGGAACTTTTTAAGCAATCCTTTTGGCTTTTCAGAATTTAAAATTGCTCTAGAGTGATTTAAAGTTTTAAATTGTATTCTGAGCCAGGTATAGATTGTAATAAAACAAACTTCCAATCTTATTTAAACTTATTTTTATTATATATTTTGAACGAAAAGTATTGAACTGATAACTATACCCTTTCAATGGAGGGAGTCGTATTAACATTTTACAGATAAGCCCGACAAAAAAATGTTAGACCTATATCTTTTACTTCATGTATATGTAAATTATTCGAAAAAAGGATTAAAAATAGATCCGAATGGCGCCTATAACAAAATTAACCAAGCTAACCAAACAGGATTTCGTAAAGGACAATCAGTAATTGACAACATAACTAATTTAACTAACACTAGTAAGATTATTCGAAAAACTGTGTAACCTTGGTTGTAAAATCTGTCCCCAGGAGAAACTATATTTTCATATTTGAATAGAAGTTATGTTAAGACAGGTGAATGAAATTGAAATCGTATATAAGACTATAAAATTTAGTAATAAGTACTACTGTTTTTTCCGATAATTTTTTATTGTAAAAGGAAAATAACAGATTATATACAAAGTATACAAAATAAATGCATAATATTGTTAGATATAAGAACATTTTAGAGGCAAATTGGTGGGAATTAGAACCTAAGACTTTAATAATTTTCTATGAAAGTTTTATCAGGTTAATACTGGAATATAAAAGCTTCATTTATTATCCCTATCCCTCTCTCTCTCTCTCTCTCTCTCTCTCTCTTTCATTCTCTCTCCCTCTCGTTTCAAGTTAAGAGAAAAATTAGAAAAAATGTATTACACCTCAATTAGGATGACTCTAGGTTATATATAATTTGCACCCCTACAGTATTTGTAAAGCGGACTCGAAATTACCTCTATTTAAATGTCATAACTGTCTCAATAAGATGTACTCAAATAAAAAGTTCGTAGTATCTAAAACGATAATAAGATTAAAGGAACGATTAAAAAATAATAAACTTAAATTTACTGTAGATGGCTTTAGCAATGCAATAGTTATCCATAATAACAATGGTTTTAACGTATTTTCCTTAGAACATGAAGCTTTAATGAAAAAATTATATATTAACTTAGGATTTGGAAAATAAATAAAAATCTAGTCATAAATTCAAACTTTGCGAACTAATATATTTTAGATAAAGAAACGTTTGATACAGTTAGTAATATATTATACTCGAGGAGTCTGAAGTTTAATTTATTTAGTTTCTATCTATCATATAGAATCAATACTATCCTACAATCGACATTGCCACAAAATGACATTTAGATCTCGCTTTCATTACCATATTGTAGTTAAGATCGCCCATCATATTTTTTAGAGTAATGGAGTACACAAACTTGTTGGACACAAAGTGCCTGGATCTATGTCTGTTTAACAAAGTACTAATGATTTCACATGGAAGATTTTTTTATGGTACCATTGATTAGATATGTTCAATATAAAGTAATTAAAATAATATACACTTTTAGCTTCATCAGTTTGCCGTTGATTTGTTATTACATTCAAAGTGTTTACGAGTGCTTTTCTCCAATATATTTTTTTTAGATCTGTGAATGGTATTTTGAAGGAATAAGATTACTATGGTACTTCTTTTTCCAGATATAATCAATTTTTTCGTTGCCATATATTCCGATATCAGACGGAATCCAATAAAAACTAAACTTGCAATTATTAAAAGTATTGCATATAAATTTGTAATATTTATTTGTTATATCCAATATGTAAGTCTTTGTTTTAACATTAATATTGTTTTTTTTTAATGCTTACAAAGCTCTTATAGAATTGGTAATAATGAAGATGTTGTGATCCGCTGACCGCAGTGTTATCTAATTCATTTCTCATAGCGATACGTTTCGCTATAAAGATGGAGACTAATTATGAGAACCCCTGTTTATAATTTCATTTATATCTGAACAAAAATCAACACTATCGAAAAACGCAGAATTAGTAAGTTTATTTTCGTCTGCATAAATAGTCTTGTATTTCTATATGATACTGAAAAAATATTTGAAAAATTGTAATCTTTCATTGTAAATTGTGTCAAAAAAAAGATTGTTCAATAGTCAATGTAGCAGCATAATCATCTTAATAAGGTTGAAATGGTTTAAAAGTAAAAAAAAATTTAATCAAAATATTTAGACATTATCGAGTCGATACTGTTCATCTAAAAAAACAATCGATATGAATGATATAGTTATATTCAATTGTGTTTATAAACGTATAAAAAGAATATGTCTCGCAGCCTCGCGAAGTGTGCATTTTTGTCATTCGTATAACTTCTCTTTAGAATCTGATGATAATGTCGATGATCTGATATATCAGATACTCGACTATTCATATTCTATTCAAAGTGTGCGTGTGTTAAAATACTTATATATTTTCATAATATATTCCTTGAAATATAAACTTTGTTTATATTTAATTCATTAGCATTGTTTAATCAATATTAAAAGCAAATTTTTAATGATAAGTATGTATTATGTCGATCTATTTTTTAAAAATTATATACACTCGCACATTTAATTTTTATAGAAATTATACACCAATATATAATAATACATTTTCATTTACATATTAGTTGTTGGAATTTAAATTTTTATCATTTAATATAGATTTGTTTGACCAATCAATATTTTTTACTTAAAATAATACTGTCTCATAAATTGTTATGAAATTAAAGACCAAACCTCCGCGAAGTTCTTGTTAAAGTCACGTGACTCAGATTTAGCTATAGCTTAGCACATATGTGTGTGCTAAGCTATAGCTTATCTATCAACTAACCCTCTTAATTATTTTCATATAGTTAAATATTATATTCTCTCCTACTGATATTATCAGCTTATATATATATATATATATATATATATATATATATATATATATATATATATATATATATATATCACAGATGTTCCAGTGTTACACGTTGACGCTGCACTAAAAGATGATTAGTAGTTTGAAAACTCGACAGTATTGGTTTATAATTCCGCGGCCGATACTATATATTTTATTCAGCTATTATCCATTCAGAAGTTGAGTTGGAATTAAGTTGAATTCGTAATTCTGCTCTCCATGCTATTTTATTTTGAAATAAATAAATTTATAATATTTGTGTCTTTGTAGAAACTCAGAAAGACATTGCACTTATCTTACTAGATTTTTTACAGGTATAATTAATTTAATAATTTTATATTATACTTCTTGAATTAAAATTAACTTTATTAAAATTTTTGAAATTATAGCTGTATAGAATAGTTATACAATTTAAGTTTTGAAGATAATAACACTTAGAATTATTTTAATTTTAGAAATGTCTGGTTGTTACTCAGTATTAGTTATTGGCAGTGGAGGAAGAGAACATGCGATATGTTGGAAACTTTCGCAATCTAAATATGTACATTTTTTAATTATTTATATCTTAAAATATAGAGATTATATTTAATAGGAAGAACAAATAACTCTTTAAATGTAAATACATTTCTTACTTAGGTCAAACGCATTTATGTAGCACCAGGAAATAGTGGAATAAGTCAAGAAAATAAAGTAACTATGATTCAGTTGGATGTTAAAAATAATAAGGTAATAAATGTGTAAAATTAATAACTTAGTTATAATTTTTGTGATATTTTGAATGAAATAAATATAAATGGACCTATATATTTTATTATAATTTTATTATAATAATAGTTAAATCTTTATAATAAGTATAATTTCTAATAAGAATGTAATAACTCATAAATAATACTGTTTGTAGTTTTTTTATTTTTTATGCAATAAATAATACCTTTGACTTTAAGAACTATAATTTATAGAATAATTTCAGTTTAAAATTTGATCGTATTAAATAATTTTTACTTAAAAATAAATAAAAAATTTTCATTCGTGATATTAAATAGATAAAATTTTGTATATGGAATAATGTATAGTTGCTTTATAATAAAATTTTAAATTAATTTATTTCTAAGTTTTGTGCAAATAAAATTTATGATTTAAATTTACAACTATTTACTTATATGCAGAATGTAGGCAATTGGTGTAGAAAGAACGATATAGATATGGTTGTTGTTGGTCCTGAAGATTATTTAGCTCAAGGACTTGCAAATGAAGTTAAACAGTATGGCATACTATGTTTTGGACCTGAAAAAGATGCTGCAAGAATCGAAAGTGATAAAGAGTGGGCAAAAGCATTTATGGATCGACATAATATTCCAACAGGAAAATGGAAGGGATTTACTAATAATGAAGAAGCAAAAAAATTTGTTCAAGAGTAAGAAATAATCTATTTTTTTGTATCTTCAGTCTTCAAGAAAATTTGTAACAATTTTTATTATAGGGCACCTTTTCAGGCTTTAGTGATAAAAGCTGCAGGTTTAGCAGCTGGGAAAGGTGTAGTGATTGCTAAAAATAAGAATGAAGCTTGTGACATTATAGATGAAATATTGCAACATAAAAAGTTTGGTACTGCTGGTGACACAATTGTTATAGAAGAACTTCTTGATGGAGAAGAAATTTCTATGTTAGCTTTTACAGATGGTAAGTTCATTAAATATATATATATATATATTCTGAAATTGCAAATAGAGTCTTCATGTACTGTTATCAACTAGAACAACTATTACAGACATATGCATCGATGTGATCTACCAATCAATAAAAATTATTAAATTAAAAACTAAAAGTTTAATTCTTTCAATTTAAAATATTATCAATGAACTGAGTAATATTTTTTGCTTTTTCATATAAGTTAATGCTCTAAATATATTCAACATAAAAATAAGCGAATTTCAATTATTAGGTAGAACTGTAGTATGCATGGCTCCAGCTCAAGATCATAAAAGAATTTTTGATAATGATGAAGGCCTTAATACAGGTGGAATGGGTGCTTATTGTCCATGTCCACTTTTAACTCCAGAAGAATGCGAAGCAGTGAAAATTCATGTTATTCAAAAAGCTGTTGATGGTCTTAGAAAAGAAAACATATCATTTGTTGGTGTTATATATGCAGGTTTAATGTTAACAAAAGATGGTGTAAAGGTTTTAGAATATAATTGTAGATTTGGAGATCCTGAAACACAAGTAATACTTCCATTATTAACATCAGATTTATTTCTTATAATGAAAGCATGCTGTGAAGAAGCTTTGACTCCACAGCATGTTCAGTGGAAGCAAAATATGTTTGCTACTGGAGTTATTCTAGCTTCACATGGTTATCCTGAATCATCATCAAAAGGCCAAGTTATCAAAGGGATTGAAGAAATAATTTCCAGAAAGAACCATTTTATTTTTCATAGTGGAACTAGTCTTTCATTTAATGGAGAACTTTTAACAAATGGTGAATATTGAAAATGGATAGGGTACATAAAAAATATTAATTTACTAAATAATATTTTATAGGAGGTAGGGTTATAATTGCAGTAGCTTTAGCTACTTCATTAGCATTAGCTGCTGCCAAAGCTACAGCTGCTGCCCATTTTATTCAATTTGAAGGTAAACAGTTCAGAAAAGATATTGCTCATAAAGGAATTGCAAGGTAATTGTTACTAGTTTAATATTATAAAAACCATTCGTGAGTATAAATAATAAATATCTATATAATTATATTTTAGATCTATTTTACAATGTGGACAGACCACTTACAAGAGCAGTGGAGTAGACATTCAGGCTGGTGATTCCTTAGTTTCTAAAATAAAACTGGGAGTTTCGTCTACAAATCGTTTTGGAACAATTGGTAGCATAGGTGGATTTGGTGGTTTATTTGATATACGAGCAGCTGGTTATAAAGATCCACTACTTGTTTCTGGAACAGATGGAGTGGGCACAAAATTAAAAGTAATATATATTAATGCATTTATACAAAAAAGAAAGTAATTTATATAAAATATTTTAAGTACATTGTGTGTTCTAGATAGCAATAGAATGTAAAAAACATAGCACTGTTGGTATAGATTTAGTGGCAATGTGTGTGAACGATGTTCTTGCCCATGGTGCAGAACCCTTATTTTTTCTTGACTATTTTGCATGTGGTAAATTGGATGTTGATGTAGCAGTTCAAGTTGTAAATGGCGTAATTGAAGGATGCAAACAAGCTGGTTGTTCATTGGTAAGAAATAATTACTTTTTAAATAAGTAAACTTTTTACTCACAAATTCAGTAAAAGTATCACTAATTGTTTGTTAACATTAAGGCTGGTGGAGAAACTGCAGAAATGCCACAGATGTATGTCGATGGTGAATATGATTTAGCTGGTTTTGCAGTTGGAGCTGTTGAAAGGTCTGCTTTATTACCAAGAATTACTGAAATAAGACAAAACGATGTTGTTATTGGCTTACCATCCAATGGAGTACACAGTAATGGTTTCAGTTTAGTTAGAAAAGTTTTACAGTTAGCAGACAAAAATTATTTAGATGCTGCTCCTTTTTCAACAACGGGAAAAACTTTTGGTAAATAAAGAATGTTTAATAATTATTAACTAACAATTAAAAATCTCAAATTTTTTTATTTCAGGGGAAGAACTTTTGGAACCTACAAAAATTTATACAAAACATGTGATTCCAGTATTAAAATCCAATTTAGTTAAAGGATTTGCTCACATAACTGGTGGTGGTTTGATAGAAAATATTCCTCGCATTCTTCCAGATAATCTTGGTGTTACATTAAATGCTAACAAATGGAGCATTCTTCCAGTTTTTAGTTGGTTAGCTATGGCAGGTGGTATTGGAAAAGATGAGATGTTAAGAACCTTTAATTGCGGAATTGGTGGAATAATTATTTGCTCTCAGGAATCTAAACAAAACGTTTTAGAATTATTGAAGTTAGAAAATCCTGTTACTATTGGTGAAATAGTTCCTTTGAAAGGTATTTCTTTTATTTATAATTTATAATCAATTGTAAACGTAATTGCAAAATACAATTTATAAAATAGTTTTATTTTATTTAATTAGAAAATCAAATTAGAGTGAATGTACATAATTTCGAGTTGGCTATTGAATCAGAAATGAGAAAACATGTTCAACCATTAATTGAAAAGTTATCAAAGCCATTAAAAAAAGTAGCTGTTTTAATATCAGGCAGTGGCACAAATTTACAAGCCTTAATTGATGCCACTCAAGATCCAATGCAATATATTGGGGCCGAAATTGTATTAGTTATATCAAATAAAAATTATGTAGAAGGATTAAATCGAGCAGAAAGAGCAGGAATAACAACTAAAGTATAATATTACTTTACTTTTTTTTTAATTTCAATATTATTTATTTTACATACTTAATTGACTCAAAAAATTTAAATAAAATAATTTAAAAAAAACAATTAATGAAATATAATTTTATTAGTTTTTTTTTTGTAATATTTCTTTTAATAGAATAGAGATTTCTTTTAATTTATATATTAATTTCATAAAAATAACTTTTAATTTATACATTTTATAGGTGATTAATCACAAAGATTATTCCAGTAGAGAATCGTTTGATGCAGAAATTGATAAGGAGCTTGTAAAAGCTGGTGTAGAAATTGTATGTCTGGCTGGATTTATGAGAATACTTTCTTCTGATTTTGTTAAGAAATGGAATGGTGCCATGATAAACATTCATCCGTCATTATTACCTTCATTTAAAGGAGCGCATGCTCACAAGGATGTTTTGGAATTTGGCGCTCGTATTTCTGGTTGCACAGTTCATTTTGTTGCGGTAAATTATTTTTATTTGTATTAAGTAGTTACTTTTAATTAGAAATTGTTAAATATTTATTTTAAATATATTTAAATACAACTATCTAGCCTGATATTGATTCTGGAGCTATTATTGAACAAGAATCTGTACCTGTTTTACCAAATGACACTGTCGAAACTTTACAAGAGCGTGTCAAAAGTGTTGAGCATCGAATTTTTCCAAGAGCATTGAAATATTTGGCAACGGAAAGAATATATTTAGGAAGTGATGGTACTCTTGTGTGGAAGTATTGAAATAATTGTTCATGGATTGATATGCACCTTTATAATACAAATAGAGTTAATTTATATATTTTTTTATAATACAATAAATGTGCCTTAATTGTCATTCGATTTTTATATTAAATTTGTAAAATAAGTTTTTTATTATAAATAATAATTTTATTATTAAATAATTATAATGTAATTTTATTTATTATATAATTTATTGTATAATGTTATTCATATTTTTTCTTTACTATTTACTAAAAAAAGAAGAGAGGAATGTAATAAAATTTATGGTTGAACTATTATAACTTTTAGTAGAATTTGGATCACTATAGGATTTTTTGTCAATTATTTCGTCAGGTGGCATAGAAAGTATTTTATCAGCTAAATATTTTAAATTAATTTGCACCATTTGTTTTTGTAGTATAGGTACTAAAAGATTATATTTATCTATTTTATTGTTAATTTTTTTAACTTCTTCAATCGAATCTTCTATAATCAATTTCCACCTTTTCTCTTCATCGTGTGTTAAAGGTAATTTACCTAGCATATTTCGAACTTCACGCAACTTATGTTTGATTGCCAATGTTTCTTCTCTTATCTCTTTAGATAATTGTATCCACTCGGGTGTAAAGCCATTGTCAATTAAAATTTTGTTTAATTTGTGCGTGACAAAATCTACATATGGATTTTGTGCGCATAAATTATCTTTCAGTGGTTTACCCGTTCCTGGCAGGTCTGAGAATTCTCCTCTGTTCATTGCGTCTTGAATGAGATCTTCGACGAGGCGATCCATGCCATAACTAATCTTAACATCCTTGGCGCGCTGCTTATCGACACCGATAAGAGAGTTTCGCTCGGATGCTTGGATTTTTTTTAATCTATGCTCCATTACGTTCTCTATAGCTTTTTGGGCTCTTTCAGCAGAATATTGTCGCTCTCTCATACCTGGTGTTCCGATCCCTACATTATGCGTCAAGTAATGCCGATGTTGGGGAGCCGTGTGCTGAAATTATATTAATTTTCTATATTTATAAATTACATTTTTGTAGATTATTGCTTATTAATTTGAAGCAGCCAGAATTTTGAAGTTTTAAAGTTGAAAAGCAAATCAATTGATTTAATAATATCAAATAATACTATTTCTCAGTTTTGATTTAATCAGAATTGCAATAATCATTCAAAGAACGCAGAAGATTGATTGTACAATCTTAAATCATCAGATATTATTATTATTATAAAATAAATTAATACTAGTCTTTTTTCGTTATATATGATGATACCTTTATGTAAGACTGTCTTTTAAAGTAATCTAAAATTTTCAGAATATTTTTACTATAAAATATTTCACTGTTTTAAGATGGTTCAAGCACCGAGGGGCGTATGAATTGAGGTGCCTGATGGAGGTATTACTTTAAGTTTTTATATGTATTATACTTCAAATATATATTAATTCAATATAGGAAAAAATATATCTTTGGTTTTGCAGTTTTTAGTGATTGTTTATATTCAAAAGGGGTATTTTGGTTATAGAAAACACACACAGGCTCATGCACAAAACCCATACATACATATATACATATACACTTAACATTTGTATGTATTTATTTCTTTCAGCTTTAATATAATAATTTTATACTAGAGTATATATATTAATCAAAAAATGTGTATTTTGATAAATATAGATTTACTTTTTGATTATGGTAATTTTTCTTATTTTTCATAAACTGTGTCAAAATAAAAAAACCTTAGATACAATAATTTCTTGTATTTTCTTTAGTAAGATGATTCTACTTTCTTCTTTATGATTTGCATGTAATAATCCACACGAATGTCTAATGATTCTTAGAGTTTCTTTCGTTATTTTGCACTCGAACCGTCTTATTGTAAATAACAGAAAATCTAAAATTATATAGTTTAAAATAATTTTTTTGAAGATGAAACATGCACAAACGTGGTAAAGCATAATTGGATATATTCATATAAAATGAACCTTTATATCAAATTCTTTCGCTTTTAAACGTTGCTCAATTTCATTATGATTTTCTCTTTCTTCAAATCTGTAGCGTTGAACCGCTCTGTAGGCATTTTCAATCTAATAATGTAATTTTTAATTTATTAGACAATTATAAAAAATTATACATAAAAAATTATATGTGTCCAAGATTATACTGACTTCTGAAAATCGACTGGCACTTGCTTCATTATTTCCGCTATCTGGATGAAAACGTTTGGCTAAATTAACGAAAGCTAATCTTAAAACTTCGTCGTTACAGTCCTCTGATACTCCAAGTGTTTCATAAAGTTTCTGCAATGTAACATATAAAAATATATTGTCAATATCTATCCAGACGCAAAAAATTGATGCAGATACGTAATATGGCAGAAATATTTTTTCAAAAATAAATATATAATTTCGCAACAATTGCAAAAATTCGTAACTATTTTCATACTACAAACATAATGAACAAATTTAAACTTTATTATAATTCATTTAGTTTTTCTTTTATTAAAATAGCTTTTATTAAATAAGATTTTATTAATTTGCCATTGAAACTTACCTTAATTGTAGTATTAGATTTCGTTTTGGTATTAAGGAACCTTACATTTTTTATTATTATTTCTTGTACAGAAGATACAGTTGTAAATGTCAGCATTCTATTTTGGTATCGCCCAACTAACTGCAAAATAGTCCAATAATTAATTAATTTTTTTCACTAATTAGTTTTACTTTTATACTTCTCCACGAACGCATTAAGGATGCATTTTATGACGAGGAATTAAACATTTACTATTTATGTTATGCTTATTTAAGTATAGCGAACAAATAAATTTGTACAATGTAAATTTTTTTTATTATTATATTGCATTATTGTCTGCAGAACATATTTTGGTTTAGTGATAAATCTTTTAATGGTAAAGGATTGAAGTGAATATAGGTTTTTTATTTCGTTTTAATTTATACTCAAACACAATATTTAAACATTTTTTAGGAATATTTTTAATGATTATTTATAAATTCTAAATTTAAATAATTAAATAAAAATAAGAAAATATATTTATATTATAAGTCTTTTCGAATTTTAATATGAAATCAGAAATTTAATTTTAAAAAAGCGAATTTTTTTCTTTAATAGACTTTAATAATGTCGTGTTTATTATTGTTCACATATTTTTTAAACTAGTGATGCTTAGGTAGTGCTGAATCAAAATGACAATGTAAAAATTTAGAAATATATAAAATTTATTATTTTTTCATACGTTAATCGATTTAGAGAAAGAAATTTTGTAAAAAATTAAAAATTGACTTGTGATTGAAATTCGAAAATAGAGATCAAGATCAAGACCTTTATCAAGTTTTACCTTTTGAATTATACCTGTTGTCTGATATATCTTTAGGTTTTTTATTAATAAATATTATCAATTAACAAATATTTCGTTTCAATGTGAAATGTTATATAATATAATGGAAGCACACATATATGAAGAATAAAGTAATTTGTAATGTTTTTATCCATGCAATTTTTCTAGAATAATTTTTCAATCATTTACGGGAATAATTTGTCTAAAGAACAATATACAATAATAATCTATATAGTATAATTGATGCAATAATATTAGCATGTGTAATTACAATTAGTCTAATGAACATGGATTTTCAATTATACCTAGATGAAATAAGTTAATAATTTACTTGATGAGTATTGAATTAGTTCTCAAACAAACTCATTTCTCACCTGACGACAATATAATTTTGTCCCAGATTGTTCTTTATTTAAATTAACAAAAACCTTGCCATTTTTAGCGGTGGTTTATTAAGTTTGGTTTGTTACCTATATACAAACTACGAATGATACGAGCCCATCAATTCAGTAATAGATACACGCAATTCAGCAAACATGCTATAAATATATTATACTGTACTATATATATATAATTAAATTAGGATCTAGGATACAACAGCAGATATGTTAGGGCGAGGAATGAGATAATATATATACATGTGAAATATTTTCTTCAAATGTAATAAGCATATATGTAGAACGAAGTTTCATAAAGTTCTATACTACTGTCACTAGATGGAGTTATTGATGTATAAACTAACGGAGCTTTCGAAGCGTGCAGCTGATTTCCGCGATAATAATCTGTGATAAAGTTTGTACGTAAGCAGAAATCGTGTGCATGTAGCACTCTGGTACTTATAAGCATACATATTATATATATATATATATATATATATATATATATATATCTATATATGTGCATACACACACACACACACACACACACACACACACATATATATATATATATACATATGTGTATATAACAGTGAAAATAATTAAAAAACATACGTACTAGAACGTAATTTTTTTTCACTGTCGTGGAAAAAGAAACGAGAAAAAAAGAAAGACGAAAAGGGGTGCGCTCTTATTTTCCATCTGGTAGTCTGTCGCTGACACACATATCTGCAAACAGTGATATTACAAACAACACGTCGGTGTTTTACGTTTCCGAAAAGGTGGATCGTGGATCTCTTTTTGATCGCAGATCAGTATAGAGTTAGAGTCCTCTTATCTCTCGTGGACAGAGAAAAAGTAATGCTTCATCAGTTCGTTCAACGCGTCTGACGCTGACCTTATTAATCGTCATCGCGATCATGGTGGTAGAACGAAGAAAAGGCAAGAAACGCAAAGATGTGAGTGTTCAGAGATTTGTTTTCGTGTAAACGTAGATTTATTGTATATATAAAAGATTCAAATTTTCATTCGGAATAGAAAATTTACTTTTTCAATGAGCGTTTAATACATTTTAACTCATTTCTTCTACTTAATATTTGAATTAAAAATTACGCTTCGCAATTTTTAAATATTGTAAATATGTAACACGTGTTTGGTACTTTGCTGCACTCTGATTCTGTCATTAACTTTCAGATATGTAATAATTGTTATTTTAACAAATATTCTATGCTGTGTATTCTTAAATTAGTATAGGTAGAAAATATTTTCTGTCTTTGAAGTAAGTATTTGTTCTCCATTGATGCCTGAAATGGAAGTAACAAATTAATATGAATTAAATTTAGACATAAAAGAATATTTTAAGAAATCTTTTATTTTCTTTTGTGTGTGTTTACTTGTGTTATTACTGTGTTATATTGAATTTTCTTATTTTTTGATAATTATTATATTTCTGTTAAACATGTTACTAAATTGTACCTATAGTATTAAAAAGCAACATCTATTTTTATTATAAAACAGAATTTTAAATAAATGTTTTAATTAATTCAAAGCTTTACAAAAATGTATTTTTTTCAGGAGGGACACGAACCATTGGTTGTTGCGGATAAACCATCGAAGGAAGAATATGCAGTAGCTAAATGGATTCGCAATAACGTACCGTCCAAAAAAACTAAATTTGATAGAAATCACATTGTCGAATACTTTACAGGAACAAGAGCAGTTGATGCACTTTTAAATAATTCACCATGGAATAAAACAATATTTGAATCAAGACAACATGTAGTCGATTTTTTAGAGACTATGCTAAGACATAAATTTTTTCATAGGGCGAAAAAAATAGTTATAACTGAAGATGAACTATTAAGAATTAAAGGTATTAAGAAAAAAAGCAAGGAATCAAAAGATTCAAAAGAGTCCAAAGAAGATAAAAAATTATTAGAAAAAGAGAAAGAGAATGATGAAAATAATGATTCTAAAGAAAAGGAAAAAGAAGTTAAAAAAGAAGGAGATGAAAAACAGAGTAAACAAAATGATTCAAAGAAAAAGCCAAAAGTAAGTTATTTGAAGTACTTTATTTTTAAACTTATTTTATGTATTATTATGTATCATTTTATTAATATTTTTTTGTAGGTTCGACTAGAAATGCACATGGACCAATATTTTGTAGATTGCAATGATGCATATGTGTGGATTTATGAGCCTATTCCAGTATATTATTGGCTCTTTGGCACTTTATTAGTATTAGGAGCCATTTGTCTTTGTCTTTTCCCCTTATGGCCTCAAACAGTACGTGATGGTGTGTGGTGCTTGAGTATAGCCGGAGCAGGATTTCTTGTTTTTATTTTATCTTTGATGGTTATTAGATCAATAGTCTTCTGCGTTTTGTGGGTATTAACATTAGGTAGACATCATTTATGGCTACTTCCAAACCTAATTGAAGATGTCGGTTTCTTTGCATCTTTCTGGCCATTGTATCATGTAAATAGTTAAAGTTTTAACTTATAAAGTTATATTTTTTGCTTATGTACTTGTAATATTTATTAATTTATTTTAGTATGAATACTGTGGACCATCGACTAATAATAAAAAAGTTTTAAAGAAAAAGAAAGAGAAACAAAAGAAAGACAAAGAATCTGATCCAGAAGATGGTGGCAATTCGTGAGTGAATTTAATAAGTTTACAGTTTCAAATTAAGAGAAATATTCAAATTGCATTTTTACAATAATTATTTTAGGGAAGAAAAATCAGAATCTTCATCAGAAACTTCAAAACCTGATTCTCCATTGTCCAGAAAATCTAACGAGGATAATAATCAGACATCGGATGGTCATGATGCTAGTGAAGAAGGTTCAGAAAGTGATAAATCAAATACAGGGGGAGATTTTGAAATGTTGTGAGACTGACGCTGTTTGAGAAAATTAATTATATGTTATTGTATTAGTTTTCCTGAACTTTTAGGAAGTTTCCATTCGTCTAATGATAGATGAATGAAAATTCACTATTGGTATAAAAGTTAGCTTATTGATTTCAAAAATCTGTTCAGCATATGATCGTTCTATGCTAGGATTTTGTGTCAATGAGTAAAGCTAAATTTTTTATTTATTACTATCAGAAAGATATGCTATTTATTTATAAACTTGATTATTTTCTAACCTCTAGTTTGAAAAGATGAAAATGATGTTTTTAATAATGGAATTTAACTTAGACCAAGTGGCTTATTTTGAGAGCTATGATTTTATTTCATATTTAGTTCAATATTGTGATTAGCTTAAAGGAAAATTGGTAATTTTTATATGTCTTCTAACAAGTTTTTTGAAACAAAGTAAGAATCTTTTTTAATCCAACTATTTTTTAATATTTTTAATAATGTCTGTTAGTTTCTCTTATAGAGGAGAAATAAATGGTTCCACAAAACTACATTGCCACACATTTCTTGTATACAATGTAAAATAATTTTTATATTATTATATAATTATTTTAATTATTGTCATTTTGTTATTGTGTAATTATGTATTTAATATACCGGAAGTCAAAGAAATAGATATAATTAGGCTTTCAAGATTTGAATAGATTTTTAACTTTTTATTACATTTTTAATAATTTTATTAAAAAAAAAATTGAAAATTTATATTGTAATTTAAATTAATTTTATACCGGGCTCTGAATGAATTTCTGCAGTGTAGCGTTACACATAACTGCACAAGGGTTCTTGGTGACAAGTTGAGATTCGCAAAAGTCGAGCCTCTCCCAACGGGTTTCTGAAAATCCTCTTCGGCCTCCTCGTACATATATAATATAATGAAAGCAGTATAATATACTGCTGGACAATGCCGCAGCGCCTGTATTCCAGCTTCGTTTCGATCATAAGCAAGTCTTATTGCGGTGTTCTTTTATATATATATATATATATATATATATATATATTTTTTTTTTTGGAACGTGCATTTGTCGTTGGAAAGATTTGCGCGATGCTGTTATATTGTTATATCAATTTCTCCTCTTATCTTTGTTTCCGTCGTGTGCGAATTGTTATCTGCAGTGATTGCGACCGACCTATCGTTAAAAGCAGCTTTCAAGTGCAAAGCTTCCGATTTCGGCCCCGACTTCGAAAAGCCCGGTCGAATTTTTTGTTTTTCATTATATAATAAAACTGATTGTCTTGACTTTTTTATTTGCCGATCACAGTTTACATAAAAAATTGAATATTGGCATGATTAAAGTTCTGTAGAGATTATACAATTGATAAATTAAAATATATATATATATATTGTTTGGGGCATGACAAAGTGAGTTTCAAACTTCTCATACTTAAGCTCGCATCGTTTTTTTACGTCTTTAAAAACAATTTGAGCTAGAACTTTTATATAGGAACGAACAGAAAATATTGTCTCATCAGTGATAAATCGTACAAATGATCGTATTCTATAAGATGAGTTTGCGAGTTTGCGACCCGCTGTACCTTCATTTTTTCGGGATTGCATTTGATTCCGAGAAGCTGAAGAGGATCGAGGATCGCGTCTGAAACTACGTTATCGTGCTCGTTGAGTTTTGCCCCATGCCGGAAACAGCAAATCCTAACAACGATAAAGTACGCGCATGACTGTTTCAAGGATAGGAGTAAACAGGATTGCATCACGCGACTCGCTTCGAGAGTCTTCCATGGAATGTCCCCGGATCGACAAGTATTCAAATGAAGCTGGCCCCGCGCGGCTTTGGCATTGGTCATTGGTACATTCGGACTGATTAAAAATCGAGATCCCACTTGACGTTTTATAGCACTAACAGTACTGGATATCGCAGGAAAATTTTTTTAACTATTTTCTAGTTAATGCTTTTGCAACTTAAGAGTGCGATTGTTGTAACGGATTCTCAAATGTATTTTATTGTACACCTGAAATGAATTTTAGCTTCGATGCAATAATGAAAAGTACTTTTACCTTTTAAGTACGACTGTGTCTTTCTGCTTTTCACGATTCTATATATGTTCAAATATATTTATTATACAAAATCTGTTTTAAATCATGATTTAGAAATAAAATTATTGTGGTACCTATCTATATAACGAGAAAACTTTCTTTCTTAAACTCCCTTTACTCCATAAATTATTAAACGTTATTTTCATTGATTATTCAAAAATATACTTTTACAGAAATATTGAACATTGACAATTATTATCATTTAATAATGGCTTAAACTATTCAAATTTGCCATTTATTTTGATTTCAGTTATGTTTCTTTAAAATATTAGCAATGAATAAGAAGTTCTCATTACGAAATGCAATATATAACAGAAAAACTAAATGATGAAACGATAAAAGTAAAACAGAAAAAGTTCTACGCATTATTTCACTTTTAATAGTTTGATAAATTGCTATTTATGAGAAGACAAAAAAACGTTTTAGACGTTAAAAAATACTATAAAAACTATCTTCATATATTTTATTAATTTTGATAAATCTTTGAATTTATATGTAGTCACGAATTATCAAGTGGTCGTAAAAAATTTAGAAAATTGATAGTGTTGACAATATATTTTACTTTTTTACAGTAAAAAATATCAATATCATAGACTTTATAGAATCTATAATTAAATCCAGTCCTCACCTATTTTACTTGTTCTCTTGGATATAGATTTTATTATTTAATCGATCAACTTTCGTCAGCCTATTGATTTAAAGGTTTCTTATATTTATAAGATAGTTTCTCTGTTTGTTCTTGTACTGTTTGACTTAATACATTCTCAATGTGTATTGATTATTATTATTTAATTTTACAATAGGATAATGGATAGCGACAAAAGATTGGAGGGGCGGGGTTACCAACCGATTTCCAAAAGAACTTAATAGAAAATTTTCAAGTTGTTTAAAAAGCCTGTAACGATTTTATGTTTATAGCTTTGTTCTTTCAAATGGGAACCTATATTTTTGATATATTGAATTGAAGAAAGAGGAGATAATGTTGCACAAAAAGGTAGATAATGTTTCGCACGTCTGCAGCGGTTTTAGCTAGAACAAATCTGCTTTGTGTCATTTGAAATGAGAAAGAAAATTACAATTTTTAAATAAAATTTCTCAAATGATATTTTTACTTGCAACAATTGGTTTTGTCTGTTTCCCCATTTTGTATAGATATTGTATTGGTATTATTGTAGGTACCGACAATGACTGTAAATAATATTGATTATAGTATATTTTTCACGTGTCTGTATTGTGATCAATTTAAGGAGTTGTCAGACATGTTGCATTTCGAATCTGACTATGTATTTAAAAAATCTATTTAAAGAACTTACTTATAAATTAATTAAATAAATTTTGAAAAAGAAATGATTTAAGAATTCATAAATTTACGAAATAGGATATGTCGAATATTAATGATTCAAAGCTATATTTAAAGAGTTACTGCTCAAGATTATTCTACAACATTCTACTCCAATTATTTAATAAAAACATTTTCCATGCACTTAGTAATATGTCAAATTCTAAAAAACATTAAAAACCAACTAATTTTACAAAGAATACCAACTTGGAGATTTAGATTTTCTAATTTACCAATAAAAATTTAAAATTGTGCCTTTTGAAACACAACTTTGAAATATTGTATGTATTTTTCAATAAATGTTTTAAATAGTATTTCAAACTAATTTTCTTCTAGGCATTATGAATATATCAATGATTTTATTTATACTAGATATTTAGTATTTTTATGATATATCTTAAAGTTTTAAAGCTATTTACTTATAGAAATTGTTGAATTGTTAATAGTTTTATTTAAAGTTTTAAATCTTAATTGATAATGTTTTATGAAGTTTTTAATTTTTTGTCTGATAAACGAAAATATAGTAATTTTTGGATTTTCTAATTCTATAAGATTGCTAACGAAAAGGACTAAGAATTTGTTTCTTTACTAAAAAGATAATTTTTATTACGTTCAGCGAATTAATGTAAGTTTTTAGTTTGTTTTCTGCTTTAAAAATCGATTGATTCTAACATCAGCCATTTCTTTTAAAAAATTTTATTTTATGACACGTTAACTCATAAAAATTCATATAAGTTTAAGAAAAAAAATTATGAGTTCAAGTTTAAAATGTTTTGAAATTGGCATCCTTAATCTAAAAATGATTATATTATTGATTATAAAATTATGATTATATACTGTTAATGAATGGCATGTATCGGCACTATATAGTTATAGACATGGTTAAATAGTTGACGATTAACAATCATTTTCTAGCTTTACATATAGAAGGAATTTAGCATTGGTATATATATATATATATATAAACGTCACTGTCAATCCGCTGTCAATCAAATAATGAGTTATGAATTATTTACTAAAATTAAAAATTGTACTTATGTCGACTGTTTTGAATTATTTTTATAAATACTTATTTTTATTATTTTTATTTCTTTATTATTTTTAATTTTTAATCTAATTTATTTTTAGTAATAAGTTCAATTTCAGATTCTTAGTTAATATCTTATATTATAAAGACGGTAAGATCGATAAAAATATTTATTAATTTAATGAATTATTTGCGAATTTCTAAATATTAAACGGTTATATGTATTAACCGACACTCGGAGATGGACCTTCGCATAATGAGCTGACGAGCAGAGTATCCGGGAGTATTCGATCGCAAAAAATATTATACATATATTATATACAGCTGAAGAATTGCTCAGCGAGAGAAGCGACGGGAGAACTCGTGCGCAGGTTTCGAATGCGACGAAAGTCCATCATCCGCATCAGGAGGGGGAAAAACTAAAAGAATTTCCTAGCTCTTCGCGGATAGTGTAGATACTGTTTATATGTATATATAGATATACACAGAGGGACTGCATAGGATCTCATTCTCGTGGTCGGCGTACTTCTTGGGCTTTTCCGCGAGCTGCTCGCGCGCGCGCCAGAGTCCTTGAGAGCGCCGGCCGGGGCCGCGCGTATTATATGCGTCGCGTCGCTCGCGGGTAGGAGCAAAAAAAATATACATGTGCGCACCGCATCCCCCTTTTTCGCCGGAGTGCGCGGGGCCGTCGTAAAAAAGCCCTCCTCTCTATAAAAGTCAAGTATGTGCGCGTCCGCCGCGGTGAAAATCAGCCCGCGAGATGAGGACCTGCAGGCGGCGCATTGTTCCTTCTCTCCTCGCCGCCGCGCCGGCCCTCCGCGTCCTCGCGCACGTGCAGATATGCCTCTGTGTGTCTGTCTGTCTGCCTGTCCAAATGTGTGCGTGCGCGCCGCCGTCGATCCGACGCAGCTGCGGTAGCGGGCGGCGACTTTTTTAAAGATTCTTTCCACCTTATGCAACTGTCGCGTCGCCGTGCCCACACGCGCACGCACGCACGCACGCACGCACGCGCGCGCGCGCGAACGCGCGAACGAATATGCGGGGCCTCCGAATGCGCGGCGCGCTGATGCAGTCTTGTTCTCCTCGCTATATATATATATATATATATATATATATATATATATATATAGCGAGGCAGCGCCGGGAGAAGAAAGTTCCTGATGCATGCATGCAGCGCTGGGCGCACTAAACAGGTACCGCCACAGCGCTCCATACTGCGTGGCTTAGCCGAAGTGCGCGAATATAATCGCGAGCGCGCGCGCACTATACCTCGCGGACGTTCAAAAGATAATATGAGAGCGCTCGCGCACGACGACCACGAGAGCTGCGCCCGTATGGGTGAGAGCGAGTCGAGTCTAACGTTAACGGCCCATAATTCATCGCGGGTGCACAATAAATATTGCGAGCGGTGGGACACGGAGGGGAGGGGAGTGAGCAGGAGAGGAGCGGGAGGAGGGAGACGCGTGCATAAGGACTGGCTCACGTGTAATGTACACACGTGTAAATGCGAAAATAACCGCGAGCGCGCCGAGGTTCGCGTAAAACGCCACTTACCTTTTCTTACCCTGGCTTGCCTATGGGCGACGGTAATAACGATCCTTTTCATTTTTCTCTTTCCTACCCTCCACCTCTCCTCTTCTTTTTCTCCTCTTCCTCTTCTTCTTCTTCTTCTTCTTCTTCTTCTTCTTCTTCTTCTTCTTCTTCTTCTTCTTCTTCTTCTTCTTCTTCTTCTTCTACTTCTTCTTCTGTCCCTCTATATCCGAGCCTGTCCTTTCTCCTGCCGCCCCCCGCCTTCTCCTCTTCCTCATCCTCTGCTTCGATTGCGCCTCTTGTTCTCTGAATCCTTATACCCCTCTGCCGCAAGTTTAGGAAAATTCATGCGCCCGCGCTGCCGATTGCAATCACGAAAGACCAGTTTAGCCGAGTTGTCCCCTTTTATTTTTCCCGACGCTCCCCGTTCGAGATCGGCACGATCGTGGTATAGAAATTCACGAGCTCCACATTGTGCGATATACAGATATTTATAGGAGCTTGAATAATAGTGTACGCGTCTTCCCTTCGTCGTTTTGTCGAGCTTGCGTGCGACAGAAGAAAAAACACAAAAGAAAAAAGAAAAACCAAACAAAAATTTGGATAAAAAATCAACCTTCGCCGTATTATTGATTAATAATGCAGAAGTGGATGTTTGCAAATCGTATACCCCCCCCCCCCCACACCTGCGTGTATGAGTAGGAGTATACGCAATTCGGCATCGATAAAAAGGGTTAATTGAAATTGCGAATTACACATGGCTGCCAAGATATATTACCACGCGAACTTGTTTGAGTGACCGGTGCCTGAATTACTATATATACCCGGTGTACGTATGATGGTGTTTATATATAGAAATTGATTTGGTTACCGCAACAAAATTCAACAAAAAATCAATTTCTGTTTAAATCATTTTTCCCATAGCTCTTAGCCAAACTTGTTTTATTCTATCGCTTTATATTTTAAGTTTAAATATAGAAATCTCATATTTATACGTATTACAGCCTTTTTTTCATTCTTTAAATAAGAAATTGAAGGTGCGAAAATAAATGTTCGGACTAAATTTATAATTTATTTTTATTTCCAAATATTTTTACATAGCTCTATCCTCAACATCGTAACGTTCGGATGATTTGTCGGTGGTAAAAGATCGTTCAACAAAAATTCAACATAAAAAACAAGGCAAAAATATGTTTTTAAAATTTGAAAAAATATGCTTTATAAATTAACAATATAAGTGCATTATAAATATAAAATTTATAATTCTGTTGCAGAAACTATATTAATTATACGTTTTTATCAACAAAAATTCAAAATAGTGTATAAATTTTGTAATACGAGACATTGGTATAATATAGCGGAATGTTTTATAGTTATACTGGATGAAGAATTGACTTTGTTTGTTGAGTATCTTTCCTTATTTTAAAGTAGTTGAAACTGCGCTCAAATCACGTAAAATCTTTTTACAAATCTCTCTCCTAAATAAGGTATCGTAAAGAAATGTTGACTTCCTCCTCGACCAATTTACTTACATAATTTAGATATCACGCCTTAGCTCGTTAATATAGTTTTTCATTGACGAGAAATTTTGATAGTAGCTAATAATTTATTAAACGAATAAATCAGAATTTAACTAATATCTGGCGAACGTTCTTTCATTAGAAGATAACGAATTTAATAAGGACCAAAGCCTAGATTATATAATCAAGCGCATTAATTGTGTAAGCACATTTTAACGATAATAATGATTAATATAAAGATTGAAATTGAGATAGGAATTTCTATTGTCAGTTTTGTGTATATGAAATTAAATCGTACAAAATATAGATTCTAATGATCCTGTTATTCAATGAAATTCTCTTCTACACTAATAAATATACTTTATTAGTTGGTTTCTTCTCAAGGCCAACTGTATAGTAATTACCTATAGCATTTGACATTTTTAAATAGAAAAACGCGATCCACTTATATAACTCAATCAAAAAATATATATTCAACAGTTTTAGTCAATTACGAGGAATGAACGTAATTTTACGATAATATATATTATAACATTAATATGGAAAATTCGCAGTTGTGAGTAGTAACGGACACATTGAGTAGCCAATATCTATATCATGATTTTTAAGCTGAGTACTTGTGCACGTGCGCGCGTGTGTTTCGTAGCATAAATATATTGTATGTAAGTAGTAGTAAGTACGTTGGAAAGCAGAAAATTTATTTATGAAAACTTGTAAAAATAAACCTGCGGCGAGCTGTATAAGTATCTATAAATAGTAGGAGCTTATTCTACACTCCTTACAGCATGTTTTTAAATTAAAAATCAGATATGAAATTGTTATTTTTATACCCCTTATTTTTTATACCCATTACATAATGTTTTGGCTGTCAATAATTTGTAAATAAAATTTATTGTTTATTTATTTTTTTAACATGCATGTATAAGGCAGATTATTATATTTATTGGCAGATTATTATTGATCTTTTTTTTACATCCCTCATATATGCTCTTTTAACCTTTTTAAAAATTTTCTAAACGTTGATCCAGCATATGAACTTATATAAATTGAACAATTTTCCTACTTATTGATTTATCCTTATATGGCCTAATAATATTGTTATGTTTTATCGTCATGTCGCAGTGATAAAACAATGTTAGGTTTCTATGTAAATTCTTTTGCTTTTGCATAGTTTATATATTTTTAATCAAATATAGCTGACCGAAGACTTGTAAATCGTTTGAGGGAACGTGAAAAAATACTAATAAAATAAAAGTAAATAAAAACACTGGACTATTTTTATAAAAAATTCTTGTAATTAAAATATTTGGAGGCGAACTTAGTTTCCGACCTTCACGTTTAGATGGCGATATAAGTAGTACGAAAAGTTAGATGTGTCGGATCTAGTACTTACTTTTTAGTTTTGGCATTTACCAATAAAATTCAGTTAACAGACGCCATTATTAGTGTCAACATGATAATTTTTTGATTCGTGAAAAATGAATCGTGATAAATCGTTTTTTTCGACAAGTCCTTTTGCACTAGATTGATTTGAAAAAAAGTGTAGCAGACACATAGCGATTGTTTCAAGAATATTATGGTGAATAAGCTCCATCGCCTACAACATATAGAAAGTGGTTTCGGCGGTTTAGAAGTGGATATACTGATGTTAATGACAAAGGACGTTCTGGACAACCGAAAAAGTTTGAAGATAGTGAATTGCAAGCATTATTGAACGAAAACTCAGCTCAAACGCAGAAAGAATCGCTAATACAAGGTATTGTGTAAGTTATAAGTTAGCAATAGAGCAGTTGGCAAACGTTTACATGCGATGGAAAAGATTCACAAAGAAGGAAAATGGATTCTACACGATTTGACCGAATGTGCCACTATGAATCGATACAACATCGCACTGTCTTTGCATGCCAGGCAAAAAAGAAGAGTTTTTTATGTTTGTTGATGAATTGAATTGTGACTGTTGATGAAAAGTCGATCTACTATAAAAATCCTAAGCGCAAAAAGCTATTGGTGGACCCAGGCAAACCGTCCACATCGACACCAAAACGGAACGTCCACGGCTAAAAGGTATTGCTGTGCATTTGGTGCGATCAACAGGGTGTGCTGTACTACAAGCTGCTAAAACTAAATGAAACCGTCACTGCCGAGGTATAAAAATCCCAACTAAATGATTTGCAACAGAAATTGATCGAATATAGATCGGCAATCGCGAGAAATAGGCGCAAAGTTATTCTCTTGCATGACAACGCTCGGTCACATGTTGTGAAATCCGTTACAAACACCCTGTTGGAGCTCAAATGGGAAGTGTTGCCGCACCCAACGTACTCGCCAGACATAGCGCCTTCTGATTACCACCTATTCAGATCGATGCAGCATGGCCTCGTTGATACGCACTCCCGACATATTTAAGAAGTGCGAGAATTCGTGGCTGATTGGATCGCCTCGAAACCGCCATCGTTCTTTCGCCACGATATCGCCATATTGCCAGAACGATGAGAAAAAGTAGTAGAAAATGACGGAAAATATTTTGATGAAGCTAACGTGTATCCATTTTCCATCATAAATGTCCTGTTTCCGTTTTAAAAGGTCGGAAACTAAGTTCGCCTCCTAATAAATACATTATTTTACAAAAAAATTATCTACGTCTGATCACTATAATGCATCACTTAGAAACGACGGATAGAATATCCAAAATTTAAAATCATTCATGATCTTAAAATTTATTGTCGAAAGCTTCTGATCCAAATTTAATTTTAATATAATAGCAATATAATAATAATAGGACATACAGATGATAATATTTCCAAAATATACTAAAATCAAAAAATCTTTCTAAATTTCTATTAGTTCTGTTATGGTGATACCAGACTTATTTTTGTATCTAATACATTAAGGCTTCCTAATCTCTATGACAATTGTTCGTTTTAGTTGGAAATGTCAAAATGGAAAGCGGATATTTTCTTCTCATCCAAAATAAGTTACTCCTTGGGTTATTAGGAAATAAATGAGTAAATATTTTTATCGGTTTTACAGTCTTGATACTATAATTTATTATAATAAAATAATGACAGTCAGACTGTCCTTGTTTATTATCACCCCCGAAGAATCTGAAATAAAACTTATTACTAAAAATAAATTCGATTAAAAATTAAAAATAATAAAATAACATAACAATAAAATAATAATAAAATAAAAATACTAAACTATATTCTATGTTAGTGAAGGACAATCTGACTACCCCTACTACCTTATTTTCGCTTTTGCTGTCCGATATTTCAAACCGCTACGATTCATCCTCAGGAAGTAAAGTCCTTTATTAATTTAATTCAAAGCAGTCGACGTAAGTATAATTTTTAATGTTAATTTATAAGTAAATATCTAAACGGCGACTGTCAGATTTTATTAAAATTAACACACCTTGATTTTTGATATATAAATAAATATTTTGTACAGTAACTAATCCTAACGCACAACATTTTCGTCTGTATGCCGATATTTTATTTCTGTTAAATTGTACAGTTTTTAAAGTTTCTTTTGTATCTCGATAGTGTTTTTAATCCAAAAGAATATTTTAGCGATGTTTCAAGAATTCAAATTCTAGACTAGTGATTCTAAAATGATGACTAGTTTCAGATGATAAAAAATAGAAACTAAGTGAATTAAATATCATGAAACCATACTTATACACGAGAAATTGAACAATGATTGTGAAGGAGGCCTGGACAAAACGGTAATGTAGACGATTAAAACTAGGCATCTCAAATAACATTTTTCTTCAACTTTTTTCGTTTAATAATTATTCAAAAAATTTAATAATTATTCAAAAAAATAGTTACTAATGTAGTTACGCCGGCACGTGTGATAATAAATGAGGTTACGAAATATTAGGGATCAGTGTTGTGGAAGCATCTTAGCGCAGTGGAAGGTCCCGAAATAAATCCTTCCTGTTCAGAGGGATAAGTATCCTGGGAAATCATCTGCATACCGACGGCTCTATATACTTGACATCTCTGAAAAAGTGTTTGAAAAAGTTATATGTACAATGTAGAGTTATATTTAAAGTTATAGATACAATGTAGCCATAGATAAGGATGAAGGTCTGGCTCTGAATCATTTTATTTCCCGTAAATGTAGGTCACTTAACAGACGTTATTGGTCGAGTACTGATTCTTGTCTAAGCTGCTTTATAAGCACTGATGTACGAAACGTATGTATTCTAACATTATAATAGATATAGGGATTACCTTAAACTCAACCAGATGTGACATTATTTAAACTATGGAAAAAAGTTTAAGGGCTCGATATATATGCGAAGGAACCTTTAAACTGCCTATGTGATCAAATCCTTCTTTATGACATCCATATAGGTAGAGACTCTAATAGAATATCAGAACACATGGCTTAAGATTTGGTTTTACTTCCAATTACTTCCAAGTGGAATTTCCATGATATTTTTTGTTAAGAAGGTGATTTGGATGGTGTTAACTAACAACCAGGATCAATTACAGCATCTTTGAGACGATGCGATTGAAATAATGGTTGATTAATCAATATACCATGAGGGCAAACTGGTAACGGAATAAATAGGAACAGTATTTATCTCATAAATAAAACAGATGATATATGCTTCTTTCACTGTAAATGATATTAATATACGAATAGGGAATTACATCAGGTATCTTGGTGTTGCTCTAGGTGTATGACTATGATTCGAAGATTATCTTTTCAATATTAGCGTAAAAGTAAAATGAAATGGCCAAAGCGTTTATTGTCACAATATTCAATAGGATGAATAGAATAGTCTAGAATGAATAGGATGAATAGTCTATGAATAGTCAATGAATGATGAAATAGTCTCTGTTCTACCAACAACTTTTGTAAAGGGCTGCTGATCTACAACTAGTGAGAAGTTTTTTCAAATCATAAAGCAAATGGAACGCAGTCAATAATCTCCATGTAAACTTTTTTTTTAAGTTAGTTTAGTTTCTTAGTCCAGAAACTACTAGAAAAGACAACAATTCAGATACGAAGTAATATCTTTATTGATAGATTTCGTTTTTTAGTGGGTAAAGGCTAGAAACTTTCGCTGTTCTATGAGTCGTATATATTAGAATGATCAGACCTGATCAAGTTCAAAATTTGCAAATGCTTAATTCTGGAACATGAAAACTAACGGCTTGGAATTAGATTTTATTATTCTTCTCATTTTATCTTTCCACTCATTTTTCTAACAGGATGTGAAGGGCAAAACATATGTTTGAAATCCAGCAAGCGCTTCGCTGAGTGTTAAAAATTACTCATCATATAATTTATTTTTATCGGGATTGTCTTGTGTTTCTCTAATGTTACGACTTTTACCGAATTGTTTATGCTGAAAAAAGAGAATAATTTGTATCGATGTACTTATTTATTTTTAACTTTTACTGAATTTGTCTCACCTTACAAGATCTAAACTGAATACTGATAAGTTTTTTATATACTATTGAACTACTGCTAAAATAATTTAAAATAATAATAATTTAATTGTGCTTATGTCGACTGTTTTTAGATAAAATTAATAAATATTTTTATCGGTCTTACAGTTCTATTAAATTAAAAATAATCTGCAATTAAATCACATAAATATAATTAATCAACAATTATAATGACAGTCAGATTGTTCTTGTTTAATATCACCCCGTAGATTAATCTGAAATAAAAATTTTAATTAGCTGAAAAAATTATTTTTATTAGTAATTTCAATTGGGCCAAGGTCGTGGGGACAGTCAGATTGTACTTTACTAATAAAAAAAATTTTTTCAGCTAATTAAAATTTTTTATTTCAGATTAGTTTACGGGAGTGATATTAAACAAGGTTAGTCTGACTGTCCTTATAATTGTTGATTAATTATATTAATGCGTGTAAATATTAGTATAAACATATATTGATTTAATTGTATATTATTTTTAATTTAATAGGACTGTAAGAACGATAGAAATATTTATTAATTTTATGCGAATATAATTGATACATTTGTTATAGAAATTTGGAAGATAGACGTATTTTATCAAATTTTTGAATATTTAAAATATGATTTTTGTAGATAATGGTTTCTGTATTCAACGTAAGAAGATATTTAGAGATAACATGGATTATATGGAGTAATTATACTCCTAGATTTAGAAAGATTCACTTTTTAAGGTAAAGTTATATTTGTAAATTCAATTTTATTGTTAAAAATGATCGTGAAACCAGTAATTAGTTTTAAGTATAAAATTAAAAAGAATTTTAGATGTAAGTCGAGTGATCGTGTGGTATATTTCTGTCCAATTGGTAGTATGAAAATAAAGAGGCGGAAACAATAGACTTATATTTTGAGCGTCAATTCAACGAACGAGAATTTTAAACGCGGTTTATACGTGTCTTAAATTTTCATAATTAGATTAATAAAGTCAGTTTTATATTTATTATATGCTGTAACAAACGTGCAGAATTGAAGCCGTATTTTGATGATTGAAATAACTAAAGTCTACGTCGGAGGAAATTTTCAAATTATTATTTATAATTTTGTGAAAAAACCTTCATACAGATTATACGTGAAGTATATTCTATTATTCATAAATAATTAAAAATAGTTTCCCCATAGAATTTGAATTAAATCCAAGAACCATCTATTTTTACAATGTGATTTATCGCATGCTTATTAAGTTTACAAGTTTTTTATATTAACATATATGTTAAATTATTAATTATTTCCATGTTATATTCTATAAATATATTTAAGTATAAATGTGTAATTCAAGTTTTCTACGTGTTTATCGATAAATGTAAGCCAGAATAAATAAAGGAGACGAAAGTAATTTGAAAGAATGTTTAAAAAGTATAGAGATCGTATTTTCTGATTTAAAAAAAAAACATATTCATGAAGATTGTTGGTGATTTTGCTCACGTCCTGATTACAATATAAATTGCCAGATTCGCTTTCTTGCTCTCTTCAATCTCTCGTATTCTGCCTGCTCCGTCCTGTTTCATTAGTTCCAAATCGTTTCGCTCGACTCCGCACCGTGTCACATCTTGAGTTCCGAAATCGTTCGAGATCCTAGATTCAGAAAGGAGGAAAAAGTCTTTCAGCGAGAGATAGGCAGGTAGTCAGGTAGGTAGGTGGGTAGGTAGGTAGGTAGGTAGGTAGGTAGGTAGGTGGAGAGAGCGGGAGAGAGAAAGAGAGAGAGAGAGAGAGAATGGGAGGGAAAGGAGGAGATAGATAGATAGATAGAGAGAAAGAGAGAGAGATGGAGGGGAGGACGAGTGAGAGAGAGAGAGTAGAGAAGACGGAAGGCTCACGAACAGACGGTCGGTGCACTCTTCTGAACGCAGGGCACGGGTAAAAAAAATAAAACGAGAACCAGTCACGGAGAGCGGGCCTGCCGAACGATTTGTGGTTGCGAAGCGGCCGATTCGCCGCGCGTCGAAAAACGTATTTTACTCTCCCTTTCCATCCCCCACGTGCCTCGGCATCTCTTCTTGCCTCGCGCACTGTCTCGTACTTATATTACAACGATTTTGCGTCACATTGTTTTACGAGCTGGAGGCGGGAGATGCGCTCGGTACTAGTTAGCTTTCAGTTTTAAGGGCGGCTCGCTCGGATACAAGAGTTTTAAGGACTTTACGCTGACGCTGCGAAAATAAAGCAGCCTTGGGAGCTCGAATTTGCGAGCAACCTGTTTTCTTTCTTTTTTTTCAATTTTTTTCAGTATACTTTTCAATGCCGAATAAGTTTGCTATTAAGCTTCGGTATACGGAATATCATATTTTCAGTGTCGTTATAGAATTTCTATAACTTATACGTTGGGACAGGTTATCGCTGTTCAGGGAAATGCCAAAAAATATTTTTTTCTTTTCATTCTATACAATTAGTTTTACTTTTTGACAATCCATATTAACTAAAGAAAGATAGCACCCACTCTTTCCCTCCCCATCTCTCTAAAGTTTTTAAAGCGTCTGCACCTTGGGATAACGACGATTTTGACTTTTACGCGAACGATCTCGATAAATTGGCTTCAGAACGCGTTGGAAAAGGACAACGCAAAATACAGACAATTATTTCTCGAGAATTAGTCCCAAATGCCGTACGCGCGCGCACGGAAAGCGGGAACCATAAGCCTATATGTACATGCTCTTCGCGTGCGGCAATACCAGCTATAACTATATAACTATATATATATATATATATATATATATATATATATATATATATATATAAAAGATATAATCTCGCGGATTTTCCATTGTATCGATATTCGTCGCTGGTTCGCTGCGATATATATATATATATATATATATATATATATATATATATATATATATATACATATACATACATCGACAAAAGTATTCGAATGGACCCCCGCTTTCCGCGCCTTTTCTCTCGTGCTTGGCGGGCGGATGCATGCATACAGGCATGCACAAATGCAGACACACAGACACGAGTGTGCGCGCGAGGCCGAACGCGTCAGGTCGTTATCCGGAGAATGAATCTTCGGTCTCGGCGTGCAGTTCTTGCTTGCGCGAGAGGCACACTGCTTCTGTTCTCGCATTTTTTGCTATATATATATATATATATATATATATATCCCCTTGGAATAGGCTCGTGCTGTTACTTTGCTTTAACTTATGTGGCATCAATGCCTTGAACAAATCTCTTATGTTATAAGCGCTATAAGTTCTCCGGTTTTCTTTTATTTTAATACACATTATTTTAGATAATTTATTTTAACGCATTCTTTTATGGCTTTTTTAAAAATTTTTTGAGTTTGCAGTTAGTCGATATTCGACCTGTAATGTTGTAGTTTTTGAAATTACTGAAGATAATGGTATCGGGTGAGCATTATTTTTAAATGCAGATACAAGTGATTTTGCTTTAGAATGGCCTGCATCAAAGCTTCAACCAAACTATACGAAAGAAAGTGTCAATTGTAGAAATCCAAATTTTTCGATTCCTATAATTGCATTATAATATATACTATTTTTCAAAACACCAAATTTTTTAACGTACATGATTTTTTATGTTCATCCCAAGTTTTAAATAATAAAGATTATATATATATATATATATATATATATATATATATATATATATAAGTATAATTAATACCTAAAGTGTTAATACTTTAATGAATAAAATTCGACTTGTAAATTTTATTTGATCCATCAAAGGAAATATGAGCATTAGTATGTATATATAACGTAATTGAAAAACTTAACTATTGAACTACTGTTTCAGAATTTTAACAGTTCAGATAGACATGTACTATATTTGATGAGACTAAAGAAATTTATTTTAAAATGATTTTTTTTTCAACGTTTTACAATTTATTGAAATGCTTATAAAAAATAATTAACAAAAATAATAAATCTAAGAGAGGTTGAAATTTGTTATTGTTTTTGAAATTTTACTGATTTTTTTTTTGAAATTTGAACAAATAAACTTGTAACAATTTTTGCTTGACCTAATAGATTACGTTATAATTATAATTATTTATTTTCTTTATTCATCATAATAACAAAATTGCTATTGAATTTTATTAAAAAATTGTAATAGCGATGTAAATTATCAATAAAAATTGCATATTATTGATTTTTGGGAAACAAAAATTATCAAATAAGCTTTTTTTACTTTTTTAATTTTCTAACATTTTGTATGTATTTTTATATGCATTTATAAAAAAAATGATTTTTTATATTTTATTGTTCACATTTTACATATGTATGAAAATATCAATATGTAGACACTATACATAAATCAGTATTGGAAGATCTGTATTAAATATTTCGTGGAAAAATATGGAAAAACCCAGATTAACGATAGTATTGAATATTTTATCTATTTGACTTGACCGTTTTAATAATAAATTTGAGTTTTAGAATTAGAATTTACTATTGTTTTTTAATGTTCAAATAAATATTATGATAAAAGTTTTATGTAAATATGCAATAAAAATATGTCGTTCATATAATGTCACGGATATACGAAGAAGGCTTGGAAAGAAATATAGAGTGACATGGGCAGTTCAGAAGAAAAGAGCATTGATCGTCCCGCAAAATGGAAGATCCCAGCTTTGATTCTTGGTCGAGGAAGACTGGGAGCATCTCCTTCCAATTTATGATTGATTTATTGATTATTAACGATAAATATGTAAGAATTATAAATGTTTTACTTTTACGTAGAATACTCAAGTATAATAATTAATGCGATTATAGCGATGGTACATAGAATCTGTAATGTGTACCTTTTGTAAAATAAACATATTTATTTTGAAATTTATGTCAACATATTTCTTATTTCGAGACAAGTTATTATTCAAGTATTTGGATTTTAGCCTGAGTCTGTATTACCGTGGAACAAGCTATAAGGCGTATATAGAAATACCCATGTATAGAAAACACTCTTCTCCCAAGTCGTTCTCAGACAGCTTTACTCATTTCCCATGAGGTTTGCAATTCTCGACGGGATTTCATCTGTATTACTTGTCTGTATGAATCTCTTCTTCTTTTTATAAAATTTTATTGTTAGGCTCGATGAATTCCTCTTTATAACAAATAAAATAAGTTATACAATAAATATTAATTAAAGATTTATTTTATTTTTTCAAATTATGTATTTTATAATAATATAGTAATAATATTCGTAATAATAATAATAATTTAAATTACAAAGGATAAAGTGTATTATATATGACGAATAAGGAAATTTAATGCAAAATAAAATAGAAAAGTATGTAAGTAACTTTCTCATCGAAAAGTAGTGAGGGTTCAATATTAACTTTTGTAATGTCCTTTCACCAAGCTGAAACAGGCGTTGTGGAAAATTGCTATCAGTGAATTTTGTTAAAATCTTGAGAAGAATCTCTTTTGAACAAGCTGCTAAAAAACTTTAATTGTTAGAAGTCAATTCAATGGCCAGTTTTTTCTGTAGATGTTTTTAAAAATGAATATTGGCTGTTACTGCAATGTACTCGATAAGCTATAAAAATTCAATTGATGATTTATAACTTTCTCCATTTACTTATTACATTGTGAAAAATCCATTTATAGATCAGAGTTTAGGTATAAAGATGAATGGAAATAGTACGTTACTCATCAAGGGCGAAGGTTTACTTTATCAAACAAGAAGTATGACTAAGCACGAAGTTTAACAGAGGATCACACGGAACTTCAAAATATTTTCAAGTGTAAGTTACTATTATCATACATCTTGATATATTTAAAATCTGCTGAAGAATCTCATTTTTCAAATTGTAACGAGTAGGTAAGAGTATTTATACGTTAAGCAATGGAACTCAATGACTTTCAATATAATTTACAGTCAAAACTGTCCGTAAGATTGAGTTTTGCCGATACGAGGACATTGCATTGACATGCTTGGACGAAGTCATTCTCAAAATTTAATAATAATTTTAACTTGATACAATTATAGATACACATCATCCTTTGCGTTCCTGGTATAGATATATAGGTTTCCAGCTAGGATGCTGCTATATTTATTGTATTAGTTTGATGAGTATATTATATATTCTTCACTTTAATCGAAAAGCCGTACTTATCAAGGTAGATTATTCTACAAATGATAGCCGTATGGTCGATACGTAGTCTCCATTTTCATATATTATATCAGATACCAGGGATAGAGTTTATTGAAAATACAATTTTCGCATATACCAATATTCTACGTGTGCTATAGATAAGCGGTATAAAAAAGAAATAATTTAATTATTTATTTTTGATAAATAATATTTATTTATACGTGAGTATCTTAACAATAATTACACTGATAGATATTCTCATCTTTAGGACTAGGGAGAAATGACATAGAGGGAGGGGGGCATGTCTGGTGAATATGATAGTTATGACATCAATATGATGCTGCGTTTGGCCCAAAATTAACAAACAATCATTGAGCCATGCGTATTAAGGGACAAGTACTTGCTTCATAAGCAGTGGGTACACGAATTTTCGTGGTGTAATCGTCATGACCGAGTGAACCTTCAAATCGACCGTTTTCATGGACTTCTTTCGTGCAAATTACGTGAAATTCCTACATAATACTTTTTATCAACCTTCAGGTAAAATCTCAAAATGCATTATCTACTATTAAAATCGAAAAATACAGTCAGAAAAAACGTCGTGTGCAAACTTGTGCATTTTTCACTATCAATGCGGTTGAATGTTTTCAGGTGGATGGCGGAGCCTTAGTTTTAACGTTCTATCCATAAACTCATGATTTATCATCTGTTCTAATTTGCTCAAGTAATGTAGGGTCGTTATTCATTCGGTATAGTAAGTTTGGGCATGGCGATGTTGCTTTCGATCGAAATTGATCAGTTTCGGGATAAATTTTGGTGCCATACATAAAACGTCCATAATAATTGTTTGGCATGAGTCATATGATACATCCGATATCTTCGGTAACTTTTTCGAATAGTAATTCGACGATCGCTCGTGTAATGATTTTTTTTCACTTTCTCGAGAGAATTTCCCATTCAGAAGATGCAAGAACGCATAGAATGTTCATGATCTTCGACACCTTTTCGTCTATTTTTAAAATAATTCTACCAATTAAAAAATCTTACCCGGCTAACAGACGAGACATTCAAAACATTTTGTAATATTTTCAGAATATTACTGCACTTTATACTATTTTTGTAACGAAACTTGTTGTAAATTTTCTAATTTTATTTTCCACAATAAAAAAAATTATCGAGCTCACTAAAACATGTATAACTTTATTGATAGCTCATAGCAGAGTAAACATTCATTATGGCTATACCAATATATACATACAGGGACCAGTTATTACAATAACATAAAAAAGCTGACAAATAGATAAATACAACCTGAATTAAGATACAAAAATGAATACCCAATTATTTAAAAAATTTTGAACCATTCAATACCCTATATATATATATATATATATATATATATATATATATATATATATATATATACACATATATATCTTTCCACTTCATATATAAGTATATATCGTACATTTATAACATATATGAAAAAGTTAAACACGTTAAGATAAACATAAACAATTCAGCATATTATATATAATAAAGTCGACTGATGATGCTGAGTTAAAAAAAAGTCCACACGCAGTATTTTCGATATTTACATGAAATTGCATTCTTCAATATATAAATTGCAATGTGGCACACCTTCCAATTAAAGTGCGTCCTGCGAAAGCCTGATGCATATACGGCAGAAGAAAATACGCGACTTTCCCGTTAATCCAAGGAGTAATAAAACTTGGATGGACTTTTTAAAAGGCCCTCGTGAGTGCTCGCGCGCGCAAGCACAAGCGCGGGGGGATGGCAAAAATGCCGAGAGCCATATAATGCAAAGAGCTCGAATATATATATATATATATATATATATATATATATATATATATATATAAAGCCGAAATGCCAGTGTTCAGTTTCTGAGCGCGGAAGCACGCTTAATATTTAAATTATTATTAGTACCGAACTTTGAAGGGCAGTTTTTTTGCGTTAAATATAATTGTTTGGGCGATAACGATTGGAACGATAATTTTTCCTCGGATTTAACCGTCGTCGATGATATATTTTGCGCTCTTCACAGTGCATATATGCACAAAACTTGGCCTCTCAAGTACTGAACCGATCTTTCCCATGTCTGGCTCGCTTCTTTTTATATATGCATCCCAACGCCCTCTTCTTCTCTTTCTCCAGCTTTTCTACTCGGAAATTTTTTCAACCATCTTAAAAATTCCTTCTTTATAAACACGGCGCATTTCGCAATATAACTCACTTCAGATGTATTGGGTATACACTGCAAAATCGATCTCGTTTCTGTCATGCGAAATAATATTTGTAATAATACTATTTAAGAAAACTGAAAAATTTGGAAATAAGGTAAAGGGTATCGGGAAGAGAGAGCGATGGAGAGAGAGAGAGAGAGAGAGAGAGAGAGAGAGAGAGAGAGAGAGAGAGAGAGAGAGAAAGAGAGGACATAGGACAGAGCTATATAATGGATGCAGAGAGATGAATGATTAATAAAAAAGCAGGCAAATAATTCGACTTTAAAGAAGTCCAAGAGCGCAATTAAGGATAGCGAGTAGCTGTCTTGTTCTCTTGTTCTCGGAGTCGACACATGTAATCTTTCATATGACGGAATTTTTCAAATGCACTGACCTTAAAACACCTTTCTAGTTTGGTACACAGATGATGTAGTAGTTTTCATCATTGTAAGAGATTAAGGCCTTGTTCAGATGCGACTTAATACAATGATGAATGTTAGAACTAGCGACGACGAAAATAAAGATTTGACTAAGAATCATACTTCAATTGTATACCTTTAACCACACAAACCATAGGTTGGTGACAAAACTGTTAGTATCCAAACAGCCATGAGATATTTATGAATAATGCTTGATTCCAAGTTGATCTTTTAGGATCAAATAAAAGAGTAGATAGGGCTGCAGATGGAATTTAGATAAAAACATGGTACCAAAGGTGGCACAAAGAAGTTCATTGCCATTTTATCACCACTTATTGAAGCATGATCGGTAGATCCGATGTTCATAAGATGGGAAATTGGGGGTACCGACTGTTACACTTTACTAGGTAATGAGCTTCACAAGTTCTTCCAGTGTGAGGCATTTTTTCGTGATAATAAACATCTTCGATAATACGTAGGCTGTATAGTAAAATCCTACGGATAACCTGAAGAAGTGGTGTAAGATATTTTGCTTTGGCAAGAATAACCTGGAGATTAAAAGAACGCTTGAGGAAGGCTTGCAGACCCGTATGAATCAATAGAATGATGCAGCATAAACGTAAGGTCTATATAGACGGTTCCTGTGCTGCATTCACGTCATTGAATGATCGCAATGGTTTTAGCAGGTTAGAATCCTAGATATGTTTGCGCTGGACTCCAGCGGTACTTGCTAGTATCAAGGGCCGTAGGATTTAAATGTAAGATTTGGTGGTGATCCTTCCACTGACTGATTATTATTATTATTATTATTATTATTATTATTATTATTATTATTATTGTTGTTGTTGTTGTTGTTGTTGTTGTTGTTGTTGTTGTTATTAATTTATAATGAGACAAAAGTCATTATTCCTCGATCGTTCTATACATAATCATATTTTTAGATTTATTAAACACATGATAATCGATTTTTATCATTTTGAAAATTTAGATAAGCTTTTGTGGCGTTGAGCTTAAAAATTTAGAAGTGTTCGAGAATGTTGAACAAGCTTACACATAACAGATAAGAAAGGAGTTTGTGGCAAGGAAAATTATTCATACATCAGCAATTATTTATCGAACATCATATAGCTTAGTCATAAATACCTAGTCATATTTATTGTAGTAAATTATTACAGTATAACTTTGTCCAGCTACTGTCACTTAATCTTTACCACGCTCTGATATCCACGAGATTTAACAAGATTTTATATATAAACTCGTATATTTCCTGAAAATACAACTTAATTGATTCATATGCTACAGACATACCACACACACATATTCATACCATATTTATTGTACAATACTTATCAATTTATTGGTTAGCATTGGGTTAGTCTTGCTGCTATATGGTTTTTCTAGATAATCATAAAAGTGTAATTGAACTATTTTTTTGTTGTTCATATGTTTTAAAAATATTTTTTTTATAAAATTAATTATAGCATCGAGCACACAGTTTATTAACTATTACGCTAGGAAAAAAGAAATTCATCTGTGAAGTTTGTACTTTACTGAATCTAAATTTGAGCCAGTATAAATCACTGAATTTAAACGTGTATACAATTATTTATTTGTAAATAACGAAGACACTTATTTCCAAAATAATCTTTATTATTATTTTTTAAATAAAACAAGAGAAAAATTTTCGATAACTTCAGTCAGTAAATTCGGTGATTATGAAATTAATGCAACGGAAGGCATTATTTCGGTAATATTTTTACAATCAATTTGTGTTCAGGGTAAAAAGAAATGTATAAAGGACACGTTATTACAATCCGTCCGTTACAGAATCTGGAATTTTCTACTTCTACACGGGCATTCCTATGCGGCTATGTAAGAACGGATAGTCAATAACGTCAATATGGATATACCAAATAGGCGATTGCGCCGCGCAGACCCAACGCAGCCAGCCGCGAAAAACTAAAGAATAGAATTTCAAACATCTTCATATCAGATTTCTAAATTTGCCCAACTTTCTATTCCACATATCTGAAGTATATAGAATAGCCGCATGTCTGCGTGTGTATCACAGGAATGACGCCTTTATATATATATATATATATATATATATATATATATATATATATATATACTTGCCCATACATCGGCGAGATATTGCGCGTTATTATATATATAAAGTAGCTCACGTGACGCAAGACAATTTAGCCTGCGCACGCCCGATGGCTGCATCAGCTACGTACCATAAGTTTTTGCACGAGGGAAGCCAAGAGCGCGCGAGCGCGCTGACACAAGGCAATGATTTATATATATATATATATATATATATATATATATATATATATATATGCATAATAAGTTGCGTGCACGCGTGCCCGGGTTGCGCGATGCAAAAGCCGCGCGCCCACGCATTATATATATATATATATATATATATATATATATATATATATATATATATAGACGCAGGCCGGGCGGCCTCGCAACCAATCCACATACTTGATATGAGGCGACAGCGTTGTTCGTTTTTCTTCCGCGTATGTAAGACTGGCATTATATATATATATATATATATGAGTTGGCTATGTAGACCAGCTGCTGGGTCCGAAACAAAGCTCCCCTGATGTGTGTGTGCGTGTGTGTGTGTGCGCGCGTTCTCGCGCGTGTGCGTATGCGGGCGCGTTTGTGCGTTTATGTGTCCTTATTACAAACCTGGATTGACTATATTCTCTCAGAGTCCTTTAGCACACCTGATTATTCTGCGCAAGAAAAATAATTCTCGTTTTTATCATATGCATATGTAAATGAGCATCCCTCGTCACGGCTTCGCTCGTTTTCGTACTATAATAATGCATGGAATTTACAAATAAATGATATGCCTATATTATTCAATAAGAGTATCTTCCATTACGAGCTAGCCCATGTTACTTAAAATTTTCTTCCATTTATGTATAAAATTTGAATGTAAATGCTTTCTTCATTATGAAGATAAAAAGCGAAACAAATGATTCTTTTCCACCCATTAGGATTAAGATTTCCATAGAAATTGGTTATTACTTCTTCTTATTTTTTCATTAGCTTTATCAATATTATAATAATTATTCACTATCTTTAATCTCTAAAGTTATATCGAATTAGGGGGAGACATTTTTTATTAAAAAAGGCATAGTTTTAGTCTGTTTTATTAATGTAATGTTTAAATCCGTTTCGAGGTCCTAATATTGATTTCTAGATTTTATTCCTATTTTATAAAGATAAAATAAAAAATGAAAGGCCTTTTTAACTCCCATTGAGAAAAATTTGGATGAAATTATAAAAATTTTAAGCAATTATATCAATAAACAAAGACTTTATACGAAAATCGAATTAATCCAGATTTCTAAGTTTCTGTATTAAGCAAGGAATGTTGAACATTTATTTTCTTATTGAGTATGTATAATTTTCTAGCAAAAGTACAGTTCTAACTAGACTGAGGGTATGGACAACCAGATTTAGAACCTTACTTAAAACTTTATCAATACTTAAGTACTCCAATATATAATTGAATCTAAAAATTTTATGCTCACATTCTTGCTTTTCCAATTGCAGTAAGTTTCTAAATTTATGCGTGTTGTAGACAAAAATCATAGGTAAACTGAATTTTAAGCATCTTTGCGTTAATTCTTTAGTTAATTGTGCCCTATGTGCGATTTCTATTTATGTGAAAGTGAATTTTGTTTAAAAAGTTACGATTTTGAATTGAAAAATCGTCGAGACTCGATGGAAGAAGGAGAAGATCAGACTGAGATGATTTTTTAAATATTTCATTGGTTTTGAATTGAAATAATATTGAATCCAGTCAGTCAGCACATGCTCTTATACATACAAAGATTAAAATTATTAAGAAATGTCGAAGATATAAATTAAGTTTTGTAATGATCAAGAAAAGCATCAGAAATTTTAAAAACGCGTTATTGCTATTTACCCTTTTATGTGCCGTTCGTTCATTACATAAGATTTTTGTAAGGGCACACTACGGAATTCAAAATTTTCTTAAGTTAACCTTATGTTGAAGGATAGATGTTGGTAACAATATTGCGTAACAACTAAATATTGAATAATTTGCAATGATTGTTATTGTCACATTTATTTCTATTAGCTTTTATATCCTTTACTATGGCAATTTATAGGAATTTTAATAAAATATAAATCATTGTTTTATTAATTTGAAAAGAAAAAATAAATGAACGTGAAACATGTATCATTAGACATATTAATTGAGCGCTTTATACGGATTTTGAAAAATTCTAAACCACCTCTATGACTTTTTTATGAGCGAAATTCAGTCACTTATCTAGTTATATTACGAACATCAGTAAAATTTTACGACAGAATTTATTTATGTAGCGATTCAATTTATTTCATTTAAGTTTGATGGTTTAATTAAGATTTGAAGATTTACATGAAAGTTATGTTAATTATTTATAAATTACTTGTGGACATTGAAGTAAAGAATTAGCATAAAAGAAAGTGACTTTAGAGTGGAGAAAAGCAAAAGAGAGCTTAAAGAACAAGGAAGAATTTTCTGTATTTATTCAGGAATGCATTCAGTTTTATGCTTTATAAATTATCAAACAAAAAGTGACTTCAATGAAAAATCGGAATTATAGCTCAAAAAGTGGTAAGACCAAACCTAAAAACAACATGGAAACTTTTCGCATCAAGGTACAACGCAGCACCAAAATGTTTTATGCATCTTCTGCAATGATCTGTGAGAGAATAATATGTTCAAAATTGGTGCACATAACATCAGAATAAGATTAATTTTGATTATTTAAAAAAATTTAATAATTTATATATAATTAATGAAATGCAATGAAAATAAATACATTTGATATTTAAAAATGAGAATATTGAAACATTAATCTAGAAGATATTTAAATTTAACAAATATTTTATTGGAATTTACGTAACATAATGAGCTGAAGGGCTATTCTGAATCTTAGAATCCGATTCTAGAAAGTTGATTTTTAACTATATTTTAGTTGCATGAGTGTTTTTCATAGTCAGTATACGAAAAACATCTTTCAATAGGTGATTTTCTTGTAAAAATTCTAAATAAATGTTCATGAGTTAATTAATTCGTATTTATTTATTTATATATATATATATATATATATATATATATATATAAATAGTATACTTGCATACTTCATTGTCGAATGAATCAAATTTAAAAAGCAAGCAAAGATAAAAAAAATCTCCCGAAAATTTCGTTATTCATAACCCTGTCCTGCGAAAATTTGAACTCCTGAACTCAATAATATTATATATATATATATATATATATATATATATATATATATATATATATGCATCATGAACGAGCGCGGAGGTCGCTTGGCGGTGGCGGACCAGACGGCATCGGAATTTATTGTACAGTTTAGCACTTGTCGTGCGGATTCAGGACCGCCAGGAATTTTCTTATAGGCCGAGGGAGGCGGTCGCGGCACGTTCCGGGAATCCCGAAAGGGGCCCCCTTCTAGTGTATATCTATATATATATATATATATATGTATATATATATATATATATATATATATATATATATATATTGGCTCGCGCGTTCGTTGGCTCGCCAGAACGAACGGACGAATGGACAGACGAATGGACGAAAGGACGGGGGAACGAACGAAAGAGAGGAGTATCCACAAGTACACAGTACACATCGACACCGACACCCATAAATACACACACGTATACACTCGCGCGTGCACACACCAACAGACAAATGCTCATATCGTGGGCGAGAAGGGTTTGTCCCTCGGTTTGGCCGTCGTCATCGTTGTTTTCGTTGCGTCGAAACTATCGGCATATATGTGTGTGTGTGTGTGTGTGTGTGTGTGTATACCTTGCGTACGTACGCGCGCGCGCGCGCGCGCGTGTGTGTGTAGGCCCAGGTTCGTCGTATATATACCATCGAGAGAACTCAACCGGTTTCATCTCTTGTTTGGCTGTCTCTTGCGAGTCTCTCTGTCTCCTACTCCTCTTGCCCTCGCGCCTCTTATAGTCCATTTTTCTTTTTTGAGAGAGAGAGAGAGAGAGAGAGAGAGAGAGAGAGAGAGAGAGAAAACTAAAATAAAGTCATGCGCGCTCGTGGTTGTTCACGTTTATACAGTTTCAACCTTTCGGCGGTAATATTACCGTTTTGACGATAGTCGTAATTGCCGGTCGATAGGTTGAGATTGATCGTTCGCCTCGAAGCGCTGCAGATGCACATAAGTAAGATCGCCAGCATATATATATACTTACACATATATACATGCACACGCGCGCGTTCACACACCCATAAGTACACGTACACATACGTATATACATCGTGCACTTAGACCGGCACGAGTGGCTGGGCATTGAAAAATTCGATAAATCTTTATACCGATTTTAAAGGGCTCACGGGGCTGCGGCTCGCTCGCGCGCATAAGTGGCAATCATTATATTATAACGCTTTGAGCGTTTTAAATAACGAATCAATCTGAGGAATTTTTCCTGCGATCGCCCTTCTTCTCCACCTCCATTCCGCCCTATTACTTATATACGCGCCCCGTCTCTTCTCGCGTCTGCCCGTTTAATTTAGTTCATTATATGCATTATATATATATATATATATATATATATATATATATATATATATATATATATCAAGTTCTTTGTGCGCGTGGCGCGCGCTCTTTGCGGCCATATATATATACAAGTATATTGGCGAGCGAGGCGTGCGGAATCTCTTCCGCCGATATATGTTGCGGCGCGAGCCAATGTTGTTATGTTTAATACTTAATTGATGTCTCGGGTATAGAGCAAAAATGAATTTGCATCATAAAGGCGCGGCGAGGCGGCTACACCGCGTCGGAGTGCCATTTTCGCCGCGCATTTTATTATACTTATACCCTTTTGTTTTATGCCCGCGCGCTGTTCTTGCATTGAATCGCGGAGTTTACGGTGTATTTAATTGCAATTTCAGCGACTCGCAGAGCACAGTTCTATTATAAATATATCTATTCGAACTCTAACATATACTTGCTCTGTCTCGCTGACATCTGCATTACTCGTAATTAATGACAAGTAATGTCTTTTTGCATTTGTTTGTCATTCGCGTTTGTTTTATTCAAGAATCCATAAGATTTATGATAACGCGGAAAAATCAAATCTACCACGAGGATAAACTATATATGTGGCATCTTGGTGATATCGATTTGATTCAGGTTGGTCGAGGTAACCACTGATTACATCCAAAATGAATTCTTTCGAGTGTTAGGATCTAACGCACTGATCTTATAATTAGTTTATAATTATTTACTCTTTTAATTCAAAATATCTAGTGCTGCACAATGTTACGTGGGTAACCGTGAACAATTAATGGAACGAGGAAAAATTGGGAAAAGTCAGATGCCTCCTGTTCTCTTATGGAGCTATAGATATCCACGGTTCGTTTCTTTCCCACTTATCGCTTCATCTAGCCGTTGCGACGACTCTTCACTTCTATCTACATAACTATCGATTTTATACAAAATATTAATTTTTTCTCAGCATTAGAAAAAGCAATAATATTTTATGCAATGTATTATTCATACAATAATTTTTATGATTACAATATTCGTTGTAACTTAAATTGACAATAATCAAGACATTGCGTCTATAGTGGACATATAGTATTGCAAGACCTTTTTTGCTTGTATATTCAAGTTATATTCAAGATTAATGAAGTACGATATGTGGAAAATGAAAGTATTAAGGATCGTAAGACTTGTCAGGCCTAGTTTTGCAGGTAATCGAATTTACCTCGATCTGGACCGAATTCCTCGCTAAAATCTCATGGCCTTCACCTTGTAAGAGAAAGATTTCGCTATTCCCTTATGGAAAAAGTAGATCCGTATATGGACTATCGCATTTTAGGTCCGTATGTAGTACTAAATACAGCTCAATTATATATTATGTAAAATATAGACCACTATTGCTTTACGTTTTGAACGAATATGGTATACATCCATAGAAACCTATAATTTAATAAAAAGTGAACAGAAACTTCTCGATACTTCAAGTAGAATTAAAAAAAGGTTCTTTTGTAATTAAATCGAAAATTTACACCTATTTTTATACGTTTTTCTTGATCTCGTAAGATAGCAGTTTGACTATTATTATTAAGCCACAATCATGTAACGAAGAGGTTAAATATATTTAATACATAGTATCAACACTTTTTTATTTTCTTTTTTTCATTTCAAGGCTTATACTATGAAATTGTTATAAAAATGCAAAAGTATAATTAATAATAGAACAATGATGAACTGCTGTGACATTATAAGTATATTATCAGTATAAAGATTGATTAATGTTGATGGTGAGTTTTTTATTTATAAATACCTTAATTTTCCATGTAAATAGCGGATATACATGTTGTTTAATTATTATTATTATTATTATTATTATTATTATTATTATTATTATTATTATTATTATTATTAACATTATGGTTTTATCATCATGATCATGATCATCATGATGATCATCATCATCATCAAATAGGTCATAAATTTTACTCTTCCTCATTACCTCATAAAGCTTTCACAAAAAATGTTTTATATAATAGTAAAGTTACAATATAATAGTAAAGTTCACACGTCTATTTATTTTGAAAGCTCTACAATACTCGAACACAGGTGTCTTCAATTCTTGTACAACTGTGTACGATGTATTAAGCAACTATGTATTGTAGTTTAAATTGTGGTTTATCTCAAATGCTTTCACAATGGACGTACCTCGTAATTGCGTGTTCTCACGTGCCTGATGGTCAAATGCTTAAAAACAATTCAGCCAATTTGATTAAATTTTTTCTTTATAATTTCAAAAGCAATTAAACAAACATCTATCCTTTGGATACTTATAAATGGTAATAAAATAGAAAAATTTCAATTTGTTCTTTTTTTCCAAAGACACTTGAATTGCTTCGGAAAGCGATGGTACACATCGACATATCTTCTAGGCAATTAAGTCAAATGTGCAGACTTCACTTCATCAGAAGTATACGAGGGAAAAATTGTTTAAATATGAAATTCAAATTGGAAAATTTTTTAAATGAACAGGAAACAATTATTATTGTACATTTCGCTCTAGGCGGCATGCTCGACTCATCAATATAATATAGTTATCAATATAAGAAAGTTATAGAAATTGATCGTGATAAGAAATTATTATGGATTGAAATCGTATAAAATGAATGATTGAAAACTTTGTTTTCAGCTCAATTCAAATTCACCTCAATGATAATTTTATCTTTGAAAAAATTATTCTACGCAAATTTCTTATGAAGCAAAGTCTTTACATTGGGCTTACTCACCTAAAAGACAGGTCAGAAAAAGAACAAATTTTATTTTTATTATTTAATGTTATTTCATTAAAAAACATTATAAAAATAAATATTAATAATAAATAAATATAAATAATAAATACATTTATGTTTATATTTAAAAAAAAACAACAATCAACTTCGTGTTATACGTAGTTCTTTTAAATTTTAAATGTATAATTAAAATTGTTATATTCTATGAATCTTTATAAATCGTATAAAGAATATCTCAAAAAACAATACACCGCTCAGTTAAACTTGGCTTTTCAAAACGACGAATTTTCATCTAGGATTCAATTCGAATTACTACCATTTATTCGTATACTTTTTCCTAAACAAATATATTCAATCACCTGAATTTAACTTTTTATCAATGAAACGAAGTTAATAAATAATAATTTATTTCACTCCAAACCATAAAGAAGTCAGGATCGTATTATTATTAATTATTAATAGAATCTATCTTGCATGACTAAATAAGTGTTTTTATACAGAGTCATACCAAGTTGCGAGTTCAGGGCTTACTTAATGAGTATTATGCTAATAAGAGAGTTATAGTATAGGTAATTTCTTAAACTGCACCATTTATCTAATATTACTGGTTATATATATAATAGTATGCATATGAGCATATATTAGACATATTGCAAGTAACACGAAAGCAGGAGATTTATATAATGGGAACGTGAAAGATTTTATCCAACAGGGATATAGAATACAATACTTTCGCAGTTCGAAAAATTATATGTGAGTTCAGTTCGAATATATCTGTGTGTAGAATTATTTAACTAGATCTAAATGTTTAGAAATTCATGAATTATTTGGATTCGTGCATCAATTTGTAAGTGCCTTAAAATTATATCTTTCTCAAATGCATTGAAGGAAAACCATTTAGTAAATTGACATAAATATTTAATTAATGACTTTCAATGAAATAATTTAGTTGAAATGTAAAATATTTATAAATAGAACATATAAAATACTTATTAAATATTTCTTTTAATTTAGTCTTTAATGAAAATGACAACGGTGTATTTAAATTAAAGATGGCCTGCAGAAAACGGAACTGCGAATTGGATTAATTTTTTTCATTTCGTTTGAAATCTGGATTTTGCATGCACTGTAATGAAATGGGCACTTATGACGAAATGATAATGTGCCACGGTAATGCGTATATGGAAAAGATAATATTAGGCCTGGCTCTGATATAACACATGTGCACACACACGAGTACACACACACACACACACACGCGCACGCACGCACGCAAGCACGCACGTACAAATACGTGAATACGCGCGCGCACAAATACGTGCACACACACTCATGATAGACACTAGAATAGCTGTGAAATTGGAGTTTTAAGACAGTACTATAGCATCTGTATTAGACAACTGTTGGACTAGAACGACAATGGTATGGTATCGAAAGAGACAGAGACATACAGAGAGAAAGTGGTACAGCTTCCAGATTTTAGGTTTTCTATGAAAACGTGTTTCTTGACAAGTTGTTTTCGTTGTGGAAAAGTTTTGACTTTGAAAGTAAAGCTATAGAATCATTCATGGATTGAAAATACTCAGAGGGACAAGCTGACTCCGAAGTCATAAAATTGATGCGATTTTGATCCTAGATCTAGATAAGGAGAATAGTAAGAAAAATAACACAGGACTATTACACCCAGCCGTTGTTATCCCTACTATTCTGGTGTTACTTGCGGATGTGAAGCACACGTCGCGAGATATCAGTCTTTCTTTAATTTGTATCTTCATTATTTTGATGACCATCCTAGAATCCCCACTCAAAAGTACCTTATACTGTATGGAATATTCTTATATAGTCTATTAAACACTAAATTTCCAGAATGGTTATCGCGAAGTCAACGGTTTTCTCGATTCGATGAGTATCTTTTCAATTGTGTGTATACAAAAGGACCAATCAAATATCTCTGTTTCGTGAATAGCCAGATGCCGGAAGGACCGTAATTGTTGCGGTTGTGGTATAACGATGAGTTCATTCTTTGGCATATATACAGCTTCGCACGTGAACGGTGCTCAAAACTCAAATGATCGGTCTTGTTAATTATAATATGAGTAAGCAAAATGAATACCATTCATTATTCCATTTTTTCTTTTGATTATTTATTATTGATTGTAAAATTAACTAAGAATTTAATAATTTAATCGGTTAAAGGTGAAAATTGAAATCCATTTCTATATGTACCACATAAAATAATTTGTTTCAAAGATAGAGGAAAGTCAATTAAGCAATCAATCAATTAATTGAAATTCATTAAGCTAAGACATACTCGAAAACCATCAATGAAGGGTGAAGTACTGAAATATATAAGTTCAATCAGCTAATAAATAAATAAAAAATTTAGTATTTTTCCTTATTCTTTCTACACTACTATGAATAAATCTTACTTTAATCCGTTAGCTACAACATTTAAGTGGTTAAATCGAACAAAAATTTTACTTCTATCTTTATTAGCTTAAAGTATTTAAAAAATTCTACGCGGTTTTCTATATGAATAAGTCTCGTCATAAAAAAGATTCGTCTCGAGCATTTTTAAATTTCTCGTATGTTATACGTATATATTATAAGTCTTCGATAATTTAGTTTTGACAGTTATATTTTGTGTATAAAAACTTCTTACAACTTTTATTAAGTTGAGTATAATTATTGAAAGTCGAGCGTAAAGAGTTCATGCTTATATGAATAAAAAAGTAATTAAATAAATAAATATTTCTGTGATAATTTAAAATATTTATTCCCTAAGTTACTTTCAATCAATTGTTAAAAAATGTCAAAGCATTTTCCTGAGATATTCAAAGTTAATAAAACATATACATTCACACACATACACGCGCAATATACGTATGTATACATATTCATATATATTAATCAATAGCAATGGCAAAGGTTATTTTATTCGCCACGGTACATAATAAATAATGTTTGCCTGTAGATTAGACCGCGAAGTTTTAGCTAGAGGAAAATATAGAAGTTCTGATATATTAATTAGAGTGTGTACACGGAGTGTGTACAGGACTCGTAAAACTTGCGACTCATGCATTACCGCTCGTTACAAACGAAACCGTTCAAACGGTCTTGCCCGAAAAAAATGCCAAGGAAGCCGCGCGCGTGTGTCCTGGATCCGCAGCGCCGGGATATTGAGAGAGAGAGAGAGAGAGAGAGAGAGAGAGAGAGAGAGAGGAGAGAGAGAGAGAGAGGGAGGGAGAGAGAGAGGGGGGGAGCCAAGGTGCGATGACTCTCGACTGTATATACATTGCGCGCTATACCTGTATATACACGTATTATAGGCACAACACGCACGTGCTCAGCGCGGATCAGCAAGATCGATGATCCGTGCGCGCGCGCCGCGGCACGAGAGTCGGGCGACGCGACGACGCGGAACTCGCGGCGCGCGCACGAGCTTGCGGTCGAGCGAGCTTATGTACAGAATGAAAGGAAAAGGGTCTCTCTTTCCTTTCTCTCTCTCTCTCTACCTCTTTTTTCTTGGATCTCTTCTCTCTTCTCTTGTATCGTATAGAGAAGCCCGCGGGTTCATACTACTCGGCGCTCCTTTTATCATTCGCCGAGTCGTCGCGTTGCGCGCGCGAGCGACTGTGGACTCGCGGTTGTATATATATATATATATAACGCCCGCAGCCCACGGCGGAATTCCCTCTCGCGTCCGATTTATACGTGTATAAATACATGTATATATATTATATAAGCCAGCGGGGGATGACTTGGCGCGATCTGCTCGCAATACATGCTATATGAAGAAATCTTCTTCTCGGGGGACTCATTGACGAGTCATCGCGTATAGCGTATCGATGGAGGTGCGTAGATAAGAAGGGAGGGAGGAGGGGATAACTGTGGGAGGAACGCAAACAAGAGAGCTCGTATATATATATATATATAGATATAGATATAGATATATATATATATATAGATATATATATATATATATATAGATATATATATATATATATATATATATATATATATACATACGCGTACACGGACAGTTAGGCGTGCTCGAGCAAACAAGCATCGGGGTAATAGATCGATCGGGGATCAAAAGGGGCTGCTGCTGTGGCTTTCGTGTTCACTGTGGCGCGTGCGTTCGTGAAACGAACGATAGTGGTGAAGGAGGAGGTGAAGGAGGAGGGGAAGGAGGAGGCGAAGGAGGAGAAAGAAGAGGAGAGACAGAGGGAAAGAGAAAGAGAAAAGTGATTTTTCTCCCTCTTCGTTATGTCGGGCTTTATTATGTCATTTTGGCCTAGACACTCGCGAATGTAACGGCACCGGCCAACGGCACTTGCCTCGGAGGAAATCCGCCGGGGGTGGGATGGAATTAGTTTTCTATTATATATAGAGAGGCTTTGTCAACGGTAAAAGGAGGCTTTTTTGGCGAATTATATTCATAAATCACGCGCACGTATTAAATAAGCGAACTGCTCAATATGTAAAAAAAAAGAAAATTAAAAATTCGTTTTACGTTGACTATAATGCAAAGCAAACTAATAAATATTAATAAATAACATGAATATAATGACTGTCAGACTGTCATTATTTTCAATAACTCTCCGTAGAATCTGGAATATGAAAATCGATATTCATTTCGTTAGTCAAGGACGGTAGTCTAAATGTGATTATAAAATTTTTAGTTGATGAAAATGAGAATAGTTTCGTGAAAAATAATTGTTCGTATACTACGAATTATTTTTTTCTTACGTATTAAGCTAATATGTATATTCAATATGTGATGCAGTTGTATGAAATTATTCAACTCGCTATAGATGAAATTAGATCTATATATCTGTAGTTTCTTCTCTTTTTCATTGACCGTATCTTTTCAAATAAAGAAACTGTTTTATCTGCAGTATTATGGACCTATTCCGAACCATTCTTCAATCTTGAAAACATTATGGGTCGGTAAAATTTTGTTTCACGAAAGCTGTGATTTTTTACTATTTTTGTTAAGTAATCGAAATTTTGAAATTTCAAAAATATCTCATCAATTCTTTGTGAAAATAATAAAGCAAAATAAAGCAAAGAAACTTTCTTGAACAAAATTTATTAGAAATAAAAAAATATTTCAAATATCATCTAGTTTCTTTGAGCGAAGGCGACTTTAAGGTTTCACAAATTGCTGTAATTTTTCAGTATTCAATCACATTCAATCACGTGAATAATAATCTTAAATTTTAATCAAGTAAAATTTTTGAAGTGTTTGATCAAAATCGATTACGAGATGAGTCCACTACGTCGAGATACTACGTAGAGCTCTTTTTGGCTCTAGCAAATATTTTTCCTCATCTATTAATTATATTTTAAAGATTTTTTAAATGATTTTCTATAATTTTTTTAGTATTTCTTGCCAATTCCACAACATTTTTAAGGTATATATACAGTTAGCGAACTTAGATTTGGATTCAGAGGATTAAAATTAGTAAAAGTACTTGGCCGAAGTGATGCCAAAAATTTTTGCAAACGAACTTTAATCTCTCACGTCCAAATATTTAAAGCGCACTGACTCGTAGTATCGAAAACAAACTACTAAGTTTTTTGGTCTCATTCTGCTATTTAACTTAAAATTACTACGACCATCGGGAAAGTACTTATTGTTATTTAACAAGTTGGTGAAGTAGACAATCTATGGAAGAAATAATAATAAAAATAAAATATGTACATTATAATAAAAAATGTAATAAAGACTATAATAGATGTAACAGAGGATTTATTAATTTTATGTAACTCGAGCGATAGAGCGATATAATATTTTTGACTAATTTTTGTGTCGCTCAATTTTTGTTGAAAGCTTACTTAGTAATTGAATTTTTTTTTTGATATTATTATTTTCTTGAAATTTTCTACGGATATAAACAGTCAGATATATATGTTTGTTACTACTTATACATTAAATATGTGATATATAATATATGAAATTAACGAAATCTTGTGTTCTATGCGTTCAACTCATGACGTATGCATTGTCTGTCTCGTCGCGGATGTTACTACTTACGCAATCGACATTTATGGATGTTTATAGAACAGATAGTTTATAGATCAAATAAATTAATAAATATTTTTATCGGTCTTACAGTCTTTATAATATAATATATTAGCTGAAATAAGGACAATCAGACTGTCTTTGCTTTTATTCACCCCCGTAGAATCTGAAATAAAACTTATTACTATAATAATTTATAATAAAAATTAAAATGAAAAATAAAATAATAAATAAAATAAAATAAAAATAATAAAAACAATATTATATGTTAGTAAAGGACAACTTGACTGCTCCCAACACCTTAAATTTAGAATCACCTTTGGTATCCTTTACTAACGTAGAATACTGTTTTTATTTTTATTTTTTAATATAATTTATTGTGGTAATAAGTTTTATTTCAGATTCTACGGGGGTGAATATAGAACAGTCTGACTATAATATAATATATTAGTTGAAATAATGACAGTAAGACTGTAAGACTTATAAAAATATTTATTAATTTAATTCAGAACAGTCGACATAAGTACAATTTTTAATTATGGATCTAATTTAAATATTTCAAATTTAAACTTTTGTTCACTTGTAGATGCTTCTAGCTTGTGACCTTGATATTGTATGATTCAAAATTTAGATTAGCGAAAAATTTCTCTTTCCTCGGAGTTCACCGACTATTTGACGAATTATTATAGATTTAAGTATTTCTTGATATATGATCTTGTAACAGTGCAGTTCGTTGCAGCAAAATGCTCTCGTCGCAATCTGTGAATTTGATTTTTTTTATATTGATCCTGTATTGGTTTAAAATACAAATTTTCTAATAAATTACTATAGTTTGCCGTGAGAAATGATAAAAATGAAAAAAGAAGCTTGGAATACAGGTTAGAAAAATCTATTTTAATTTATATAAAATATTCTTCTATAGAAACATTATAAGCTATTTATTATATGATTACAGTATTTAAACTGATTAAAGATTTGAAACTAAGCTCAGAAATATTTAACAACGCGGTCATGTCTACTTCTGAAAATATATAGTTCATAATACAGTTCATATAATTGTAGTGTAATCTACACATATAGTTTCAATTTTTTTTTTTTTTTAATAAATTTTCCAATCTAGAACCACATAGTTGGAAATAGTTCTTGATGAGAATTGTTATTATATAATTTTTTAAAATATTACTTATAGTAATATTCTATATATTATTTTTAGAATCTAAACTTTTGAACAATAAAAATGTTTCACATACGTATTATTGTTTATCAAAAAGAATTGTAAGTATAATTTTGATCAGATAATATGTGCATCAAATGTATAAACGATGATTTGAACAATGAACTATGATTAATAATTTTTCTGTTTTTCATTCGATGTATATTTTTCAATTCATAATGTTTATAGGATAATTAATAAAGAACTGCTTCGTTAAATTGCATATTCGATCAAAGTGAAGCGCTGGCATCGAAGTAAATATTTTTAATTTGCAATCGTGAAATTCCTTTAAATTCCCCAAGAGTGCAATATATTAAGATCGACGATAAGAAAAGTCCTTCTTCCTGGAAAGATTACACATCCTCGGCTATATATATTGAAATTTGGAAGGGCATCGGCGCGCACAAGTGCACGACGAGTCATAATCGTTACGAAGTTTAAAAAAGATAAGGTTCGCCGGGTACATTAAGCGCCCCTTAAATAACGACTTCGTAATATTAAATCGCGGAGTAAATTACGGTTTCTTGCATTTTTATTTTTTATTTTTTTTACTCTCATTTTTGCCTCGTCACGCTTATCCCTCCAGTTTCCACGAGGCGCGAAGGAGCGAACGAAAAGGCGCGCGTCGGCCAAAAGGGGCAGATCCGCGCCGATAAAAATGTGGCATGCGATACAGACGTGCACACAAACACGCGTACGTACTCGGATATACATACTCGTACATACACATTCTTATACAGATGTATATTCATGGACGTGCGCGCGCGCGCGCGCACGCACACTCACACAGACGTTCGTTGACCGTCCGCGGGTCTATGACACTTGCGCAAAAGAAGTAACGAAAAAACGCACACCCGAGAGCCGCGAGCCCTTCTGAAACACCCGCAGCATGCAACACCAAGCATTTTTCTCCCTCTCCCTTTCTCCTTCTCTCTCGAGTGCGCGTGCTGCTGCCGCCGCTGCTGCTGCTGCTGCATCCGCATGTGACGCCGAGGGGGCCGCTGACGCGGCTGACTCTTCCGTATATGTGAGTGTACGTGCGTGTGTTGCTGTAGGCGCGCGGGCACGCCGCGGCGTTGGTGTTCCTCACTGGCATATCGTGCGGCTATAATACACAAACGCACACATGCATATACCTACAGGTACACATACGTACAAACTCATAACATATATCGTGCATTGTTAAACATTTTTCGAGCTTGGAATACCAGACGCGCGCGCACATACGCACACGTGCGCGTCCAACATGCAAATGCGCATAGGAGCCTACTCGGCGGGGGTGGTGTGGGAAGGGCGTTGATTTTTTTCGGCTGACTTCATCGGCTCGCCTAATGTCTGTCGTCATCCTTCACTTTGCTAACTCGCCCGCTTTGTGGTTTTATCGTCCTCCTCGCCCGTTCGTTCATCCATCCATCCATCCATCCGTCCGTCCGTTCGGCCGTCCGTCCATCCGTCCATCCGTCCTCTCGCGTGTGTCAATTGCCCCCGGCCCTCGCGTGCACCCGATTCGCGTGTCCCTCGCAGCTTCCTCTTCGCGTTTCTTCTTTACTTGTGTATTCTAATGCTTAATTAACTAGCCAACATTTTATTTAGTGGAATTCATATACAATTCACATACGCACACACGCACGCGCGCGCACACATACCCATCTTTTTTTCATTCCTTTCCCTTTTTCGCACGTGACATTGCTTCCAATTTTTTTCTCTTTCTGTTCAATTTCGGTATTGTTTTTTTTATCTTAAACGCATATGTATATTTTTATTAGCAATCTCGAACGATTCCCTTCTTTCCTTGCGCAGTTTTTGAGCCTTTAATCTGCTCGTTTTCCTCAAGTTAATTTATAATTGTCCGTCCCTTTAATGAACCGTACGCTATCTTGTATCGCCATTATTCATCTTTTTAATTGTAATTTCTTCGTGCCTATGCCGGCGAGTATAATTAATTCTGTCCCTTTCGACTTTTTGCTCGTCTTTTATAAAAAGCTCTACCTCGCGTTTTCTTCAATTTTTCTCACTCACTCCATCAAGTGCCCGGAATATTTCGTCTACATTCGCGAAAGAATCGTACATGCCCATAAAGCTCCTTCGTTTTTGCGCCTGCTTTCCTACAATGAGTCTTTCTCCCTCCTCATTTTTCTTTACTTTATCTGTCACTGTGGATCCGTTTCTCTTCTCCAGCAAGAACATTATATCCCTACTTTTCGTTCTCTCTTTCTCTTACTCCCTCACTCTCTTTTCCACTCCATCTTCCTTTTATTAATTCTCTTTCTCCCTCTCATTTATCTTGTCCCTCTCTCTTTTCTATCTTTCTGCTTCTTTTCCTCCCTCTTTTCCTCTATTCACGCACACAAACATATCTGTGACTCTCTATATATTTCTTCTCTTCTTCTATTTCCCATTGTTCCTTTTTATCTGTTTCACTAGTTCTACACACATGCACGTGCGCGCGCCCATACACACACACACACACACACACACACACACACACACACACACACACACACACACACACACACACACACACACACACACAATTCCGCGCTTGTATCGCTCTCACTCATTCTCCTTCTCTCTTTCTTCTTCTTTGACTGGCTCGACGCCTCTTGCCAGCTCGTGCCCGTTTGCCTTGATCCCTCGAGCATTTGCCAGTATATCGGTTAGGCCATTTAAGAAACTGTCGTGCTATACGATTAAATATTGTGTATTTTAACTGCATAGTGTACACAGGGAACAAAATTGCATTTGTATATATAATAATACGAGCACGCCGACTTGATTGGCTATTTTATATGAAAAATAGATTCTTTTTTCTATCGATCATCAATTATGGAAGTTCAAACATATATATATATGAACTAACAAATACGCTTGTTTAGATAAAGATGACCATAGATCGCTATTTCGAGACTATGTGCAATAATTGTCAGTGAACTTCGCGCATGGAACGAAAAAGAAAGAACTGAAGAGAGAGAGAGAGAGAGAGAGAGAGGATGGGCGGAGGGGATGGAGGCACAAAATTCAACGTCGGTGCATCGTCTCGTCCAAGGGTCTGCGCGAGGAGGCTGAGCAGCTCGCGTCGCGGAGACGGAACTCCTCTGTTCTCCGGCCCGTATATACCCGGGGCCTCCTTTACGACGGAGAGAGAAGAAAAAATGTAGAGAAAGAGAGATGGAGAAAGATAGCGCGAGCGAGCGAGCGAGCGGGACGGTGAGAGAGAGAGAGAGAGAGAGAGAGAGAGAGAGAGAGAGAGAGAGAGAAAGAGCGAGAGAGAGCGAGAGAGAGTGAGGAGGGAGGGAGAGAGTCGCAGGTCGCCAGGGAGGGAGAGCGCGCGAATAGAAGGAGCCAGCGCGCCTATGGTTGCAGCGCGCGTCGGAGGTTTTTAGTCGGGTGTGCGACTCCTCCGGAGAAAGGACGGACGCACGTTATATTATATATATATATATATATATATATATATATATACACACATACATACATATATACATACATACATATATACACATATACTTAGATATATATATATATATAGAGAGAGACGACGCGCGTTGAAGGTAGAGGTTCTGGCGCACGCGGGAGCGAGCCAGTGAGCGAGCTGAACACGCGCTCAGCGATAAGCAACCTAAGTATTTGATATATAAATATATAGCTATATATATGTACCAAGGAGATCCCGCCGCAGGATCGGAATACGCTCTAGAAGACGGGTATAGATATATGTTTAGAGACAAACGCACGTGCGCGCGTTCCTGATGAAAAGTGCCCGTTTGCGAAAATCGTATATATTTTTATAACTTTTATACATTATATATATATATATATATATATATATATATATATATATATATATATACATATATATAAATGCTGTAGTACAATCGCTATACAAGTTGTATATATTTAATTAATTGTAGAAACTTGTTTCTCTCAAATTTTATGTATACATTTCGAGTATTTGAAGCAAGATACTACATTCAGCATTTGACCACGAATATTCCAAGATCGTTCTATCAAAAACAAAAACAATAGAGAAGAGATTGTTTCGATAAACGAGCACTTTGTATACGTATAATGAATAGGATGATAAAAGGCTACAACGAAAGGATTTATATCTAATAAAAAGAAAAGTTTCGATTGAACACTATAGATCTAGAGTTTAACAATCGCTTTCAATTAAGATCGAGAAAAGGACGGAAAGATTCACTCGTGTACGTGCGTACGTGTGCGTGCTTGTACCTGCATTAACGAATCCTTCGACGCTTCTGCAGGCGCGCGCGCGCGCGTGATTATACCTACAGCAATAAGGCCACTTAGCCTGGAAAAGGAGCTGCAAAACTCGCATTATCGCCGGCGCGATTCCTCATACCGGCGCATCGCGCGACACGGCTTGCAATTAGCGCGGCGCACGAGAGAAACGCACACCTACACAGGCAGCGAGGGAGATAAGGGAGCATTCCCCGTCCTCGTCCCACCACCTCCTCTCCCACCCACCGGCCGATCGGTATCTCGGTCGAGGAACTCTCGCCGGGCGGCAGCGGCAGTGGCTAGCGAAGACGACAGCGGTGACGACGATTTTGCATTTTAGCCGCGCGTGCGCGTGTATAGACGTACAAATGCGAGCCGCCGGGGGACGATGAACCGTCGCCCGCCGAGTACGCGAAAATAAGGTGGGTTCCAGAGAGAAAGAGAAAGAGAGAGAGAGAGAGAGAGAGAGAGAGAGAGAGAGAGGCCCACAACCGTATATGCTCGAGTAGTTCGTAAAATCTCATCGACCAAAGAGGTATCAAATCTCTTTTTCTCCTTCTTCCTCTTCTGCTCCTTCTTCTTCTTCTTCTTCTGCTTCTTCTTCCTCTTCTTCTTCGTCATTGGGAATAACACACGCACACACAGGCGCGTGTACAAAGAATGACAGCGGTGATCGGTTCGCTCGATTCGGACCGTCGGACAATATAAGTGCAGGATAATAGCCGCGCGCAACAAGGACACTCGGATGGATCTTTGGAGGATAAGCCGCGCGAGCCCGCATAGATGGTGCGGGACTCCCCGCTGACGGCAGTCCATCGTCGGAGGAGAGATTCGATCGCGGCGCTCGGAGCGCCCGCGGCGACGGCCCGAGGGGAGCGTCATCGTCGTCGCCAGAGACGTCGGAAGAGCCGCCGCAGTGGTACGTTGTTCGCGATATCGCATCGTGCGGGGAAAATGCTGTAAGGCAACGGGGAGCTCGGGCACCGATCGCCGATGCAGCGCGAAGGAAGAGCCGGCGCCGCCAAGACAACCTCCAGCACCGCCGACCTCGTCGTCGCTTGATGGATCGTTCTCGCGAGGCGGGCCGCCTGTGAAGAGCTCGTTTACACCTCCCCCTTCGCCCCTCCCCCGCCCACTCCAGGGTACCGATCCAACCGATCCAGCCGAGACGCGTCGCGTCGCGAGGACAGGTCGTCATGAAGCTGAGCCCCATGATCCTCTCGGCGGCCGCGGTCGCGGCCTCGGGCCAGTACCTGCAGACCGTCTCGGGGCAGCGCCGCCTCCTGGACCCGGGCCAGCACCGGGCCACCCAGAAGCTGCCGCAGCACCAGCACGATCAGCAGCAGCAGTTGGCGGCGGCGGAGCTGTCGACCGAGTACTTCCTCGTGCCGGTGACGACGACGACGGGAACGACGACGGGGACGACGAGCAAGGGCCGACGGCGGCAGCAGCAGCAGCAGCAAGAGACGGGCCCGCCGAGCAGCGTGGCCAGCGTGGTTAGCGTGCCGGCCACCGGGAATCGGGGCCTGTCCGTGTACAACCGGCCGGGGGGCGGCGTGGGTCAGGTCCCCTCGGCGCCCGGCGAGGAGGTCAGGCCCGCGGGCCCCTCGCCGGCGCGCAGGCCCCTGCTCAGGCAGCAGCCCTGGGCCCTGCCCCTGGCGGCGCTCAGCGCCATCGCGATGCTGGTCATGGCTGCCTTCGAGATCTTCGTCCTCTTCAAGGTACGTCATGCGTGCGGTCTTCTGTTGCGCGATTGGTTTTTTAATATGGATTAATGCCCTCCCCCCGCCTCACCGCCACGTGCTTATTTCGATTGTAACGAACCGCGCACAGTGAAGCTAGACAAGGAAAACAATGTTTGTTTAAGAAAACGCTAAGGGAATTTCACTTGATTCAAGAGTAAATAATAATTAAGTTGAGACGATACGTAGCTTAATAAATAATTCGTAATTAAAAATACGTAACTAAACTAAATTATTCAGAAAAACCGTAACTGAAACATATTAACTTATGAAAAAAAGTTATTGATATTGAATTTAGATTTGTTTTTGATTTATTAGTTAAAAAACTTAGAAAAGTAGAAAATTTAAATATAAAAATATTTTTTGTTTGTATAGAACAAACATTAAATTGTATTAAAAAAATATTGTTTTGTTCCAAGTAAATATTTTATTAATAGAAATCTTTTGTATTTTTTTTAATAGACTCAACTTGTATCTTCACAACCGTTCTCATATTCTTTATCTAAGTAAATATATACTTTATGATATCGTAAATTAGTAGAATACTAATATTTACAGATCTTATATTGTTTTTATTTGTATACGTACTTAATAAGATGTACTTTACGTAACGCAATGCAAAGTGGTTTTAAACCATCTCAAATGTAAGCACTCATGCAATTATAAATCTTTGAGCTTCTTTATCTCTAGTAACCGACAGATTTTCGTGTTACACTTAAGTTGTGGTATTGATCGTGGATCAACTTGGCGAGAAAACTCTAAAAAAAGAAGCAAAATATTTACTGAAAACAAATAATGACTTTCCTTCATTTAAAACAATATTTATATTATAAACAATATTTATTTAATTTTAGACATCTTTTTTTAACCAATTCTATAAGTTAAGATTTATTAGAGTTTCATAATTTAATCACTAATGATAAAAAAATGATTACTTTTTAAAATATGCCTGTTTAATTTACAATACTTTATTCACTGATTTTGAAAAAATAATTTATTGCAATTAAGTAAATTCTTTTAATATAAAAAAATGAAAAAATGTTGAAAAATAAACATTTCTCAAATCTACGTTTATTTACTTTTTTGAAGCATATTAATTTTACATAAATACAACTACCCGAATAAAGCAATGTTTTTATTTAGTATATTACAAATTTGTATATAAAGATTTTGTTTCCGAAGCTGTGTTACTTGTCTGTTGCGGTGGGACTGATCAGAATAGGTAACGATTGGTCGGCGGATATATAGTAATTCGACAAAGACCTAAATGAGATCCCCGTTGAGAAAAAAAAGAGAAAAATCAAAATAAATTTATACTTTTTTATATAATTGATAGTTTTTTCCTTCGCTATTAACCTTAAAATAAATAAGTTTCTTTTTTGTAAATTACAATTTCAGCAACATTAAATGTTATGTAGATAATAGTTCGTACATTGCCTTTTAACGCTCGACGCTTTCGCCATAAATTTGGTAAAATCCTCTCGGCTTAACTATTTATTGCCTTTAATACTCTTCCGGTTGTAAGTACACGCTGTACGATGAGAATCTCTACATTATTACTGTAAAAGTATGTCTTGAAACCTGTTTCAATAACGTTTGATAAATTTAATAATGACACTAATGTCTAAATATGTCAGGGATACGAGAACGGGCAGAAAAATTAAACGTTACGGACATTACAATCTCCGGATTTTCAAACTTATTCTATGCTCCATAGAATTTAAGAACATACAACGATAAAAATAATCCGTGCTTTCAAATGTTAAATAAATCAATTCTCAGCGAATATTTTAATGTTTTTTTCTATGGATTAAGAAGGGTTTTAGAATTTTTAGACATTTATCTTTTGTTTCAATCTTTATTAAGCCATACCTTATAATGTATATTCATGAATGAACTTCTAAACACGTAGGTAGTAGTTCAATTTTAGAATCTGTTATCCATTTCCTTATATTTAAAATAAAAACAGTTGTTAACTTCTTCTCACATACTGCGTTACTCTATCTGCATACAATGGCTTCGATTGTTTTCAGTACTACCATTCAATTATATTGCACGAGCATAAGTTAGAAGCTTTACGAAGTACTTGTATACATAATTACAACTTCTTACTTAGTGTTTATTAATAAATATTAAACATAATTAAAAAGCTCCGGTATAAACTTATTGTAATAATATTTTATACTTTTCGAAACACCATTAAAAATAACAATTATTAGAATAATCTATTCAAAATAAGGTAAGTTATAAATAAGGAAAGGCGGTTGTAAAATTAATATCAAGAAAAATATTTTTACGACTATGAAACTATCTATTATTTTTTTGTAAAAATATAGATGTTCTCTAGAACAATGCACAATGTCCAGAAGTTATAAACTTTTCTTATTGTATTTTATTAGTTTGACTTTCCGTTAAATAAATCATACTTTTTAATTAATTTTCATCATATGGAAATTTTAATTCAGCAAAATATTTGTTATTTATTTACTACGCTTATTATATTATTAATAAACAGCATTCATTCCATTGCATTATTTATATTTGCTAAGTTACATTATAAGTCTTTATTATAAATACTTTTAATTAAAATGAATAGTCTGGAGAAGAAAAACCTGACTTTTAAAAGAGCCATATAGATATCGTACATTATATAAAATGAAATAAATATAACTATAAAAGCGCGAGTAACTAATTAACTTTTTAATTCTGCTTTATTAAATGCTAAATTAATGCACGAGAGAAGAAAGAATTTCCAAATTATAAATTTACGAATATACGAAGGTATATAAGCTAATGAATAAATTATAATTACCATCAATATAAATTAATACGATAGTCGTTTGAGTATACGTGCTATATATATATATATATATATATATATATATATATATATATATACATTAAATGCATATAATTATTTCGAAAACGCAAAAATCTACACCTATTGCTTTCAGCAAGATTGCCATATGCAAGGGCTCGTTGAGAATGAACAAAAAATACGACCTTGATCGTCCGCTTTCACATGTCTCACCTGTATATTCGCGAAAGTGGGTGTCTATATATATATATATATATATATATATATATATATATATATATATGTATGTATGTATGTATGGTATGAACGTTTTGCTCGGCTGAAACTTGCCGAAGACGTTGGAATCTGTCGCAATGCACACATATAACATTAGATGTGACTTTTTTCTCTTTCAACGATTAGTCGTGACTTGTAGTGGATTTGACAATTTCGATATTTCGATATACTTGAATAGTTAAGGATTATTCTATCTATATATCGATCTGTTCAATGCTAAACGTCCGTTCATTATATAGTTATGAAATAAATTCTGAATGTGCCATTGTTATTTTTATACTGTACATTCAGATATATATGTATATATGAATTGCACCATTTTTCAGTATATCAATGCAGAAGTTTTCGTACAAGCTTTACGAATGTTAACGCTTACATTGTCAATCGATTTATTCATATAGTTCAGATCGCTTTTAAGAGATGAAGTAAAATTCGGACTTTTTCATATATTTCCCCGCACGGAACAAAATGAAACACATTTTTCACCGCGTATTTTTTAGATCCGTTATCTCGCTTTTATTACCTACAGTCCGGTCGACGATTTCGCGGAATAGGCATATAGGCTCCTTTACGGCGAATAACAATCCGGTGTGACGAAACTTCTATACACTATACTTATTCTAATGCTCATGCTTCTCATTCTCATGTATATATATACACTATATATATATATATATATATATATATATATATATATATATATATATATATAGATATACACAAACATATATATTAAATTTCTATATAATTTTTAAAATACTTTATTTATTTACAAGCGGATGAATAGAGAGGGTAGCATCTAGGTATATATATTGAAAACCTTTACCATTCCTTATAGCGTGAGGGTAGTATCGTATATGTCCCTCTTCAATATTTAACATATAGCATTCGATATATTTGTCAATTCATTTACACGAAGATTATGACACGCGAGTATTATTATTATTATTATTAGTGTGTATAAATTATATTTTTTGAGAGAAATGATATTTTATACAATGAGTTTTTCTCCGTTTTTCTAATTTGCAAGGCAGTGCCATTCATTTAAAATGACAGAAAAAATCTATCATATTTTTTTTCAGTATGAAACATTAACATTCGATATAAAAAATGCACAGCGGTACTTGTGCTCAAAAGTAGCGCTGCTATTACAAAAATGAGAATTATTGAAAGTAGTTTGAAGTAGTAGAGGTAGTAATTAATTCATTAGCTAGTAACAATTTTATATAACTATACGACTACAATTAGAGCAAATTTTTTTAATAAAATACGTTAATTTGTATTTTATATATGTAGTGTATGTGTATTTCTGGAATATTTTGTGAAATTAGTGTTGAATTCAGTGGTAGAGAAGTGAATGCAATTTTTTATATTGTTGTTTTATAATAAGAATCCTTTTGGACATAAAAGTGTAGAATATACATAATATACGCGCAACAGATACACACACACACACACACACACACACACACAATAAAATGGTCAATTGGTAATATCACTGATGTATAATATATATAATTATATGAGACGATGAAATAGCACTGAAGAGATTGATCTAGATTGGTCAGGGCACTGAAAAAATAAGAAGAGAACGAAGAAAGAAAAGTGAAAGTCATATATATATATATATATATATATATATATATCGGTATAACTCGGTGTTCAACTAATTATCCTGATTAACACGTATCCCTCTGAACGTGAGTGGCGTCGATCGTACAACGTTGAAACTTTGTATTAGTCGAAAAATAAAGCGAACGGCAGAGCGATTCAATGGCTTTGCGTTTTCCATTCGTCTTGTACGAAAGCCCGCGGGCAATAAAACTACCATGAAATCGCCCTCTCTCTTTCGCTTGCTCTCTCTCTCACTCTCTCTCTTTCTCTGTTACCATCGTCGCTCTTTTTCTCTCCTCTTATATATATTAAGTATATAAACGTTAGCCTAACAAGAATCAATTGAAGCCGCGCAGTGCGCGCATGACAAATTGTCGGATGGATAACGAGATAAAGAGCGCATATACACGGGCTCTCGCTCTCATCGGCGTGCGCGGCGTCAAGAAAAAAAAGTATGCAGAAACGATTTGTATGTATATATATATATATATATATATATATACAGTGTCAAAAGCGATCGGCTCGAAAAAGGAACTGAAGAAAACGGTGAAAAGGAATACGCGAGAGTAGAAAGAGAGAAACAGAAATGGAATGGGAGAGGGAGAGAGGAAGAGTCACGTGCGGTACGCAAAAAGTAAGCGAGGAAATCCGAGTCATAGATAGATATATATATATATATATATATATATATATATATATATATATGTATATAGGGGCATGTATGTACAATATATATATATAACCCGAGCATATAATGATCTCGTCTGGCGATTCAGGGTTATAAATAGATACGGTCGCTCTCTTGCGGCGGCGCGCGTGCGCTAAAAATACAAAAATTCGCTCCCGCGAGTTCGCCGAGCCTTTTAATAACTCGGGCGCAATTTGCATTTGTTGGTGCGCATATATACATTTCTCGTAACTATATTCTAGCTTTGTTATAATTTAATTAAACAGCCATTCGGTCGGATACTTAATTCCTCGTTACATACGCTACATTCATATCTGTATATATATATATATATATATATATATATATATATATATATATATATATACATACAAAATCAGATACGCGCTATACGTATACGGTATTCCGAATCGCCGCAAGCGCCTCGGGGGTAAAAAATTAAATTTTAATATAGCGAGCGGTTATGCATAGGTTCATGCCTCCACTCGCGAATTCCTTTTCATTTGCAGTTCCGATTGGCAATATTTTTTTCTTTACACGAGTCGAGTCATTGCAAGTATTTTCCTATTTTTTTTCACGTTGAATTCTAATTCATTAAATTCAGAATTCATGAATTTAAACTTAATATTAAATAAAAAAACAACTTTACTTCTGCAAAAACTCTAAAATAAAAAAGAAAGAAAACCAATCTTGAGCAATCTCTTCAGTGCTATTTCATCGTCTCGTATAATTATATTATTATACATCAGTGATATTACCAGTTGACCATTTCATCATATATATATAAAAATACAATAGAACATTATAATTATATTTTCATAAACATAATTACATGAAAATACAATTAAACGTGTGATCATAAGTTATCAGGCTGAAAAATGTATTCGAATCCATTTGATCACTATCCACAATCTTTTGCACTTATATCATGAAATTTTTTTTGAATAGATTATCTTTAGTTTCAACGAAATTATTTGTTCAAATGCTAGAGTTTCTTACCATAAGTAGCAGAAAAGATGATATATAAATTTTCTGAGGTCATATATGACTATATTTGCTATTGGCTTTTTAGTTTTTCCTTAGTGTTTATTATATGTTTTTACAGAATTGATGAAATTTACAAGAAAATTAAAATTAATTGTTTTGTTATTGAAACTTTACTATTTGCGAATGATATATAATAGTAATTTTTTGTCAATACTTTCGAACATTTTTTAATATAAATTTAATTATATTAGGATACCGAATTGGTCAGTAGAACAAGGATCGGCTTCTGTCAGTCATGTGAAAGAAATTCATTAGGATTCATCGCGATAATTTGTCATTAATAATTTTTATCATTTTTGGGATATAGATGCTTGATAATTGAGATATTTTAAGTATATATTATGATGCAGTGATAATGCTTTTTCAATAGTTTCAATCAGTTTGGATGCGGGCATTTGCTACGATTAGTAGAAAAAGGATTGCTGGTGTAAGACGTGCAAAACATTGTCAGGTCGTTATCATTCCTTGTTGATAGTTTCAATTATTTTCGGTGTCTTTTCAATTGTGATTTCAAATTGGTTAGGAGAAACAGATATGGCTTCGGACTGCCGGCTTATACAAATTTACTTCGATGCAGCGATACCTTGTTGTTAATAGTTTCGAAGATTTTTGGTGTATAGATTGAAATTGAGATATTGCGCCAATCACTAGAAAAATAATGGGTTGCGGTTAGTCATGACACAAAGAAATGAAAATGATTATCGGTAATGTTAGGACATATGTACATTTTGATACGTGAAAAATAATGATAATTTGAAAATAAATATGACTGTCCGAATAAATTCTCTGAAAAAACAGTACTCGACATTTGCGATTTGCCTTTCGTAAGGAATGACTGATTGTTCCAATGTAAAAGAGTACTTTTTAAAATTGAAATTTATCTATTCATTGTATTCAGGTTTTACGGTAAATACGAATCTATCTTACTTTCTGCGGTGAATAATGTAAGTCAAATGAATTATTGGCGTTGATTACGGATCTATTAATTTCAAATTTCTATATATATATATGTGTGTATATAGATATAGATAATATTACTGTGTACAAGGAAATAACGTGTTGCTCGTGTGAGTTATAACTTGTTCGTGACCATGCGTGTTGTTGTCCATAAGAAAATATTACTTCGACTATTTGATAACATAACTATAAGAATGAGACAAGACTTGAATAGAGTCTATCTTTTAACATAATAGTGTATATAAAAGACTGCCGTATAAACTACAATTTTTAAAAACTCCGATTGATTTTATCAACTTTTATTTTCGCATTATATGATACGGATACTAAATCGTGAAGTTCGTTCTATAATTTTTTATTTGAAAAACAGTGATAACCTAATTTTAAACTAGATTACATTCCATACTATTTATATTTATAATCAAATCTCTGTTCATCGAATTCGTATGCACTTTTGATTATATGCCTATTTTAAAATTACGAGATAATGGCACCTACTTTAACGCACGCACGCAGAGAAAATTGGCTTTACGAGAGTCCATTCTTTAAGTATACACACTTTTATTGAGAAATTTGAGACCACTACGGGGTTCAGTGTCGGTTTACCTGTGTATTTTCAGTGGCGCGTGTGTACATTACTTTCTTTGTATAACAGTTGATATTACAAAATGGCCAACTCATACAAGAGTATAGTACGCAAAGTCAATATACAACAGTAATGCATCAATACTGTCTATTGTAACTGTAGCATAATCTAATTCCCTTCCGCGCGACTACGGCAAAAACTTAAAAAAAATATGTGCATTCGTTTCAAGTCGAGTGCGCGCCTTCGGAGATTCCAATGCGATGCGACAAGCGCCGCAGGTCCATTTCAAATCATTCCATCCCATTGTGCCGTCGCGGCAGCGTTCAATTTCCGTTCCAACTCACATACACACACACACACACACACACACACACACACACACACACACACACACACACACACACACGCACACGAGATGCACATGCACAGGCGCGCACGCAATCGCACACAAGCACACCTATGCTCTCGGGCAATCTAAACCTGTGGGCAAAGAGAGCGCGAGACGCTACCGGATTCTTGTCTCTAGGCTCAATTCCTCCCGACGCTCATATATCGAAGCGACAAGTCGCGCGCACTATATATTTATGTATATAAATCAAAAAAACCTTTTATACGAAGAATTGGCCAGTTTAATACTCACCTGTGCAATAATTGGCAATTACACTTGGCAAGTGAAGCTTGTTACTTCAATGTAAATGTAAATTTAGTTGGACATCAAAATGCTCCGATATTATTCCTCCTGAGTTTTGGTGAGCTATAGAGTGTATATATATGTGTGTGTGTAGATAATATATAAGTATATATATAGAATATATATATATATATATTTTTTTTTTCACTTAAAAATTTTTTTCGTCATTAAAACTGCTCAAGGACTTAGTTTAAAGATTATTAAAGCCTTTTTTATTACTATTATTCCAACAAGAATAATAATTCGATAAAATGGATGAAAGGTATCAACGCGTGAGCATAGGCCGCCGCTCCGTATCGCTGTCGTAATTTCTATGTATACATAGACGGTATTCATAGGTGCGACAAAGTCGATTGCTCCCTCCACCCTTTCGCTCCGGGACTTCGGCGTGGGCGCTCGAAACTCGGTTTATCTAGGCCTCATCTATACACACACACACACACACACACACACACACACACACACACACACACACACACACACACAAAATATCTGCGGATCTGGTCTCGCGTTGCGCGAAAACGCGAACGCGCTATATATGTGCTCGCAAATTTATTGGAGCTTATCCGAGCGGATACCTGTGAATCTGTGCGCGCGAGCGCACGAGGTTGAGCAGATATATGCATATGTGTACAATACGAACGCTTATATGCATACACACACTTACACATGTGTGTAAATAAGAGGAAAACAATTTACGAAGCCGCCGACGCGTCGCCATAAAGATGCAGGCGCGCATATATGCGCCGCGCTTGGGGCAAGCTCTATTAATTCATGCCTCCCCTCCCCTCGCCCTCTGCCTCCCCTCGACCCCCGCGCTCTTCGCCCGTTCATCTCAATCCGCTTCTTATTCTGCCTCCCCCCTGCCATCACCGATATATTCCCCGTATCCTTTTATTTTCATCCGCTTCTTTATTACTACTGTCGAAGAGCGCGGGCCCGCGCGCACCATCGTCCGGCCCCGTGGCGAGAGGTGTTCGGCCGCGATATTCTCCGCGCTGCGGGCGAATCGTTTCTGCGCGTGCGCGTTTGTTCGTTGTGAGGCCCGGATACTTTATTTTCTCCTCCTCCTTCATCTCCTGCGTTTTATCATTCTCTGCGCTTTCCCCCTCCCCCCTCTCTTCCAACGCTGATCGATCAATTTTGTTTTTTCCATATAATATCTATAGATATACATATAATATCAATCGAAATGATTCGGGCTGCCGACTGCACTTTTCGCGCGCGAATCCGTTGCCGTCATTGTCCCGGTGCTGGAATGATAAAAATTTCTTACAGCCTTACTGGGAATAAAGGAGCTTCATGAGGAAAAACATTCGTTGGACAATAAAGTGGAATGAGGTTACCTACTTCACATGCGCTACGGTTCATCGATAGACTTCTATTTCGTGTCAATCAACGAATTTTTTGCTACACTGCAACCTATATTATTTCTATTGAATTTACTTTCTTTTTAAATTATTTATATCTTATTTGCTCTTTACATTATTACGCGCAATCATTAAAATTGATCGTAACTTTATTTATTTTTCTTATATACAATATAAAAGTAGATTTTATTTTGATTACGTTAACCGACCATATAATCCACTTTACCTAAGTATTCATTTATTATAGATTTCGATAAAAATATTATAGTTTTCAATAATCTTAGCCCAATATATATTGCAATTTATGCACGTTAATGGCGCTGCCTTGGGTGCAATAAAACGATAAATAATTACATTGTTATACATACCTAATAGCAACAAGAACAATGAAAATATTAAATAATTTTAAATAAAGTTAAATGTTTTCACATTTTCCTTATAATGCTTATTACTCGCGCTTGATAATCAATTATAGTTATCAATTCACAGATTAATGATGGAATGCAGAATTCCTGAAATAATACTTGTCTCTGAATTATTGCAGCACTAAGAAAATGTTTAATATTTATTAGATAAATATTATTAAAGAAGTGGACAAATTTAATAAAATTAATCATTAAAAAGTTACATTTAATGTCGACATTATATATATATATATATATATATATATATATATATATATATATAAATTGTCATAAAAAATTAACTTAAGAATTTATAGAACGAGTAATATAAATTACAATTTTCTACAATTATGTATAATTTTCTAGGTAATAAAACTGTTCATAAAGTGTTTCCTTCAAAACCATTATATATATATATATATATATATATATATTGCAAATATTGAGAATAAAGAGAATTTGCATGATTATGACATAAGTAATAGTATTAGTCAAGTGACATTGAGAGGTTAATGAATACGTCCAACAAAAATAGTATCTCGAATACAACACAAAGGCACGATATTTTTATATATGTTCTTTATATGTCAGTTTTCTGCATTGGAATTTTTCAACTAGTTAAGTAACTTACTATGTTTGGTATAGGAAGCAATTACATAAAAATTTCTTTCGTAAAAACTTTCCAATAAAAGGCTAATAGTTTGCAACCTAGAGGATACACAATTGATTCCTATAGAGACTAGTTTCGACATGTATATAGTACAATTTTATACACGAGGACTAGAGAAAGATGTATGGCAAGTTGATGAAATTATTCGTTTTGTTTGAGCTATGTGTAAGCAAAACACTATGAAAGTCTTTTGTAAAACGACGCAAATTTTCATCGAAATTATTGGCAACCTATTTAAGTACGTTCATAACAAATAAAAGAATAACAATTTAAGATTAATAAATAAAGATTAAAATAAATACATCAGTAGACACGTGCTCTAAATCATATCGAAAAAATCAATCATTTTTTTATTATAATCTGTCATTAACCTTGTTGCTACATTCTGATATGACTCATTAACTATTTCAAAAAAGTTATTTTTTATCCTTACCTGTACAAACTCCATGCATATTAATAAAAAAAATCGTAAAATCGAAATGCATTTGAAATAAAAAGTAGTTTACAGTAATTAATGTAAAAATAATAATAGTAAATTTCTATTAACCGACAACTTAACTGAGAGAAATAGATGGCTCGGTGATGGTATTAAAATTTCTACGTCGTATTTTGATTATATATGATTTTACTAAAATTTATAATACATATCACAAAATATAAATACAACGAAAAATTAATAACATTAATTCTAAAAACGTATCATCTTCGTAATCAACAAAACTTAGAAATATATGCTCGTCACATATTAAATTAAAAAAAAATATTATTCAAAGATATTTCTTTTTCGCAGTAGAAAATTACTATTCATTGAGTTATATATATATATATATATATATATATATATATATATATATATATATATAAATATTGAAGACCTGTACCTGATGATTCAGATACAGGCTCACAGATATGTAGACTTATCTTTATTACTTTATAGCGTAAGATAAAACCTATGTGACAATATATATGGCAATGAAAATATTTAAATTTTAACTGGTGCTTCTGAATGTTGTAAATTTAATAGTGAATTAACAATATTACGAAAATACATTATACACAGTATATAAAATCAAAATAAATTAAAGCATTTTTATATTGTGATACAATGTACAACAATCGTCAATTAAACTAAAGTAAAACTATTTTCAGTTTACGAGCGAATCTTAAGATTGAAAATGCTTTGTTTTACGGAGGACAATAAAATTTTTATTGTCGAATAGAACGAACGTCATATGGTCTCTTTGGATGGCTATCGGTATAGAAATCGCTACCGATAAAAACCGAGGGCTCGCTACCCAGTAAGCCGCAAAATTTCTAAATAGTAATACTTAGAATAATAAAAATTAATAATAACAACAATAAAACTAATAATTGTCACTTTTGACGCGCGGAGCTTCGTGCTTGCTATAACTAAAAGTCATTATATATGTTAATGATCGACAATAACATTTTCGGGGTTGGTCGTGAGTAATCCGTGTTGCAGCATATATAATTTAATAAAATGTCTAGAAATCCAGTATAGAATCAAATAAATATTTTCTGGAGTTGCAAGTAATCTTTCTTTGCTAAAATCTTTGGTGGTCGTGTCGTTAAGAGTAAGTTTAACTTACCGGTTTCGTAGAATATGATTCCAATGAGTTTTTATATAAATCCGTACTTTAGAAGTATAAAATATTTGAATCAGTGAAACTTGTTCATTATCAATAGCGACTCGGTTTTGGAATAATATTGATTTTTTTATTGCTTAATCGTGTTTTATAGACAGTCATTCGTAAAACTGCGTCACTAAGACGTCATATTTCGTAAATGATAATTAAACTTCTTTGATTCAAGATTAATTTTATACTTTGAAGGTCCGATTTTATTCGAAAAAACTCGTACATGTATAAGTTACCCTAATCTTACGTCGATTTTGGCCATTATGACGTCACGATCATCAATTCCAATACTGGTCGAATAAAGCTTTACTTGATTCAAATAATTTTCCGCTCAATTGTACGTGAACACGCGTATGTATGTGTAATAGTAAAGGGGATAAATTGCTTTTGCAGGCGAGAGCGGCAGCGCCGAGCAGGCGGCACCTCTTCCTCGGCCAGGCTCTGCTCCTGGGCCTGTTCCTGCTGGCCGGGCTCTCGGCCGCTGCCTCCCTCCAGGCCAATCCGATCTCCTGCGCGGCCTTCCGGCTCGTCGGGCTGCCGGCCGCCCTCGTCTTCGCCGCCCTCCTCGTCAAGTGCGTCTTCCTGCTGTCGCTCAACAGCGGCGTCTACCTGCCGGCTCCCTATCAGGTGAGTGTATATATATGTATATATATATAGTTTAGTTTTTCATACAGCTCCCGGTGTTCCGCCCGTCCTTCTCATTTCCTTTTCTCGCTCCTCGCTCCCCTTTAGACGTGCGTGGCTCCGCGTTTTTGCTCATCTCTGGATAATACTGCGCGGGAATGGAGAAAGATGGAGCGAGGGGGGGAGGGAGAAAATGCTGAAAAATATGCGTAACCATTTATTTATTTATTTATTACAATTTAATGGACATTCGTGTTTTTACATGTAAATTTTATAATTAATATAATTTAGTGTATCGTCAATAATTATGATTTCAATACTTACTATATTTCATTTTTCCATATTTATATAGTGCGAGTATAATGAATACTTGTATAGTATAAATCTACTTCACTTAACTGAGCATAAAATTATAACTACATAATTGTTACCATATCTTCTGCTGCATAAATATTTTGTAGTTAATTAAATTAATCTAGACTAAATTAAAAGCATATTATGCTCTCCTATTAGTAAAAATATAAAAATTAAAAATTACAAGTTTAAAGATCAATTCATCTTAGAGAAATTTATATCAATACTGGTTAATATTATTACGTTAATACTGCCTGTTAATTAGTATCAACGCTTAAAATCAGAGATTAAATAATAGAGAAAATTTGAAGTATACTACAAATTACAAATATAAATAGAAAAATCACTTTAAACTCGTATAATAATACATTTATCAGCCATGAAATTAGAAATAATTTCACAATGTACTCATATAATATAAATTGTTCAATTCAATCATCCTTATGAAATAAATTCATACAATTGACAGTAAATTTTATAAGTTAGATATATCAAATCAATTAACCTTTAGACTAGAAATGGTATTATTTAAGTACAAAAAAGCATCTCTTGAAAGGTCTTGGAAAGATCTTGTCTCTAACATATCTCCATATACAGAGGTGCGAGTTTCTTTTTTGTCCTCTTTGAAAGCCATCTATACATATCGATTACGAAATCTAAATATTTAGGTATAGGTGAAATTGCATTTATTAGAGTTAATAGAAAATAATATCTGTTCTGGTATCAGTGCGCAACTAATCCAGGGAACTTCTAAAATGGGACACGTGATAGTCACGCTTAAGACCTTCTTCACATCTAAGAGAGAGAGAGAGAGAGAGAGAGAGAGAGAGAGAGAGAGAGAGAGAGACAAAAAGAGAGGACGAGGATTATAGATTACAGATATACCGGAGTTCGATCGTTGCGGTATTTTCAGCTCCGCGTGGGAAATCCCGGTAATATATACAAGGACTGGATTATTAAAACTGTCCTCCTGATAACGCGCAATTTCTATATACTTATACATTCGAATTATAAACTTTAATAGAGAGGCCGGTATTTAAAATAACATCCCCTAAGTATATAAATGGGTGTCGCAGCACTTATTTTTATCCGTATCGTTAATTACGGAATAGAGAAGGGAGAGAGAGAGAGAGAGAGAGAGAGGCCCCGAACAAGAGGGAGCATTCAGTATAGAATAAATCCGGTTTGCTTAATTGGCAAATCCATATCTACTTATAACTTCAATATATATATATATATATATATATATATATATATATATATATATATATACACGCACACACTCAATACTGCAAGCAGCCGCTTAACCCTTTTACGTTTTCTGCGGCTATAGCAGATGTACATATATATACACAGAATATAATAAAGATTCGAGAAAAAAAGCTCTTCGTGTTTAAGGGATAATTAAACAAATCGTAAAAATCGGAGATACTGAAGGCAGTGCTTGCCGACGATTCTTGATCGTTATTGAGATCTGCGCGCGTATACAAGTATAGGGCGTAACGATTTTTTGCAAATATCAAGCTGTAGGAAATAACTTTTATTTTTCTTCGTTTCTCAAGCTGTACATTAGGTATTGTGTAATGTATTCTCATTTATACCAAGAGATAATAGAAATTATTATGCTAATTCAATTTATCAGCAATTTCGTGAGCGTCAATTTCAGATCTCAATGTACGCTATTCCATTTTTAAATAATTAAATTTTAGAGATTTTTTTTCATATAATTTTATGATTTCATAACTACATTAATTTTTTTTAATTATAAATATGATTGAGTAACTAAACTCCATGTGATTTAGTTAGGTTAAATTTGTACGGCAACTGAATTTTTATTTTATTTAGTTAAATCGTTGAACTATACACTAAATTTTTTAAAATAAATTAATTACAATCACCTGTTATTTTAGGGTTGTAAAAGATCAAAATTAAAAAACTTTACACTCATTTAAAAGCTAAAAACTAAAAATATGTATATGTATATATGTATGTATGTATGTATGCATTATGTATGTATATTTAAATGATACGATTCATGAGTCTTGAGAATCATTATATTGCTGGATAAACTCTAAAACTGTCTATTTAAATGCATTTGTTTAATTATTTTTTTATTTTGATTTTCTTCGTTGACTGAGATCTCTGTTAATTATATATCAATGCGACGTATACTTCTTCTAATCTAAGAGTTACGGTCTTTTTTTCTTTAAAATTTTTCAAACAACCTACTATTTCCGAGAGTGCAAATAAGCGCCATCGATGACTGTTTCGAAATACGGGAGCGGTAATAGAATGAAATTTTCCATGTAAATAAATGGGCGAGTAAAAACAAAAAAAAATTCAATAAACGATAAAACGAAGAACGAAGGCGTTTACATTTGGTATATATGCGCCAAGAGAGCAAAACTCGGCCGCGACGTGGCGTCGAAATCTATATATATGTGCGTCAGTTATTCAGAATCGATTTAATAATCAGTCAGGATGTCGCGTCGAATCGCGCGCGCATAACTCTAACCGCGCGGTGCGGCGAGTCGCTCCGGCGGCCACGGGACAATGGGACGGCGGCGGAGATCGATGCTGTAACGAGCAATCTCTCTCTCTCTCTCTCTCTCTCTCTCTCGCTCTATATCCCTGAAACGCAGCGCGTCGCGCCAGGTATCAAGCGCTGCAGTGGAACAGCGGACCGGTTTGGAACACACATTAGCCGAACGGTCTTTGAGACGCAATTCCAGTCTTTTTATCTCGCTCGCTCTCTTTCTTCCTTCACATACTCACGCATACACATACACGAGCACACAAAGCTTGCAGTTCCTTTGATTATATACGGAGGTGGGTAAAGGATCGTTCTATGTGAATATAGGGTGCGTGTATTTTTGGAACTGTCTTCTTGCCCAGGGATTATCAGTCTTCCCTCTCTCAGTATAGGTTGAAATCGGCAAGAGTAAATCAACACCTCGAACGAAAATTAATACAATCCGCGATGAAAAGTATATTATTATGATTCAGTCACCGCGATGAGAATTGACAAATAACGAATGGCGCTAGTCTTATGCGCAAACGAACGGAACGCGTTTGTAGTACTCGATAAAAATTTTCGATAAGAAAATTTTAATAGTCTATATATATAGTACTCTTTAGGATACTAATTGATAGGACTTATTTAGAATATTTTCTTTGACGTGGACGTAGAAATATCGAGAGAAATATAGCTTCATGAATCCGATGAAGTCTAATTCAATCTAGCCTAACTAAATAGTAATTAGCTTACAACGACTCTTATATGAAATATTATTGTGCATCTGAATGCAATTTTAAAGGATCTTATTGGAGTACAGAAATTGATGGGATATTTTCAATATTTCACCGATAAATCTATTTTTATGGAATTATTTTGCGGTCCTTGCTAATTTTTCCTTTGTCTATATGAAGGCCAAATGAATATTTTTGCATACTACTTTGGAATTGCTTTAATATTATTTTTAAGGCTGATCTACTAACATTTTTGATAGATTGACCAGGTGGGAGACACTTGTTTGGGTCCTGCTTTTTGCTTTCACTGACAATCTTTTCTATATTAAAGCAATATATGCATAAGTAGAATAGTTATGCAGGAATTCTTTGCGATGTCTCACCTACTCAATGAACTTTTAAATAAACACTTCGAGTAAATATTTACTTAAATAAATAATTTAAATTTTCTCGAGTATATTCGTGACATCAGGTAGAGGATTTTAATTCGCTAAAACCATTATATTAATTTTTAAATATTTAATTTAATTTGTAATATTTTCATACATTAATTATTTCTAATGTACGTCGAGCAGCGTCCAAAAGATTTTTAATTCATACTACATTTTCTGTTTTAAAAGACTTTTCTGTTTGACAGAAAATATAATTTGTTCAGTTAATATAATTTGTCACGTATTTAACAAAAAAATAGAAACATATTGTTTTTAGTTTCTCAAAGTACCATATGAGGTAAAGGATTTTAATTAATTATTGCATTTTATTTCAAATTTAATTTAATTAAGGACATTTTAATTATTTATTGGAGTAAACAATTAATTCGTTTCTTTTGAGATAAATAAATCTATGAAACATATTAGCATTTTTGCGTTGGATACCAGAAGAGTTGGTTGCTATTGAAGTAGATTCTATCTTCATTCTAAAACATTTTTTTTAATTTTTAGAAAATAGTTTTTTTAATACTATTTAAGAGAATATTTACTTGATAATTTTTCTTGGTGCATTATTATTTTAATTTAAAAATTGACTGTTCATTCCATTCTCTGCAAAACTAAAAATTGGATTGTCATTTGTTTAATGACAATTATATACTGAGCGAAAATAAACAAATAATAGACGAACTAAAAATTTTTTATGTTGATATTTTTTACATTTCAAGATCTAGGATTTAAAATATTAATTTTAATTTTCTACTGGTTTTTCAACTATTGTCAATTTGAACTCATATATCTGCGCGTTATTAATTTTTCATCGTTTTAAAATTTTTTATTTTTATACCTTACCAAATGAAATTGAAAATAGCGTTTTCTACTTTTCAATTTACACACTTTTATATAATTTTTATAAAATCTCTTCGACCTTGCGTCTTTATGTTTAAGAAGAATATTTATTCCTTCTCTCGCTCATTCTCTCCCTCTCTCTCTCTCTCTCTCTCTCTCTCTCTCTCCATCTATCTGATATTTAAATTATATATTTAAATCTTACTATGATATATTTAGTATCTTTTATGTAACATTCACATAAAAAAATATATATATATATATATACATGTACATGTTCAAATCCTTCTTGGCGTCGTAAAGTCCATACAGACCTAATTCACGAAATTTATGTGCAATGTAAGCGTAGTATACACATTGCGAAATCGTCGTGCTGCCTTTTTCTCGCTTTTTTCCGTACAGTCGTATCCCGTTATTGGCCGCGTGTCGTTTGTTTACCCGCTCGACGCGGGCCGTGCCACGCGAGTCGCGACCCGCAGTGCGCGCAGAGCGCGGCGGGGATTGCAAAAAGACGGAATATATTCTAATTACCGTATATACTCGGCGGCGAGTAGAACGCGCAGCGATATGCGAAGAGCGGATGCGCGTGGGCCTTGTGTATATATATATATATATATATATATATATATATAATAAGTTTACGGAACGCGTTCGAGCCGCGACGAAGCGCAAAGAAAGAGAAAGAGAGAGAAAGAGGAGGCGCGTACGCGCGCGGGTGCGATGATTTTCCGGGGCAGATACCAGTGAGATGTCCAGCGGCCAGGAACGACCTCGGGCACTATTGCGTATGATATCACGACAACGCGCTGCCCGTCCCTAGAAAGTATCCTTTATATATATATATATATATATATATATATATATATATATATATATATATATATATACCTACATATAGATGCGCCCAAACGAATTCGAACATCCGATTCGAAATCGAGTTCGAAAGTATAACTTCCTTGCTATATAAGTATATATCCTCTATTCTGCGAGCATGTCTGGTAATATTGGATGGGTAATTTATATACGTGGCGCAGTCCATTAATCATCGCGTCGGTATATATATAATGAAATGAATAGCATTAACGGATTGGCTAATGGTCGTCGCATGTATATATATGGAAAGTAAACTTATATACTGTTAACTTATATCATAATGTATACAGATTATTTTTGGTACTTTAATGCCTACCTTTTTATACCGAGACATACTCTATAGTGTTATATATATATATATATATATATATATATATATATATATATATATAAAATGTGTTAATGGATTCCGGTACTATTCGCTTGGATACTAAATCTTTTAAACGTCCTGCAACTTTTATAAACGACTTTATCCGTTACACAGATGCTTTAGCAGTAGATCTAAGTGCAAGATATTGCGATTAAATCCGCGAACAGCAAAGAGCTAGAGGGCATATTATATCGGTCAAAAGCTTTTGGTTCAAATTTAGACGAATTTCACGAAATACGAAAGCATCGTATTTAGTTTAAATTAAAAAATTAAAATCAAAAATATATTCATATATTTGAAAATACATTAAAAATATGCAAAAGTTCATTTTTATCTTTACAAAAATAGTCTTGAATTCGAGATAATCGAATTATATAATATCAATTATGAATAATAAAAATCTATTAAAAAACTTTAACTATGCATTTGAACAAGGAACAAACGAAGCAGATGCCGATTCCATAAATTTGGTGAAGGGGACAATGAGATTTTTTGCTAACAATAGTACGTTGATTAATTTTTTTTGTTTTGTTATTTTTTAATAAGTTAGTTTGATTTTTAGAAATTGTACGGAGGCCATTATAAACGAAAATGGTCTTACTGTAATTATATAATTATAATCATTAGTGACTAAAAATTATTATATTATTTTTGTATCGACTGTAAGACCGATAAAAAAATTTTTTAGTCTTAAGAAATTCACCGATATCGTACATAAAAAAGGTTTCACCAAAAAAATTTAAAAGAAAATTTTAAGTAATCTATTACACTAATTAAAAAGCATCAAACAAAAAAAATAATTAAAAAAGTATATATATATATATATATATATATATATATATATATATATATATACGGCGTCAGATTCTATTTATATTTAGCAAATTTATGTTTAGCTGGAGAAATAAGACATGTTTCTCCATCTTTATAGTTTTCACTAGTGCGCAATAAGTACCATCTACCAAAAAAATCGTACACTTTTTACGGTAAGATGTAGTGTTCCATAATAATCTTCAGTTATCGAATCGGAAACATATACAATACACTTATAATAGAAAAAAGTCTTAGGAACAAGTCTCGCATGCATCGCTCGGCTCCCGTCATAGTGAATTCAATGCCCGCCGCGCCGGGCGCGCATGCATGAGCCGCCGCGAAGAGCAGCGGCGACGTTCTCACGGTCGCCCGCGGCGTGGCACATGGATATAACGTACATATGCACACCACACGCGCGCGCATATAGGTGCAGGTATACAGACTCCTACGCCTTCTCTCGAAAATTTATATATACCGAACAATGCGACTATAAGTCGGCGCTTGAATTAACTATATACACCTAAGTATGAGCGCGCACGCGGAGCGCGGCAAAAATACGGCCGGCGCGTATATGTTAAATCGAGGCGTCCGCTTTCGCGGATCTTCCTGCGGTTTCTCGCGGTCTCTCTCTCTCTCTCTCTCTTTCTCTCTCTTTCTCTTTTCCTATCCTCAGCGCCGACTCAATTACATTAAAACAGGAGGAAAAGATTTAAATACCGTATAGATACACAGCAAGCCCTCTGCTGCACGCGTTTTCCGCTCTCTCTCCCTTCTTCTCTCTATTGCCTGGTCCCTCGCTTCCTCCTTCTTTCCCCGGCTACGTATACAGATGTTTAATTTTCCGCAGCGCGAATCCGAAAACATAAGCGCTCGCGTCCGGCTTCCTCATTTGGCGTCTGCTTTTTTGCCTATCCTGTCCTCCCTACAACGTATATAGTTCTTTTACGTATAACTGTATATCGACGCTTCCCCTTCCGATTTCACGAAGACCATCGGAGTTAATTTTGCGACGAAAAGTTACATACGACTCGCGAGGTGATGTAGGAATAGCACGTTTCGCGAACTCTGCTACGAAAAGTATGGAAATTTACGATTAGGACCGGATATAAGTATAGCATAATCCTACAATCAATTGTTATACAGTTATCGACGAGTAATTACGACTTGTGCTAGCCTTCGTAGCGAACAATTGAAATATGTCATATTTCTATCCGAATTATTCTTCTACTCTCAATCTGCTAAAAAATCTGTAAAAAGTCTTGATTTTGATGCAAACTTTTAAATGTGCTAATGCACTTTATTGCGATTGCTTGAAATATGTCTCGTCGATTTCACTCGGACATTGCGATATATATATATGTATTTATTATAAACTTTTATTTACTGTATTATATAATCAAGTATGCGTGTGCATGTGCGTACGTATGTGTGTACGTTTGCATTCGGGAGTGCACATTCCTGCGCGCACGCGCGCGCCTACTTATTCGTCTTCGTTTTTTCATTTTCTCTCGTTCTCCATCTCCGTCACAGGCGCTGGTGCTGGTGTTCGCTGTTCTGGTGCAAGTGACGATCGTCGGCCAGTGGCTCTACGGCGAGCCGCCCGCGGTCATCCAGCGGACGCTGCCGCTACCGCAGCCGCCCGCGCCGAGGCTGGAGCACCGACCGCCCCACACGATAGGCGGCATCACCTCGTGCAAGACGCCGCTGGGTCAGACCGTCGCCTCCCTCGGGTAAGGAGCCTACCTCCCCCTCCCCCTCGCCAATCTTCCGCTCTTCCGCATAATTCTGTCTCCCTCACCCCCCTAACTAACCCGAGGCCTCGCGCTCCGCGCGCGCAATCTAGTATGCTAAATGATATAATACTTCTGACTCTATATAGCCCGCGGCACTTGCATATATATCTTTACGAGCATGAGCGTGAGCACCCCTTCCCTTGCCTCACGAATGAACTTTGCAATTGAGAGCCTTTCGTGACATTTTTTGTCCTCCATCGTCCCTCCCCTCTCCTCCTCCTTCTCGCGCCACTCTATTTTATTTATATATTTCTATTATTTATATATAATGTCTATACCAACGAATTAAACTCTTCTTCGTACCTTTTTAATGCGAGAATAATTGGCGGCGTTAATATATATATATATATATATATATATATATATATATATATATATATATTTATATACAAGCTAATTTAGAGTATAGCAGTGATAAATAATTTACACTCGAAGCACACACGCGTGTACAACGTTCTAATTGCTTAATAGCGCCCATATATTTCATGTTGTAACGAATGCGCCGACTCTCCTCCTTCCAGCATAACGGCGATAAAACGAGGAAACTTGTGCCTTTTGCATGGGGTTTTCCTGAGGGCAGAGGGGGCGCCAGGAAAACCCGCGATATATATATATATATATATATATATATATATATATATATATAGCGTTGAAAATGTATATAATAAGATACAAAACGACGGATTCTCGCGGAATCGCATACGTATGCATACGTATATGTGAACTATTACGTAAAACCAATGTGGTTACGTCCTGAAACCGGTCCGACAACTTTCTATAAGCGGGGGTATAATAATAACCTTGAAAATATTATTCAGAATGTGCATGATTATATGGATTTTTTTATACATATGCACGGCGTTTATACGGCTTTTTGCCGTAAAATTGCACGGTTTCGCGTATACATATAATAAATACAGATCTTTATAAACACTTTTGGAAATAAAAGGAAACTGGGCACAATGGTGTATATTGGTTTTTTGCGAACTCAGGGCCAGATTAACTCGCGAATAACATGAAACTTGCTTATGGACTCCTATAATAAATAAGACTCTACTAAGCTGAAAAATTTCTTAGAATTATTAATAATAATTTATGTTATATATGTTTCACCATATATATATATATATATATATATATATATATATATATATATATATATATATTAGTTTGAATACTATATTCTATCAAAGAACAACTGAATATTGAAGGGCATGATGTGCTTTAAATATAAAACAGTTTTATAATGATGACTTTGAATGAAGTTTAATAAATGAACTCGTTTATTTTATAGACAATGAAAAAATGTTTAGTTCTAGTAACGAAGTTTGCAATCATCAATTATTAATAGAACTACATCGCCAGAATGTTTCTCCAAAGGTTTCGGTAACGTCGAAATAAACTTTCTATTTCCGATCAGTAATCGCAATAAAGCACGATGTTCAAAATAAAATTTATAAGATCTCAACTGAGATCATCAGTCGCTCGAGATTGATAAAATCGGTTTACAATGATAAGTACTGAGATTAATATTTTCAGGAAAATATCCCGCAAAAGGTCCTGAAGTTTAAGAACTTTAATGTATATATATATATATATATATATATATATATATATATATATATATATATATATATATATATAAAAGAAAACTTATTCAAATATACCAATGTTGCGAATTACTTTACGATTTTTGCTCCTTTTCAAAGCCAACTATATCAATTATTTACATACAAGTAGTAAATTAATGTTCAAATAGACGATCCATTACGAAAGATTGGTAAGAACAAAACCGCTGTAGAGGTAAGCAGTAGATGTGTTTTATTTAATTCTAACGGTATTTTTAATAGAATTAATTCTATATGCATGAATAAGGGAGATGTTCGTTCAACGTGTGTTAATATAAAATTTGTCGTCATTAATTATTACACAATATTGGTTTTCTTTTATTTGTTTATTTACTTATCTTATTCTTATCTAATATCATAATATTACATTTTCCAATAGTAGTATATATAAAGAGTCAAATATCTTTGTTGAATTTTTTGTTTTTTTTTGTTTTTTTTTTTGATACTTCAGTGGAGATGTGGATTTACACATTTGATGTAAAGGATTGCAATAAACATTTGTTTTAGATTTCAATCTTTAGAGTAGAATTGTATTATAATTAATAAATATTTTGACCGAAGTATTTATTTATAAAATCTAATGGAGAATTATTTCGTAGTTTTTAGAAGATTTCAAATACACAAAGTCTGATATAACACGCCCGGTACTACTCGTATACCGATGGACAATATATTATGTTTATTCTTTACAAATAACTAACACTTCCTTCGATCATCTGTTGAAAAACTAAAGTTGTTAAATCGTGTGTAATTTTCGTGTTTGTTATTGACATTGGTCTATTTAAAATATTATATACGTATACGACATTGTTTTTCTTGCGAGGGTGCCAAAATCATACAGTGGTTCGAAATTTCAGCGTAAACATAAGATATATTTTTCTTCAATAAAAACCAATTTTTTGGATAGAAGGGTATTAGAATTTGTTACATCTACTATTTGATAGCAACGTTAAAAGCTGCAAATAAATTTCTGGCCAAATAAGCATGTCATATACATATGTAAGCCTTTGGATGTGTCAAAACTTTGTCGGAATTCGATCCTGCATAAACTGTACGCCTTGCACATACATCTCGGACCTATATTATCGCACGTACATGGATGAATTTCCGCCGCTCTTCCGCTCATGTTTCGCCGTATTGACACTTTAGGATACCCATAAGATTTTACCCTGATCATTGAAATTTTGTATACTATTTATATGATATTTCGAAACTTTATACGCTGAATCCGTGGAGAAATGAAATACCTGACTCGAACGCCTCGATTCGCGCCGCCCTGCCCCACTCCCCGCACTCGAGTATCCATATGTACTAATGAAGAAACGCCCCCATCTCCCATGACGGCCTTTATCTGTACAGCTACCCGTGCGCCCTGCTGCTGGCGGTGACCTGCCTGGCCATCCAGGCCAGGGGCGTGCGCGACAACTACCACGAGGCGGCGTTCATCGGCCTCGCCGTGGGCCTGGCCCTGCCGATCTGGGCGACGAGCGCGATCGGCTCGATCGTGGCCGGCGAGCCGGAGCGCGAGGCCTGGCTCGCCTACGGCCTCCTCGCCACCGCGATCCTCGTCTTCCTGGCCATGTTTCTGCCCAAGGGCCGGCAGCTCGCCCAGCTGAGCAGAGAGCCGGGCGGCGGCGGTGGCGGGGTCGTGCTGCACGCCGCGACCGTGAGGGCCGACCGGGACGAGAGGCTGAGCTCGCTGCCGGGCAGCGGCTACTCGCCCTCCTTCTTTCACTTCAAGCCGGCCGAGTCCAGTCTCAAGAGGAAGATGCACTATCAGAGCGCCGGTCAGTGTTGCGGCTAAGTATATATGCATATCATATTCTTTTCCAATCCTTCTACGTTTTTACATATACATATACATACATACGCGCGTACACACACACACACACACACACACACACACACACACACACACACACACGCACATTTCTCTGCAGAGGCCGTGTTACCAAGTTTCGCGAAGTATGCGATTTTGAATCAACGTAGGGCGCAGGCCGAGCTTTGAGAATTATGGATAAATGAATTGCTTTGCAAAATTGATGAAAAAATAAGTTTTTTCGATTAATCATTTCACCATGTAGATATAGAGTACATAGTTGATTATTTATTAAACTAGTGTAGTAAGCAAAAATTGCTCTTTTATTTTATAAGAGGTATGTAATAAAGTATTTTTAATAATTCATTTCCATTCAATATTCAGCTTTTGCAGTGAATTTAAACGGCTTTACATTATAACTTCCATTTTTAACCCAATACCGTACGTCTAAAATCTAAATTATGAGGAAACGTATAAGATGGTCGTTTCTGAGTTTGATTAAAATTCTTGCCATTTTTCTTCTAAAAGAAAAAGATTTTTTCTCGTGTTTTCTTTAAAAATTGAAAATCTTATAATTCGGTTGAGTCGACTAAGGACGAGTCGATGTAAGGCAAAGGTTTTGTAAAAATAACTCAAGTATTGAAAAATATAGTATTTTATGTGATAAAATTCAATTCACGATGAAAATCAAAAGCAGAAATAAACTAATAAATTAATTTTTCTAAATAAAACTCTGCAACACATCGATCTCAATCTATTTTGCAAAAAAACAACTAAATATTTATAATTAATAGCAAACGATGGCACCCATAAAATTTGCCTTTTAAGGAAACTGTTGATCAACTTATCTATATGAAATTTACTAATAACATTACAATAAATCTTGGTAATTATAATATTATAAATTCTTTAATTTTATTTGTAATATTGAAAGGTAATAAATTATATTGTATGAAAATTCCGAGAAATATTATTTCTCTCAATTGTAATATTTCTCTAAAATGATTTATATATATGTGTGTGCTTTACATGGATACGATAACTTTCTTATGAATTTTCAATTATAAAGAGAATGTTCTACTAATTTAAAATTGAACTACTACATTTATTACATATTATCTTTTTTATGAATTAACATCGACTTTCTTTAACTTTTAGATTAGTTTAAAAAATGTATCATTATTTATTATATAATAACAAAGATCAGCATTTAAAATTAAATGCTTTCATCTTGATTGAATCACCATAAAAAATAGTTAATTTTTAGCAAATTTATCGTATTAATAACTAATTATTTTACATCTGGTGACAAATACAAGTTTTCAATAAACGCTATATTGATTATATTTTCACAAATTTTCTTATTATAAATTTTATTGTCCATTTTCTAATGTCTTAATGCAATTTTTCTAATGTAAAATTTTTTTTTTAATCCTTTGGTAAAACCAAAATTTTGAGTACTAAAGTTAAAATTCTTTTCGACACTTTCTGTATATATATATATATATATATATATATATATATATATATATATATATATATACATATATATAGTTTCAAGCTATTCAATACGTAGCCAGCTTCTTATATAGCTTCATGAATTATATTTCTATTATTTGTTTGCTATATATATAAAATAAAAAAAAAATTTCAAGCGATCTGAGGAATGGAATTCCATACGTCGTAATGGCTGAGGTACGGTCTGGGCAATCGTCACCATTAGGGTTAGCATCGTCCCTGTTTGTGCCGTGTATGGGACGCATCTCCTAGTCGTATTCCGCCGCGTCCTTTTCAACGCGGTTTATCGTATTTTACGCGCGTTCGTGCGCACGCGCAACGATGTGGTAATGTTTCACTCACAAAATCGCTATATATATATATATATATATATATATATATATATATTACAAAGTTCGAAGAACTTATTTTGTCCGGGAAGCATTCGCAGAAATATAAGGAATATATATATATATATATATATATATATATATATATATATATATATATATATATATATGATATTAAGTTGCAGAGCGTAGATTGGTTAGAATTTCAGATCGTGGCGGAAACAGCATCTTATACAGAACTTTTATAGGGATTATCTTTAAATGAAAACCCTCGGGCTTAACGCGCATAATTTTTTTGTTGCTGTTTATAGATACACATAGATGCCGATTGAATCTCTGTACGTTCTATAATTTACAATAATATAACCGTCACTCAAGCGAGACAAGCGTAATAGAAGTTTGATGGGATAAAAATGCCGAGCGCACAAAATTCAAATATAGCATATATGTATATGTCTCGTTGTATTTAACGAGGCATTATATGCGCGAAAGGCTAAAATATTTTGCCGGAGTAACTTATGGAATGAAGAAATGAGATACGCATTAAATGTATTAACTGCATTCCTTTGGGATTATCTTAACGAAGTAGGCGTTTCTAAATTATTCTAAGACTGAATTATTGTTACGATATATGTAAAATACACGGAATGTTAAATACGTACCTTATGGCATTTACAAAACAGCAATTATTTTATTTTGAAGTAGATTTTTCGCACAGTTATAAATGTTTTAATAATCAGAATATTATACATATATGATATCCTGCTGTTCTTCGTAGCCCGGAATTACTTGAAAAAGAAGAGTTAATTAAAAAAAAGATAAAACTTTTCTCTTACCTAAAGTAAAGTAATCTAAACAAGAATATTTAATACTTTCACGAAATTCATACTTACATTTATTTTTATATTCATTGTGAAATGTTTTAACTGCAGAACACTGTTCAATTACTATAAGTTTAATCAGTCATAAAAACAATGCTACGAAAGAAAAAATCACAATTAGCTTCTATTACATCATACCAGAAATCGTAACCCTTGCATAAATCACTATCGCGTTGGATAAAATTTTAATAACAATAAATTATTATGAAAGTTTAATTGTTATAGAATATATAATCCGGGCTATAAATTATTGCATTCTTATCGGCAGCGTTTTAATTGTTCGAAAAATACGAATAAATATAAATGAGTATTTATTTGCCATTGGTTATACAAACTATTAAGAATTTATACTGCCGTTATGTACTATAAGAGTGAAATGGAAGAAAAAAGCAAATATCAATTTGTACTACTGCTGCTCAAAATTTATTATAAACGTAAATACGTTAATGTATATTTCAATAAATTCAACAACAATGTAACAACATTTCCTATTAATTACTAGCACTATTAGTTATACATGTATAATGTAAAGCTTCAGAAATATGTATGCTGTATAGATATGTATGTTGTATATATATACATATATACATATATATATATATATATATATATATATATATATATATATATGTATATGTGCATATATGTATGTATATATGTATGTATGTATGTGTGTATGTATCATTACTGAATACAGGTTTATTACTGAATACAGATCGCGTTGCCCTGGTGTCTTCGGGAATTCCCGGATGCAATGCATGCAGGCACGGCGGAAGTCCAGTATATTCCGACGGCACGTCTGCATCGAACTTTGAACACATGCCATGTACGTAAAAATTTTTACTGATCGATTAAATTCATTGATTAAGATATCGTCCGTCAAACAATAGCCTTTGTAATTTTATGTATGAGCAAATTAATTACTTAAGCATTTCATATACAAGTAAATCGGTAACAGAAAATAGTAGATATCAATATAGATTTTACATATAGCAGATGAATCTACGAATTCATATTAAGTATATATTAATAATTCAATCTGAAACACACTTTAAAAGGCTAATTATTTTAATTATTTATTGATAAATATAAAAAATATTTGTGGTTTAAAATATTTACATATAATCCTAGTAAGAATAACAGCTCTTCTTTGCTGGCACGGTTCAATTGGAATTATTGCACAATGGGAAATTTATTGCTTATATTTTTTTCTTTTAATTACTTATATTTTATAGTACACACACAGAGACACACCTATTTATATATAAACTTTTCTATTCAACTAAAAATCACTTTTTGCGAATAGAATGAAAATCTCGCGCTTCTATATTATATGTATAAGCGAGATTTAAATGCATAATCGGCACATCTCCATCTTTAATATGCAAGCCTCATAATCACGTATAAAACACGGCGCAGTGCGTCTATTAAATTTTGCAAACCAAATGAATTTCCCTATACCTATATTATGTACTCTCCAGCGTTGTACCATCGCCAGACGTGCGCGTTGGGTGCGGATCGGCGGGGAGGGCGGGGTAAAAGAAGACTACGAGGAAAAAGACCCGCGGGAGCATATGAGGGACGCAACTCTTATTTTTCGCGTTCTCATTGAATTACTCGAGCGAGCCCATGGGGCCGAAGGGCGGGAGGGGGTGGGGAGAAATAGGAGCCCCCTCCCCCTCGCAAACCCACCTCGGGCGAACGAAGTTGGCGAAGAAAAGGCCGGAGGTGGAAGAAGTAGCCGGTCCCGCGCAGCGCAACGTGGCTGCATTGAAAAGAGCTGCACGGCACGCCGTATAAGTCTTTTATGACGACTTGCGCGCGGCAGCGCTGCTGCGAAGGAGCGAGAGCGAGAGCAAGAGAGAGAGAGAGAGAGAGAGAGAGAGAGAGAGAGAGAGGGAGGGAGAGAAGCGTGAATTTCATTGCCCGAGAGAGAAAAGAGGGACTCGTGCAGAGCTGCGCGCGCGCGCACGCCCGAGGGCGAAGATAATTCCGAGAGAGCGCGCGCGTACGCGCGCATGCAAATATAAAAGGCTCTCTCTCTCTCTCTCTCTCTCTCTCTCTCTCAGGATTATAAACTCGCAGTTCGTATGCGTGTGGCTCGGCACGTCCCTCACTCCCTTCTCCTACTCCCTCCTGCCCCGTCTCCCCCGCCCCTCGCCGACGAACCCGCGTTCCTGCCGAGGTTTTACGGCGTGGGCCCCACGCGCGTACTATATACACCGCACGGCACCGCGAGTTTTTCCCCTATTCGCCCTCTTGCGCGACGTGAGTGCGCTATACGGATATATATATATATATATATATATATATATATATATATATGATGTGTGCATGTATGTATATGTATACAAATACCGATGCTCCAACAGCCATACGCCGTCGTCTTCTTTCGCTTTATGGCCGTGGCGACTATACAGCGCGAAAACGGTCGACGACGTGTAAGGACGCGTCACGCGCGTGCAATATCAATAGCTATCGCGGCGAATGAACTCTCTATACGTCGAACTCTGATCCAGATTTTATTCGAGGTTTATTGAACTCGAGCCAATTACATTTGCGTAAGCCCGTTATGTGAAAGATTCGCAAAGAACTCGATGAATATTTCAAAGAATTTCAACAAAGTTAGACGGAGCTCGAAGGAGGCATCAAAGATTTTTAACGAGTTTACAAAGATTTGGAATATTTGCAGCGCAAAGAATTTCGTAAGTTTCTAGAGACTTCCACCAAGTTCGTAAAGAATTCGATGGGTTTGCAAATAGTTTGATACAGTGTCAAAAATTTGTCAGTATGCGAATGAATTTTTAAAAAGTTTACATTATTTCGTCTCTTTATATATAATATAAAAGTCTAATAGAAGCTTCTCATTCGACAATAAACAGACCCAAGTCGTGCAAATTCATTTTTCAAGTTTTTGCGAACACACGAAAAATTTTCCGTATTCATTTCAACCGGCCGATTACTAATTTACATTTTACGAATCCATCGGGGCTATTTAAAAATCGTCAAAACTGTGCACGATCATTCGAATTTTTGAGATACTTATTCAAAGACTGTGTAGGCTCGTTCGAACTTATCCAACATTCTCGAAAGTCTGTGAACTCGTTAGAAGTGATTGAGAACCATTTAAACTTTGTGAATTTACTTGGAACTCTGTAAAGTCGTTCGTACTTACTAAGAAAACTCGGAATATTTCGCGATCTTGTTGAAATACTTAAAAAAGTCATTCCAAGTTAATGTTAAATTAATTTCAACTCTTTAAAAACCTTCGGAACTCTTAGAATTAAATAGTACTCTTTCGAACTTTGTGAGCTCAGTGAAAATCTTCAAGATCGCTTGGAAATTGCCGGAATCATTTGAATTCTTGATGAATCATGATAATTCCGCGAACTCGTTCTAACTCTTAAAAGGCACTCGGGACTCTGTGAGCTCATTTGACTCTTTAAAAACGCATTCAAAGTCTTTGTAAACTCGTTCGACCTCTGCAATTTTGCCAGAGCTCGTTCAAGTATACGACACATATTCGGACTCTTATACAAATGGCGCGTAAACTTCCTCCCTAATCATGAGAAAAAGAGTGAGAGAGAGAGAGAGAGAGAGAGAGAGAGAGAGAGAGAGAGAGAGAGAGAGAGAGAGAGAGAGAGAGTGACAGGGAGGGGGGAAGAGATGGAAAGACAAAGTTATAACACGCGTCTAACGTCCGAACCACATTTGCATCTGACCAGGAGCGTGCATCCGCGGAGTATAGAGGCAGGAGAAGATTATGGCTGCTTCATCGGCGGAACTAACGAGTCGTTCTTATATATATTAGAAGCTCGCTTTTTGCCAGACCCTGATTATGATGGCCGATCGTTAGCGCGTCCGTGCGCGCTGGGAAGGAAGCTTTAAGTGTATATATATATATATATATATATATATATATATATATAGTATATCTAAATAGATATATCGTTCGACGCCGGAGCTTGTTATAATATAGGCTTTCGTGCGTGCATGCGCGCGCAAGCGTCGTTTAGAGCTTATTCTCTCGCCGATCAGCGCGATTCGTTTTATTATATATATATATATATATATATATATATATATATATATATATATATATATATATATATACTCGTAAATCGGGAAAATCCCTTAAATCTGTCCCGTAATGAAAGTTTGCCTTTCAATTATCTGCGCGCGGGCGTTTTTAACCGCCGGGAGATCTCTCTCCTTCGATACGGCCTCGCGCTCTTCCGCTTCGGTTGCTCTCCCGCGGCAGCGATGCACTAAATTGGGCAATTTTTTCTATAACACTTATCCACCGCGTCAGCCGCTTATAACAGAGTTACGGGTTACTTTTACTGGCGCGTATTAGGCCGAGGAAATTGCAGCCGAACATAGATACAGGTATATATATATATATATATATATATATATATATATATATATATATATATGTATATATATACAGGCATATACATACAGGCATATATAGGTATTATACTATATAGATTTTATAGCTGTTTTAAAAGTCATTTATCACGTAAAGTATTTAAATGTACCGTTATCTTTTCTTTTTTTGCTTTTACTTCAGCGCCACATTAACTATTTGACTTATAAATATTCGTTAACAATTTGTTAATTTTATTGTAACCGTAAATTTTTGTAATTAAATTATGAAAATCCCGTTTGTATTGTACTCACTTTACTGTTGATAGCGCACAACAAACTATAAATTTTAAACAAATCAGCATCCCAATAAAACTCAAGGTTTCTTTCAATTACGGAAATATTTAATTAAGCTTTACTGTTACGTGAAAGAATTTCCGTTGATAATGCCAGATTTATTTTTGTATTAGATATAAAAATAGCGTAAAGATTTCTTCCAGTGTATATATATATATATATATATATATATATATATATATATATATATATATACATAGACCGCATAGAGTATCATTTTCAATGTTAAATTACTTGGGTCAAGTAATTTATGTCACTAGATAAACTGGATGTGAAAGTTGTGCTATCCTTTTATTATCCTTAACACTTGTAAATTTGTCCAGCTAAAATTTTTCAATATTATTATTATTATTATTATTATTATTATAATTATTATTATTTTGGAGTTCCATAAGATAAAAGAGTTTTAAGCGACCGCTGCGTTTATTTGTCCTTCACCTCGATTTCGTAAGGTGTGGAAGGAAGCATATCGTTGAAATTAACAGGAAAAAAAAGAGAAAAAAAAGAGAAAGAAAAAGTGTGGGAGAAAGTTGGGACCTCTCTCGATTCCTGGCTTTGTTGCTCTTTGAATTGTAAACAAGGAATCATAGAAAGCGGAAGGAAGTTCCGTTATCGCGGTTACAGCCTTACCATACATACTTTGTAGTTTAGAAAATAGACGATTCAATTATGAGGATATTATTACTCGATACCTTGTATTTACTAATGGATATTTTAAATTTAGAGCAAATTTAAATGAAATTTCTCCACTCGAGCATTTCCAATTTTTTTTCATTTGAGACTTTATTTAATACGCTATGCGGACCAAATATTGAAGGTAAACAACAAGTCAAGATTTTTAAATAGTTTACGTAGATTATTCAAAGTAAACTTTCTTTGACTATAATGTTAAGATCTTGCCTAGAGGTGATAAATTACAGGTATAAATCATGCTCGGGGGGCCCAGTGTAATTAGATCTGATTCACTTCGGACATAAAACAAGGAAATTTATTGCTTAGCTCACCCTACCAACTAACCCTTCGTCATCTTTTCTTTGGCCTAATGCGGCGCGATGCTATATCATTTTGTAAAGATAACCATCGATGAAGTTTCACGGCCGGTATATAGTTTCAATTAATAGTTTTCGGTCGAATTTCAACAAACAAGCGTTAATTTATATATCGGAGCAGCGCACCGGCAATAAACATCGGCGGGGGGGGGAGGCTTTGTGAAATGCAATTTCTTTTTTATATAAGGTATATTATATATATGGGATAGAAAAAGAGGGCAGTACATTTTACAGGCAGTCTGTATACGTACGTTAAGTCGTCGCGAGCCCTTAACGCCGTTCCATTGGATCTTTGACCAGGACGATCTTTCCTCTCGACACTTTTTATCTTATACCCTCAGAAGCATCGTAAAATTTATTTCTTCACGATTTAAGAGTAAACTTATAGGTAGCAAACGAATCAGCTCTTATACGGTTTCTCCCATTATCTCATATAAATATATATGATTGCGCTTGCTTCTTTCTTTGAAATACATAAGCAATATATATATACATACATACAAATATATAGATATATTATTAAATACAATTTTTAAGCGTGTCTTTATTCGTTTATTCATTAGAGTACTTTAGATTGTTTATATTATATGCTTGTTAATATTAGATTTTGTATTTACTACTTATATTGAAAATAATTATCGTTTTATTCAGTCTTAATTAGATTAGATAAATAATAATCCGTATACTTTAAATAACATAAAGAAAATTACTTTGAGCATTTGGAAAATATTTTTCATAAAAACATTACAATATATCAATGACAAGAAGAGACCACGACATTTGTTAGTTAAATTTGGTCCAGATTTAGCAGGGTACTGTGATTACATAAAAAATTATTACTTCTTTATGAACTCAGAAATTTTTTTAACGTATTCCCTAAAAATGTTCATTCTCTAGAATTTATTTTCTATAATTTTTCCGTCGATTGTATCTGTCATCAGATTTGCCAATAAAATCGGTCGATCTGTAATTTATATGTAAAAATATAAAAAACTGCATTTACGATCGATAGATTCATCTGAACTTTTGGGCTTGCAATGTTAATCTTTCTTTATATACGATGCTTAAAGTAGTGGCTTTCCGAATAAATATATTGTACTATATAATACATTCAATTTCATTCGAAGTAATTAAACACATAAAACTTATTATTAAACACATTACTAAATCTGTATACAGATAAAGCGGGATATTTTAAATATATTGGAAAAACCCAATTCCAGATAAATTGTTCAAAAAATTCAGCGATATTCATAAACATATAACAACCAATCGGAAACGAAAGATTTGCTTTTCGTTCGAGAGAGTGGAATTTGTAAAGGCGAGCGGAGACTTTCGCGCTGTCTGTAAGAAATAGGATGAAACTGTTGACACTTGACGTCGACTGGGTGACGGATAGCTGTAATATTTTGTTTATTATCTACTGGTATAAAATTAAGCCTGTTTCCGTATTTTATTATTATTTACATAAAAAACCCCATCTCTATGTCCCTGTCGCTGTCAAGATTTCTCCCATTTCTTTCATTTGAGTTTTCGTTTTCTTTTTCATAATTTATGCTCCCGAAACGAAAAATCAAATTCTGTGTTTCTGATGGGAGAATGGCCGTTAAACATTTGCAAAAAGCGCAAAAATTACGGATAATTTTCTTAAAAAATTGTTTACTACTAAATCTAAAATCTCGTTATACAGATAAAAATATTTATTAGTCTAGTTTTAAGGTATTGAATTAAAAAATTAAGTCGGATTTAATTTTTTTCGATCATGCAAAACTAATTTGTTTCATTGAAATTTATCTATATATAGATATACACATCACTTAAGGAATTTACTGGAAATTTTTTAAAAATTTAAAAATCTGCAATGATTTACTGAGCATACATATAATATTCTTGAAGAATAGAGGATTTCGTAGTAAATCGATATAAAAGGGTACTCGACAGCGTATTAAAAATTGAAAGTTATCTTCAGTTTTTTATATAGAAATTTATTCATTTTTCATTTATTTATCGTAACGACTGTATGTGTCATAAAGCTCTATTCAAAATCGAAAATTACTTTAAGAAAAAAAAGAAACCGAATTGCTATGATATTTATCAAATGTTACAACCTGTCAGCGAAAAGAAAGTTGAATATATAATGTGTGTGTTGCGTTATCCAGCATATGATGTAACGATATATATTATAATATGTTTGACAATTAGGTGTAAGGCCTCGATAAAATCACTGCGTGTTCACGGGCAGTTGTACATTGTATAGTATTTACACAACAACACATAATGCATGCAGCAATCAGTCAGATAAAGGGATTACAAAACAAAGTCCATCAATCTTATAATTTATAAAATTATATTGACGCCTTTTTTTTCCACGCGTCTGGCTCACGTGGAACTATATATAATAATAATAATTATACCGCTGCACACTTTCACGCGTGGCGGGGCCGGCAGTAAAAAAACATGTCGGCGGCCCCGAACTCGCGTCACTGCGACTTTTTCTTCGCACCGATGCGCACAGACGCGCACTGATATATATGCTTCCTTTACGGATGACGCAATAAGGCCGATAAAGAGCACTTCGAATAAAAGGGGTTTCGATGGTGTTCATGGGGAGAAAAAACTGATGTTGTGATCTTTTGGAAAATAAGCACACGGCCTGAGAGAAAGATAGGGGGAGAGAGGGAGAGATAGTGAGGAGGGAGGGGTAGAGAGCTGTCGGTCCGCCATATAAAGCGATGCGCCTTTTACCGTAATGCTCATTATTTAACGGCAATGTATAGCACGTGTCCGCGACAGAAAACCACTGCTTAGGAGGCGAAAAGTGAGTGAGAGAGAGAGAGAGAGAGAGAGAGAGAGAGAGAGAGAGAGAGAGAGAGAGAGAGAGAGAGAGAGAGAGAGAAATGAGCTAGAGAGGGAGAGGTGGGATGTGTATTTGTTTGTAATCAAAATAACAATAAATTATATTTTTCAAACAGTATATTGCCACACAAGATATTTCGTCAACACCTACAATTCTATAAAATATTAAAATAACGCGAAACATAAATACTATTTTACAATAGTAAGTCAGTCATATCAATATGATAGATAGTCATAATACAGCAGAACATAAAATAGTATCAGAACTATAAGTTACAACAAAGTATAAATCCAATCTAAACATACAAATATATAACAGAGCACATTTGCACAGCTACGAATCAATGAGATAAAATTAGTAAGAAAGACTCACTCCTTAGATTCAAATACTCGACCCATTCATCCAAATAAATAGATTCATGCGTAAAACTTAAGTTTAACATTTGTTAAACGAACACTTGATCGAGTTCGAGCAGCTGCCGTCTCGTTACTGGCTGAAATGTTCCAAGAGAAAGCAAATTACGAATTTGTATAGGAAGGTTATTCCAAATAATTAGCAGCTTGAATGCGGAAAGATTATCTTTCAGCCTCAGTGCTCATATAGTGAGGGTGAAGCTCTTATATCGTCGGATGAGGAAATTTCCTGGGCACACTTTTACTAAAGAGACATGCTAAATAATCGTTTAAATGCATATGCACAATTTGAGAGTGTTATAGCCATTTAATAGTCTCTTAGAATCTACGCGTAATCAAACCAGAGATACCCTACTGGAGGGGGCGATATGTTAATCACGCCTCAGATCCTTTATGTACCGCGCACAGGAATTTTGCAGAACTTGAAGTCCGTGTCTAATATCCAGGGAGATATCGAGCAAAATTGCCGAGGAATGCATTGTTTAAATGTACGAAAACGGCAATGTTTCCGCAAGCCCCATTCTTAAAATTCCGGTGCAGGTATCCATAAGTTTAGCACAATTGTATGCAGTTATAACGTCAATAATATTATGCTTGCTTTTAAGGGGCGTCAAAATATTATGCTTTTCAATTATCTCGCCATTGTCATCTACGAGGATTACGACAATCTAGGTGCGAAAAGTAGACGTAATGTGCGTTTCCCTGTGTTGAACCACTTGCAAAGACAATTTAGCTTCCAGTTTACGTTGAAACTTGACATTATAGCCAAGGTGAGATAGAGAAAGAGAGAGCTCTCGCGTGCGCTTGTTCTTGATGCGGGCGATGTGAGTATCGTTCCCATGGGGGGCCAAGGTGGGCTGCTGTGGGTGCGGGATTAGATCCCCGCTGCTGAATCCATCTAGATCCGTCGCGCTGTTATACTATTTATTCACTTTTCCTCATCCGTTCCTTAGCCTTTCGTCTTCGCTTGGGTTTGATTTAAAACCCTCGCGTTCTCTATAAATATAAATAATACATTTTCTGCAGCATTTATAATTATATAAAAGCTCGGAGAGATCACACGAGAGGAGAGGTTGGATTCGACGCGCATCAGAAATCGTGCTCGGCCCGTATCATATGTACCGCGCGCGCCCGCAACGGGAAACAAAGTTATAATTAAACATACGTCGAGCACAATGGCGCATAAGCGAGGCTTTGCGATTTACATATCGCGAGTAACTTTGCGTTGATTTTAATTATATATACGGATTTTGATTTTATATTGTACTCAACGGTGAATTTTATAAATTCCCGTACTAAACGATGCTATATATGCTACTACTTTAAGATTAACTATTAAAAATTGCACTTATGTCGACTGTTTGGAAATAAATTAATTAATACTTTTATCGGTCTTACAGTCTTTACACTACAATATATTATATTATACTTATATAATGACACTCAGACTGAATTTGTTTATTATCAACCCCCGAAGAATCTGAAATAAAACTTATTACTAAAAATCAATTAGATTAAAAATTAAAAATAATAAAATAAAAAAAACATAAAATAAACAAGGACAGTCTGTCTGTCATTATTTTATTATAATATATTATAGTATAAGGACTGCAAGACCGATAAAAATATTTATTAATTAAAGATTACGTAATTTTGTGCAAATATTATAATTTAGAAGCCTAGTTGTAATCAATTCATTTATATTACGTATTTTTCTACTTGTCTAGACTCAAAAGAATGGAAAGCGCGTTTAATGTGTATTTAATTATATGTATATTTTTTATAATAAATACAAGAACTTTATGACAAACTAAATACAGTGTAACTTACTATTAGGAGCACTATTGGAATCCAATTTTACAATATATCTATAAATACGTTAGATTAATATATAGAGAAATGTAGATGGAACTTGTATAATGATATGCTAAATTAGTTTATAAGATGATAGAATTATAGTTATGCGACAATTTTTCTATATTTATAATTAAAAAATTAACTTTTTTTTCTAGATATTCACGGGCCAATGGAAACATTTGTCCTACCTCCAGGAATGTATCTAAGCCCAGAAGATTCAGGAAATTTGTACACAACACTCTCTGCAAATCCAAATGTATTTTTCCAGAGAGCACATCCAGGAATGATGTATTAACTGCAATTTTTACATACCTTATTCATCATTGACTTGTTATATTATAATGCTGCGATTGTACATAATATTTCATATGCGTGTAATATACTTAAGCATTTGTAATAACCAATAAGTATTTTACATCATAAATCTAGGTTAATGTGTTGAATTAAGTTTTTTATAATAAAGAATATTTCAATAATAATATATATGTAGTATTTCCTTTTTCATGCTTTTAAATATAAATAATGTATTAATAAATAAAAAGCTATAACTGAGTTTATAATATAATATGCTTAAAAAAACAATAGAGAATATTAAAATTCTATATTTATTAGTAAAGAATTATTATTCTTTTTTTAGCTAGATTTTTCTCGAATTATAGAAACTATCATTAACTTTATATTTTTGTACTAATTATAAATACAACTATGCCAAATACATTATTTCCTTATAAGTTATGGAATTAAAAAAATTAATTTGAGACACTTTCTAATAATTGGAACAAATTAATGATGCACCGTGCAATTTCATACGGTGGAACAAAAAAGTCGTTTCCCGTAGCTACTTCCCTTTTAGAAATCGCTATGCTAATTTATCTCAATTGTAATAAGACGATCTTTCTTTAATAAGTGTGTTTCTTGGTCAAAAGCCCATCCTTTGTCGGTTTTCTGCGCGCTTTCACGAGAACATTAATTTCGTTTCCACATGAGCACTCATTCGAAGTCCGCGCGTCGAGCGCATGCGCGAACTTAGTTGCCACAGGTGCGCGCGAGCGCTTCGTGCGTGTTTCTTTTTGACGTCATGTGGCAAGTTGGCGATAGAAAAAGAGAGAGCATCAAGAATTCTCAGCTGTCATTTGACATAACACAGTAGAGTGAGCGTTTTTATACTCTTCACAGACGATCGTTCTCTCGATTTTCTGTACTATATATTTTGTAGATGTCACAATCTTACTCAACTTTGCAACAAATTGTTACGCACTTTTTTGTATTTGACATAGCATATAGTGTAGATCTGTGATCTGTGTACCAGAAAGCTTTCTCTGAAATCTGAGTGATATTAATTTTATCGAGTGGAATCTCCGTTGTACATTTGTTTCATATATGCAACCCAATAATGCTACACTATTTAGATCTTTATGCTATGTTTCAAGTGCATTATTTTTCCTTTTACACGTATCTGTCTGGATAAGTAATTTTACCATTTAATCTTTTTTGCTTTAAAGAATTATTAAAACCGTTACATGAAAAGAAGATGGCAACGTCCGAGGCGCGATTAAAGTATGTATATAATAATTTCAATTATATCAATTTGTTATATCAAGTTTTACATTATATAAATTAACTACATGATAAAATAATATATAAGTATTATAAGATCATTTTTCATAATAGTCTTAATTAAAGTTCCATCTTGATTAGAAAACACTGTAGTAAACAAAACTGCTGTTGGGCTTTTTGGTTGTCATGACAGTAAATTTACTTATGCAAGAATTTATTGTTTACTACGCAATAATTGTGATGTTATTGAAATCTAAATTTTTTTTTAATTTTCTTCTTTCAATGGTATTCAATATTATTATTTTAAATTACATTTGATAAAAGTATAGAAAAGAATTTGAAAATAATACTTACATAAGGATAAAAAATCCTTTAAGTTTTTTTTAATAATAAATCTCACTATTTTTAATTACATATCAGAATGAAAAATAATTAACAATCATTTTGTGCAAGTAATTGTTAAGTCTGCAAGTTTTAATAACATATATGAGTTTAAGTTATACTGTTATATTTTAGACTGTACTTTATTACATGGAATGTAGCTACAAAATATCCGGAGCAGGATCTCCAACAACTATTAGGGTTAAGTCATTTTCATACATCTAAGCAGTTAGCAGATATCTACATTATTGGGTAAATTATATGCTATTAACTATTATTTAATATGAGATGGTTGCGTAATTTCTTATTATTTGTTATTCAGCCTACAGGAAGTCAAATCCCAGCCACAAAATATGGTTTTAGATATTTTTTTTGAAGATTTGTGGACTAAATCATTTAGGTAAGATAACATGTAGTTACTTATCAAAATTTATTGGATAAAAACAAAAAGTATAATAATCTTGATTATAGGGAAATATTAAAGAATTTTGATTATGTAAAACTGCGAACCCAGCGGTTACAAGGTCTTGTTTTAAATATATTTTGCCTTAGAAAGCATATAACACATTTAAGATCTATAGATAGTCAATATACAAAGACTGGATTTGGTGGAATGTGGGTAAGTATCATTTAAATATATAATACCTTTTGAATACTAATATAATTGATGTCAAATTTTGTTGTTAATAGGGAAATAAAGGGGCCGTTAGTATGAGGTTTAATATTTATGGTGTTAATATATGTATGGTAAATACTCATTTAACACCTCATGATCATTTATTGGCAGATAGGATTTCAGATTATAATACTATAATCAAAGAGCATTCATACAATGTGCCTAACACAAGTAATATTTTTTATCACGAGTATGTTTCTTGCTATATGCATCTTACTTATGCAAAATCTATAAAATTACTAATAAACTTTTTTCTTAGCTATGTTTTCTGGATTGGAGATCTAAATTTCAGATTAGCAGAAGGTTTATCGGCACACGATATAGATGCACTTGTTAAAAAAAATCAATTTGACATATTATTAGAAAAAGATCAATTAAAACTAACAATGAAAAAAGGAGAAGCTTTTGCTGAACTTATAGAGGAAAAAATTACATTTCCTCCAACTTATAAATATGAATTTGCATCTCAGGAATTCGATTTTAAGTAAGAAAATTGATTTATTTCATAGTGCTGATATTTTAGCTATAGAAAAAAAAGTTACTTAATTTCGTTAAAATAATGTTTCGCATTAATTGTATTAAAACTTTACTCATTTACTTTTTTTTGTAGCAAACGTTTTACATTCAAATTATTACATATTAATATCAATAAACACTTAAGCCAATTTTCAATTCCGGTGATTTTAGACGTAGACCATCGTGGACAGATCGAATTTTGTATAAAGTAAATGAAGACGTTTATGAAGATGTGAGGTTAAAAGCTGTGCAGCATGCTTATCGAAGTCATCCCAATTATGTTCAATCTGACCATAAACCTGTTAGTGGAGAATTTGATATTGTGATAAGACCTGCAATACCTGATAATGGAATTGAATTCAATACAATAAATGCCTGGTATATCGATGAGGAAAACGTTGTTTCTTATAAATTTTTGGGCAATGGAAAATCTTGTAATGGAGATTGGATTGGACTCTATCCTGAAGGATTTTCCAGCTTAGATGAATTTCTTGTTTATGAATATATTGGACGAGGTTAATATTTACTTTTCAAATACAAATATCTATAAAACTCTTTAGCTCTATATTAAGAAATATAATTAGGCAAAAAATTTGAAGATACAGACTCGCAAAGTCATAAACATATAAGTAGAAAAAAAACAATATTAATAAAAACAATTATTTATTTAATTGAATTGAAATTAAAGATCTTAGTTTATTTTGAATTAATTGATGAAACAGTCGCACATTCTTTTTCTTCCTTAACAAAAAGTTTATACTTTCAATTTTCGAGTATGTTTATTAATTATATTAAAGTATATCTATAAAACATGAAAGTTTCTTATTAATGAGTATGAATAAATTAGAGTTATATTAGAGTATAGGAATAAATAAATCAGTATATTCGGTACAGTTTATATTTTATTAGAAAATGACGAACTCTTTTTTTTAATATTGAAGCATATAAAATTTTTAGGAAAATTTGAATCTGCAACAGAGCCTCATGGAGCTTTTCAAAGAATCTATTTAAGGGATAATAGCATTCGATCACCTGGAATGTATCGCTTGGTTTACATTGCACAACGTGGTGATATTTTAGGAATTTTGGGAATGAGTCCACCATTTCCCGGGCAACGTCGGCAAACCTGACGAACAAAGAAGGCCTTACAATTGCGATAGTTACCAGTCTGTTGATCGTGTGGATTTTCTGTAAAAAAGAAGTCCGTGGATTTCTTGCTTGGCAGTTTGTTCCAAATGCTTTGCAATTTTTTAAGAATAGCAGTAGAATGAAAATGCATCAAATACTGAAGGAAAAAAAGGAAGCCTCGCAATTTTGTGCGTTAAAAAATTTTTAACGTTAGTTTTGGTACCTGGTTTTACGAGTGCAAATCTTTTTACACTATTCTTTCTTATTATTTAAGGCTTATTTCTATAACTATATATTATAGATGAGTTAGGCTGCGTCGCCGTTAGTCGCTTGTTGATAAAAGTAGGTACATATAATTCTATTATTGTTATAAATTATGACTAGTATAACAAATGAGCAAAGTACTTTTAGGTGCGATAGAAATCTAATTAGAAAATAACACTTTTTATGTTACATTTGTTTAGATCTTCTATTTATACAAAATATAGGAGTTGTAAGCCTAATTCGGATGAATGAAAAGTACAAAATAAATTATTATAAATAATCGAAGATATTTGAGTAATAAATGTTTATCTCGTCGGCGTGGTTTAATAATTTAAAACTCAACTACTTAAATTAAAATAGATCTACATTCCATTTTAATTTTAATAACAAACTTAGCGTATAATTGCAAAACTAATTTTTTTTTAACTCACCGACAGTCGGCAAATAAGATTTCTGATAAACTTTTATTGCTCAGAATAGCTTTTTCGAATTCTAATGTTTTTTTGAGAAACCCATATTTAGGCTTCTACAAGTATGTTTCATTACTTAAACATATGAAAATACACTGTGCAGCGATGTAAATTTGCCATCACAAGAAATCCAAGACAAAACTAGTTTTATTATATGCGTAAATTAATATATATATATATATATATATATATATATATATATATATATATATATATATATATATATATATACAGGAGAATTAAGGTAGCGCCTTAGTATATCACTGTTTCGGTATGCTATATTGACGCGTTTGTCCATTTGTACACACTTATCTTTTATGCTCAAAGGAAAAGAAGAAAAACGTCGTCCACAACTGCAAGAATCACATTTTTAGATCCTACTATGTATAAAGTATATATAGTCACAGAACAAATTCCACAAAGTGCTCATCGGAGTCAACGACTGATTTGGAAAAGTCCCAGCGTATCTCCAATCAACTGATACGCTCCCGCGGAAGAGTGTCAACTCCGTTTATCACGGGCAGCAGGCAGAGCGCCATGCTGCCGAGCTCCGGCTCTTCCACCTGCATCCCGCGCAGCTTCTGTATTCTGCACCAGATGATCTGTCTGATCGGCTTGCGGAGCACGAACAGCCCGAAGACCAGGATACCCTGGAGCGCGTTGACGAGATCGAAGGCCGACCAGGCGAGCGGGTCGCCGCCCGCCCACCAGGATATCAGCTCCATCGCCCAGTTCATCCCCATCAGAAAGAACAGCCCGAGGCAAATGAAGAAGATCCGCTTCAGGCGGCGAAACAGTCGCTGCTCCTCGCGGTCGGATTCCTGATTGCGCGCCAGGCGCCTGAGGTCGAGGTCCCTCTGATAGTTCGTTATTCCCACGGCCGTCATCGCGAAGAGAACAAGGTTAATGCACACCAGTATACCCACCGGCACGTAGAAGTACGGCATGGCTTCTCGATCGGCTGTAAATATATATACGAGTAATTGTTATATATTTATATTATATGAGATCTGTACACAAATGTCGTCTTGGATATTATGTGCGAGGGGAGATATGACTTGTGCGATGCTTATAATTTCTACTTAATTCAACTTAATTCTGTAAGTTAGGATATATGTGAAGATTGTTAAGTTTTCAGAATTTTTATTGACTAATGTTTGTTTATGGAAATATAGGTGCGTTGCGTATTTTGTACTCGCAAGCTTTATTTTTTTATATACTATAGATCTCTGTGTATTGTTATAAAGTTATACAATCGATTTTTATAGCAATTATAGAATTGTGCAAGTGAGCCATGATTTTAGTAGTATAAAAATAAATATTTTTTCTTACTCGTACTATCGTTAATTTCTATGCAATTTTTTAGCAATGTGTTTTATGCATATGTGCAATAAATAGGTTTATTTTATTTATACGTACTGGCGAAGATACGAAGGTCGCAATTATGTAATTATAGTATCATATATATATATATATATATATATATATATATATATATATATATATATATATAGCTTTATAATAAGACATATAATTTTTGTAAAAGACGTTTATTAACTTCTACTAAATAAATGAATAGAAAATGTAAAAAAATAAAGCCAATAAAATCAAAATCAATCTGTATAGAGTCTGCTTGTTAATTTACTCTATACCTTCAAATTTAGTAAAATTAGCCCAGAACTTATAGGATTCCATCACTGTCTCGCGAATGGTCGAACAACTCGGGCAGTCAATCAAAATGCGAAATGCGTTTCATTTGAGGGAAATTCTGCGAGTATATAGGCGAGCCAATTAAGCGATGCCTCAAGTATCAAGTGAAACTTTGTTCCCTGCTGCATCCTTGAAGATATTTAAGATACGCGAGTTGCTCGCTCCCGTCTTTGATATATTATACCTAAGCGCATCTCGCTATTATGCGAAGGGGAAGGTGGGCAAAGTAGTTAAAAATTATTGCACACGACTACAAGAAGAAAAAAAAACACTTTTTCACGAAATAAATAAGTTGATCATTTCTATGCTAATGAATATGTGTATAGATTTTTACATTGTATATAGTTTGTAAAAATACATCGATGCTTGAGGTACCAGCTTTTTTTCAAAATTTGAATCTAAAGTATACTTTAAATTTTTAAAGAAATTAATACAAATTTGAATGTCTTAATATTTTAAAATTAGTAATACAAGTTATTCATTTCTTTTTCTTAAAATAAATTGTCATTTTGTTGAGAAATAGAGAAAGTTTTATCCATTTATGAATTTACCTTTAGAATTAGAAACTGAATAATGAAAAAACTCTAAAACTACTTTACATTTTCAACGTTGAGGGGGCTGCAATCGGTCGATATTTTGCCGTGCGGGATCCGATATTTTATGCTAGTTTAACTGGAAGATCAGAGAAAGGGGTAAAGAAGAATAGAATAAATTGTGATAAGACTGTAGAGCGCATTCTAAATAAGTACTCAATTTAAATTTAAATTAAAAATGTAATAAAGTTCTTCAACAATGAGCATTTAAAAATAATATTTTTGATTATTTTTAATATATATATATTGTATCTAAACAAATTCATAAAAACTTGAATAAAAAATAATAATAGTAGGAGTTGTAATACATTTTAAGTTAATGTTTTATTATACAAGATTCACAAGCTTATAAAAAAAAATTATATAAAAAGGAATAATACAGATAAGAATTTAATATTTTAACGAGGACCTGAAGCGATGAAGGGACAGACAGATTCTTCATTAATAAAAGTCATTTTGATTTTTATATTTTATATTTTCTGTTTCAAATTCTATACGAGGCTGATAATAATAAATAAGAGTAGCCTGACTGTCAAATCATATTTATGTTATATTCATATATTCAAAAAACTGCAAGACCCATAAGAATATTTACTATAGTTTCGAGGATAAATCTTAGGAGTTTTTTGGTTATTATATCTGTATAGTTACAGAAAAGAATTTGCTCGGTATAAGATATTCACTAACGCCTATTTGTTAAAATAGCCGCGATTTAAACAATTATGCATCCTGTTTAACAAAAGATCTCTGCATTTGCATTACGTGGGTTAAAATAGATAAGCAAAGGCTTTGTTTATCTCTGATAATATTATTACAGATGCGAAAATATCCAACGACAGGATTATATACTTTTTCAATATTTTTCATATATATTTTTCAAAAAAAAAACTTTGTTTAAAATGTAGTTTAAACGAAGAAAACCTTTAATATATATTTTAGTATAGAAATTCTTCCGAATGTATTTTTAACGAAAGTTGAATTTGCAGAAGAAAAATTGTCGAAAGAAAATTTGCCACATGTAATTTTGCAGATACATACAATTTTTTCTTTATTAATTTTTAATAAAAATTGTATGACTTGAAAACTGCATGCATAATTTTTTTTTTTGAATAAGTTTTTATCGCTTCTGCATAGCTTATTATTTATGCCGAAATTTACTACTAAAATAGTTACTTTCGACTTTTAGATCATACCAGATATAAAAATAATGAATATTAAAAAAAATTAAATAAAAAATGGTAGTTCTTGATAAATATTCCTTCGGAAAACCTTTTTGTGCAAATTTATCTATAAAGATAAATTTGCAAAATTTGTAAAGATTCATTTGTCAAAATCAGGTGATTAGTTTTACTATCTTTCCGAAGTTTTTGGAACAAATTTATTTCATATTCGTTTATTCAATTTTTCTATTTCGAATGGCATTAAAATTTATCCATTTCTATAATTTTAACATTTATTATAATTGTTTTTACTTTAATTAAAGACAATAAAAGGTTTAAATAGACAAACGTATATTTGAACCAACAATTTCTATTTTGATAGATGTTTTAATAATGTATAATATTTTAGTTTTTAAACTAGAGTTTAATTTTTTAGCTAAGCACTAAGTTTTTTAAATCTGTACTTTTCCTTTTATTTTCTTTATATATACTCTGATTCAGCAGAGGGTTCTATGTGAAAACTTAATAAAATGTTAATGGATGATTTATAATGGGAAGATGCGAAAATAATATGATCGTATTAAACGTCAAAGATTTCAATTTTTATATATAATTACATCGGACCACTCAAGATTTTATAACCGTACATATAAATCATAATGCGATCAAGCACACCAAAGCAAAATTGTGTCCGGACTTACAGTTAAACCAGCAGCTATTCGTACCAAAGTTTGGCTTTACGTAGGTCATCGGTATCGTGGGACTGAGATCCATGACGACGGAGACGAGTATGAGGATGCCCGGCGGCACCCAGGCCCAGAGGGAATAATAGAAGAAGAGCCGACGTGGCTCGATTCTGGGGCAGCCGCTGCCACGGTTGACGTGACGCCTGACCAGCAGGTACGTCTCGATGCACATCACGTTCAGCCAGAAAAAGCAAGCGACGAACGAAAACTGGATGACGAACGCTGAAATATACGATGGAATTATATGATTACATTCTCGGATTTTTACAATATAATTGAGTCGGCTTCTAGTTTTATAGATTTTTATCTTTTTACTTTATCCTTCACTTTCTCTCTCTCTCTCTCTCTCTCTCTCTCTCTCTCTCTCTCTCTCTCTCTCTCTCTCTCTCTCTCTCCCTCTCTCTCTTTCTCTCTCTGTTTCCCTCACGCGCTCTATATTACATATAGAAGGGATGCTAACTAAATCACTATATATATACTGGGTATCACTGCGAGACAGTTTACAGATATATTGGATTTGCGTTTGAAAAGTCTTTGACTTTCTAAACGGTAATAGATTTAACTTATATAATTTTTGTAAAAAAGATTATAGGCTTCGTGTGAAAAAACTTTCCATGCTGTAAAGTTGTATAAAGTATGCCAAAAAATAGTATGACCAGATGTGTGAAACGATAAAGATGCATGGTTAGTGGAATATTTTGTATTTTCACATCTGACACAGATCTTTGATAGTATATTGTACAGACAATGTTTTAATCAAAATAATATTTTCTTTATAAGGTAAAATTTTTCGTTTTTGGCGAATTGAGGATTCATGCAATTCATAAGATATAGGAAATGTGTTAAATTAAACCGTGAGATAAAATTATGGGAATTAATTTCACGCATCGTAAAATTAACTTGAATTATGTTAAACTTAATATTAATCCTTAGTTAGAAAGGATAAAATAAATACGTTTCTCTCTCCCCTACCTCTCTCATTCGCCCTCTTTTAATTAGGTCGTAAATAAATGATATATATTTATATCTTATTAACTTTCTGAATTGAACAATATTTATTTTTCCTATATTAACCTTTATATTATAATAATATAATAATCTTACTGCACACTTGATTCCTGTACTATTTTATTGTATTTTTTTTATAATAATTAGTCGAAACTATCTATATCTATCTATTATATATCTATATATATGCTCTATTCGTTACATGTATATTCTTTTTAATCTTTTGACTGGAAATTTTTAGAATATATTGTAATGTAATTCTAATTGAAAGTAATATTTTTTTAGAATGTATTAAAAATAATTTAGATTTCTATAGAAAGATTTTATAGCACAGTGGGCATGAAATTCATGTTGTACATCTTGTATTAAGAGTAAAAATAAAACGTTAATATAATTCAATATGACGTAGAATTTTATTTCACTTTTGAATTTCACGCTTAATACTACTGGGTGTGAAACATTTAAAATATTTTTTAGCGTAGCAGGTGTAAAATTAAAGTGCAAAATACTGGTAATATTTTATAAATTAATCGATTGCTTATAAAAAAATACTTTACCCATTCAAACTATTTATTTTGCGAGAATTCTGTTTTCAGCACTATATCTTTACATCTAGTTATTAATTTTCTATGAAATTTTCAACGAATACTTAACATATTGATTTTTAAAATTTATTCGTTTAACAATTTTGTTTGTTTTTTTGCAATCAATGCTTATAAATGTTCAAGAAAATCCAAAATGAGACATTTATTTTTAATAAAATTTAAAACAAATATCCATCTCTATATATATATATATCCACACACACACACACACACACACACACACCAAATTTGTATTTAATATTTAATTTATTGTTCCTTACTTTTTACAGTAATTTAGTTAAAATTTAATTTTGTATTTTTTTATTTTTATCAGTATTTTGTTTCATATTTAAGTTTATGTTTTGATTTTTAAAGTTATTTTTTAATGGCGTTTTGGCCCGTTCATCCCCTAGGGCAAGAGCGTGTGCCCCTGAACGGACATCAGAATCAGCGTTCCCGGAGCTCTTTCATCCACATTCTAATTTAGTTTTTGACTTTTCTTGTTTATTCTTTAAAAAATTCAGAATTTTGCGTTGGCTGTACGGTTATATTCATAAGGTTTTGTACATCCATGTACGATCACCGCGTACGAGTTTCGGCGAAGTCGTAAAGCCACATGTTACTTCCATGATGCACAGCGTATATTATTATAAATTGTCTTATTGGTATTATTGAAAGCTACAATTTAATATTCTGCTTTTGGTTACTTGATTAAATTATTCACTTTTTAACCTTTCGATGTAATAACTGATAATTTTATATGATATGCCTCAAAAGAAGTAATTAAAAATTAGATTTCCATTTAATTTTGTGTGAAGGTTAGAAAAAAATCTTTATAAATTAGCACTAGAAGTCAACATAATAAATCAACACCCGTATTGACTTTACAAATTAAGACAAAAAAGGTAGTTTTTTCTCGAAATATGTATTTTAATAGCGTTCACAAAAGTTGTGTTTTTATGTGTGATGTATGTGTTCAAAGTAATTATTTGAAACACTAATTTATATCGTGTACCAAACAAAATCAGCTGCGCACGTACTTATGTACTTATGAGTGGTGAGATCGTACCTCCGTCGATCAGTAGGTGGTAACCTATATTCGATACAACGGAAGAGGAAAAAATTACTTTTCAAATGTGAATGTTTTAAATTAAAGTTGTTGTATTAAAATAATTTTAGTAACTGTATATTTATACTTAATATTGATTTTAAAAGAAATTTTTCAAAATAATTAAATTTTTCTATAGTCTGAAGATGAATTTAACGATAGCTTTAAATTTGAAAGAAATGTAAGATGTAGTATAACGGTCTTGCATCTCAACTGGAGAAGAATTAATAAATTATATATTTATATTTTTTTCTTATCCTACTATTATGTTCGCATTGAACTTGTTCTTATAAGAAAGTTTTTTTAATAATTTTTCTATTAAATTTTTTTATATACATTTTTTTATTTAAAATGTATTTTTTTTATTATTTACGTTTGAGCAAAACAGGTAATCATTGCTAATTTTAACTAGGTTGGTCGTTAGCATCAAAATTTATTATGCTATTTTCGGACGCTATCCCAACGTATTTATTATAAACAATTCCAATCGAGATATTTACTCTACATAATTTGTTAGACCCCGTTTCACCCGGTGTACCCTCGTCCGCGCGCCGTTCCCCAAGTCTCTCGTGGTAATGAATGGACTACTCACCGATTTATAATTCATATCAAGACGCTTATACAGATAAGATACAGCAGGGCGCAGTAAAAGCTCCCCACACCCTTGTCTGCCCAGACATCGAGTGCTACATAGTAGTACATATACATAAGGAATATATATATACACATCCCTAGATTTTAACGGTACAAGGGAGCATTTTGAACGCGCTGGCATAAATAATGCAAGTGCCTTTTTTCTCATTATGGACTCGACCAACTGGTATGGGACCTGTCGCCCCCCTCCTTTGTCCACGTTTAATTAGCCCGGGCGTTTACCTTCTTTTTACTGTCCACTCACCCTGGGCGAGTATTAGGGCCGTGCGATCGACGAGCGCTTATAGAACGAGGTTCGGAAAGGCGAACGGTGCTATATAAATGCATGAGTGCGTATGTGTATAGCATGCCAGCGCCTGTGAATGTGTGTAACTGTGTGTAACTCAAGCATCGCGTGCGGCACGCCACTGTCCGGCTTTTGCGAATATACTATATAAATATATATATATATATATATATATATATATATATATATATATATATATCTGGGTTCTATACAGATGTGCCCCGACTGCAGCATGAGGCATCGTCACCACAAAGCGAGGACGTGGTCGCAGCCTGAGATTAGGCCTTCGCCGACCACGACGATGGAGCGCAGGGAGAATGTGTATATATATATATATATATATATATATATATATGTAGTTTATAATTCGCTTCCGGGTTGGTTCGCGCGCGCGCAACGAATGACCCGTGCCTTAAAGGTCGCCTCTCTCGACGATCGCCTCTTGTACCACCCACACTCACCCACACTACCACCTACAAACACACACAAAACACATACGCACGCATCATTACCGTAATTATCCAATATCCGAGAGGCTTTCTGACAATGTGTCCGAGGGTTTATCGGCATATTTTTGACGCGACTTTGTATTATGATTGTCCTATAACCTCATAGGGAGAGGTGTGCTTTTATATTATGTCAGTTATTGATTATATAAAACGAGTCTCTTGATGCCTGTGAAATTTAATATGTCGTTTAGATTTTACATACGAGTGCGTTGAATTGCGCGCAGATGGCCGTGCGCGACGTCTTCTCGAACGCCTTGTTCTATAACAACATATAAACGTTTTTGGAGAATTCTGACGTTTGCGGATTAGAATATGTGAAACTGTTATTTGCCGCAACCTATTGCTGAAGCACTTAAGAAACTGACCTCTTTTGCACAATTTAAGAGCTTAAACTTTAGCGAATTTCCCAGAAACCAATTCAACAATTTTATTTTTGCTCAAGTCTTTCTATCATCGCATATATTGAGAATGTTTATTATTATAAAATATGGCTGTATATATAAAATTCAAAATCTCAATTTAGAAGTAAATTGAATAGCAGCCGCGTCATGCCGACTGTTCTCAAACTCGTCTTCGTGGCACTACCGCGACAGTGTAAAGGTTTTTGTAGCATTTAATTTCCACGATATTCGGACAGAAAAAAGTGGATCCAGTACTCGGAAAGTGACAAAAAATTAAAATCATCGCCGACGTATATACTGTAAATTCCCCATTTTAAGAAATATTATTTACTTAGATGGTTGGTTGATTGCACTGGTGATTCGAAATTCGAACATTTTCCATTTTGGTAATAATATTAAATTGCTTTAATTATCATGATATACTGTCATAAGCATAAATAGCAGCCATAAAGGAAGTCGCATCATTTTCTAGTTACTTCTAATTCATCATTACCTTTGAAGTTCATAAGAAACATATAGAAACTATTTCTTATTAAAAATAGTGTATATATAAATAAAAATATTATAAACAATAAAATCTAGGGTTTATTAATGATTACAATCGTTAATTATCTGAAATTACATGTCTGGCTTTAAGTTCCAGTTTTTTATAAAGTATTTTGTTTATATCAAATTGTTTTTGTGTTGTATTCCCGATCACCCTTTACCAAAGGCGTATAAAAAGTCTGTGTGATTATAGGTTCTAATCTATTCGAGTAGAGAAAGAAAACTAAACATCCTCTCGGAGAATTACGGGATTGAATTTTTTTTAGTACTATTACATTTTTACTGTAAGTAATTTATTTTTTCAAGCACTGTAATCATATCTAAATATTACGTTAAAAATAATCTAATTCTAAAAAACCAAATATTCCTAATGAACGCCAGATTTCAAATATTATGTTTTTAAAAGCATCGGAACACTAGGTACTTTACCTTATCTTGTATATATATATATATATATATATATATATATATATATATATATATATATTTATAGAACTTTTATTAAAGTTGTGTTCTTCTTATTAACTTCAAAGAGATTTGTAATGATTTTATGAATATTTGATTTTATGTAAATTTATTGAAATTCATTGAAATCTTTACTCAGCCTTTCTCAAACTTTATGGTAATGTATCAGAGAATCACACACACACACACACACACACACACACACACACACACACACACGCGCGCGCGCGCGCGTAGATCTTTTTTCAACAGAGCACAATTTATAAGTATATCTATTTATAATAAAAAAATATTGCAATAATCGTGTGTAAATAATTTATCTTGATTAAACATTACATTAAGTTCCTTTATAAATGTTTTTACGGTTCCTAACTAAAACATAGAAACATATAATATAATATAATATTAAACAACCTATATATATATGTATGTATATATAAACGTATTAACAAAATTAAATTAACAATATTTAAACCAAATACGAAACAAGATAAAAATAAATTACAATTGATAAATAAAAATAAATAATTAAAAATGTGTTCTCAACTCTTTGTCCATAATTTGGCTTCAAAAAAGCTGCCAATAATTGAAATAAACAAAAAAAAATCTATATCTATATAAAAAGGTTTCTATATAATTAAATAAATATAGTAAGAAGAAACATTGCAAAAAATGAAGTGCAAGAAAACTTTGGTAAGAAATCGAACGAATTCTAATCAAATTCTGAAAAAAAATTTATTATATCCCTACGAATCTTGCGCAACTGAGCGGTAAAAAACATTAGAAATATACATATATATATATATATATATATATATATATATATATATATATATATATATAGATAGATATCCAGAAAATCGAAATCACTTATACAATAATCAAAGTGGAAAAAGGAAGAAACGTAGGAAAAGGCCGCGCATCGGATGTGCAAAGAAGCGTATCGAGCTCCTTATACGCGGACTCCTCCTCCTACTCCTATTCCATCCCTCCCGCCACCCGTCCATTTTAGATAAAACGCGCGAGGAGAAAATTGTCGGGCGAAATTAGCAAAGGGCACGTACAAAAGACTCCTTGCAAACGAGGCACGTGCGAAAAAGGGTCGTTTAACAATTCTCCCTGGCAAGTAGTCTACGTATATAGTATAACCCAAGAAGCGGCGCGAGGCGTCGTTAGGACTTGCTAGGAATGGCGGCAGCGGGGAGGGGAGGGGAGGGGGTTGGAATTATACATACACACACACATATATATATATGTGTATACACGCGTATATACACGTCCAACATTCCCGCAGGAAGTTTCAAGACCGGCGGGTACGGGAGATGGGGGAGGGAGGTGGGATTTATTATTAAATTTGGGGCCCGCTCTCGCGACGTCTTATTATATCTCTATGTATATACCTATAGAAATGCAAATCTCGTCCGGCGTGTAGGAGCTGGCGAGCTGCACGAGTGCGAGTGCCGCGAAGGCAAGCGCGAGGCAGCCACAGTAATGACACAAAGCCTTGCCGTGGACGTCCATCAGCCGAGGCGTCATCGCGTACGCGACGATAGTCAGCAGGAGAAAGGGCACCGAGACCAGCAGCCCGCAGGCGTAGATCGTGATCAGGGAGCTGGCGCCCGCCACCTCGGTCTCTAGAATGAAAAGATAGGGCGTAAAAAGATATTGGTGTTCATTTATTTATATAACTTTCATACAAAAAAACTGACTTTTATAATATAAGACTACATCAAGATATAAATATTATAATGCAATTAAAAAACAAAAAATGACATGGCTACTTTGTTAGAAATGATATATTCTAAAAATAATAAAATAAAGGTACAAGAATTATTATCAAAAATACTATAAATATCGTGCAATAAATTCAATTTAAATGAATATGACAGTAAGTTGTATGTAATACTACAAAAAAGATATAACGAGTATAAAACATAATACAATACAAATATTGGGTTTGCAATTTGAAAAGATCATATTTGTTAGTAACTTCATATTTTATCCTTTGCACTATTTTTGTCCACGATGGCTCTCGCATGTGATAATAGACCGTTAAAAAATGTATTAACTTCTATCTATCAAAGTGGATATATTATAGACAAAATTCAACTAAACAGCATATGCGCTAACTTTTACTTTATTGGTTGAATTTGAAGAAAAACACATCTGAAGCTTATCGTTCCTTTTCTGAAGCATACTCTAAATATGCCTCAGATATTAAAATGTCTTACAAATGGTTTGCGCATTTCAAGTGGTAATTCTGATATCGAAGACAAAGAGCTTGGGGACTAGACAAAAAGTTTGAGGAGAGTTAGAGGTATTCCTCGACGAAGTTCGGCATCAAACGCAAGAAGAACTTGCTACACCTTTGAAATGGATATAAGCCATACTATTTACAAGCGTAGAAAATCACGAATATTTATTCAAAAGTTACGAAATTGGGTGGTGTACGAACTCACGCTGAAAAACTTCGAAAATCGTCTTTTGATCTCGGACTTTTTTCCTTCAGCGACAAAAAAGAAGTCATTTTCGCATCAAATTGTTACTGGAGATGAAAAGAAAATTTATTACGTTCACAGCGCAAGAAATCGTGGGTAAAATTCTGGAAATCAGGACCATCGAACCTAAAATGAGAAATCCATGCTAACGCGGGATTGCTCGGCATTTGATGGATTCAGAAGAGTGTCATCTATTATAGACTGTTAAAAAAGGATCAAACAATCCATGAACCATGATAACGTTCAGCCCCTTTTGACTATTATTTGTTTGGATCGATACAGAATGTATTCAACGGAGCACCTTTCAAACTTAACCTGAAACTATTAAAAATTGACTTGATTCGTTCCTTTTCAAATGACAAGAAATTTTTTTGAGATGGTATCCACGTCTCTGAATTATAGACAATCGAAGAAGATCATCAATATTTTGAATAATATAATTTTTCATTTTGTTATTGAAATAAAGCGCCAACTATAATCGAACATAGGAAGTTCTATTTATTTAATTGCAGTTTTATTACTATTTATTTAATTTAAGTTGCAGATCCAAGATATAAGAGTAACTATTGCATCTATCCGACAAGAAATTAAAAACCAGTCTGACTCCGTTTCATATTTAAGTAAGTCATCCCTTAAATTATATCAGACATAAAACTTAATTTTTTATAATTTACTTAATTTCTATGTTAATTTATTTCTTTGATTGTCCCATGTATATAAATATTTTTAAGTAAATAAATTAAGTAAATAAAGTTCAACTTGATATTCCCTCACTGCTGACTTAAACCTATTAAAAGGCGGAAGGTTCAGAATTTCAGCAATTCCATGAATGCGCAATGCGAACTATAAAGGAAGAAATTCCCTTTTCGGTGCGCATTCGAGGAGAGGGGGCTGGAGTTAGATTGTGACGCTTCTCCGGCCATATCTAGGAATAGGGTTTGACCAATATCGAAGATGACTCTTGGTCTTGTTCCTCTCATATCAGAATTCAAGAACAATACCAAGATAAGACCATATTATAGAGTTTCCAAATCACACAAGAATAATCGGTCTTGGAAACACTTTGTAATAAGTAATCTAAGAACCTTGGTATTAGTTATGCTATATTATTTGAAACCCGTAATGCATTAGAAACTAAAAATATGGTACTTGAATCTGAAGATTTTTGTGAATCATATATAAAACGTCATTTATATTTATCTTCAAAAATAAAATATCAAATTTGGAATGAATGACTCTAAACAACCACTAATTACTTGATCCAGCATAGTAATTTTGTTTCTTAAATTTCCTCAAAATTTAAATGATAATAAAATATAACCTAAAAATATTACGATAGCATCAGAGTTATTTAATAAATATACTAAAATTTTTTTACAAAATGGTATATGTTATTAGTATCGGTGTTGTAAAAGAAAAATATTACTGTTTCTCGTTATTTTCAAACATGTATTGTCTTGACTTCAACCTTAAAAATAGAATAACTGTTCTTTATTAAGATAAAGACAAAATCTAGTTATATTATTATTAGTTTTGTTTATTTTTGGATTCTACGTCTGGACTTTTCAATGTAATGTATGAAGAGTATATTAAAATTCGATAATGTACTAGCTTAATATAATACAGTTATTTGTATACTTTTTATTTTATTTACTTTTGGATATGATATTTTAGAATTTTCTTATTTCGTTGTAATTGACTTTATTAAAATATGTTCTTGGTCTTCCGAATATATATACTGTTTTAAAAAATGATTACTTTACTGTTTGAAAAAATGATTACTTATTTTTCAAAATTAAAACCAATAATTTATTAGCAAGACATCACCAAAGCGAAAACAATACGTTTACTTAATTGACAATACTTTTCCGATATCAATTTAATATTTTACGCAATCTAATCTTGTCTTGCTATTGGTGAAACACTGTCTAGGAATGAAACTAGCAGTAGAAGATATGCTCTAGCTAGCTGTAGCCAATCCAGTAGGACCATACGCACAGTTGTGTATAATAATATAATGATATAATATTTTCGCCTGGAGCCACTACACAGCCAACCCAGTAGAGTATTTTTAAGGAGTCATACAGTCGTCGCACGTAAAGCCCTTCACGCACCGTACACAGGAAGAGAGAGAGAGAGAGAGAGAGAGAGAGAGAGAGAGAGAGAGAGAGAGAGAGAGAAAGAAACTTTGTAATAATATATAAAAAAAGAGGAATATATATTATATTATATATATATATATATATATATATATATATATATATATATATATATATATGTACTTAATGAATATTTAACGGTCTCTTGGTCTATTTTACGCCGCGCCTGTATGACTCTCGTATCTAACGGCTCATGTTAAATACATGTATATAATAATGAAATTATATGGTATGCAACGGCGTTCGTCAAATAAGGAACGCTCTTGAAGCTAATTTAAATCGGTTTTTTACTTCCTCCGCGACAGGCATCGAGAGAATGACATTCTTAAATTAAAACCGTTCTTTATCTGCCAGCGTGGATGTATGGGAAAGTACGTTGTTTTTCGAAATGTATATATATATATATCTATACATGTTTCGAGCCGAGTTTATAGTTGCGTAATCCCACGACGATTTCATTTAGTCGCGCGAAGGAGAAGCAACAAGTGCGTTGTCGTTGCCGCGCAATAAATTGTACCATCTATATTTATTAGTTCGGATTGCTCTTCCGAGAGATTCCGTCCAATAGACTTGCTTAAAAATGCTCTTTTGATCATTACAGTTTATGGCCTAATGCGCTGTATATTTATATATTTGGTAACTTATGTAATGTATGCTCGAAGCGAAAGAAATTTTAGTTAATTTAATTAATGCCAGAAATAGCGTTTCTGCAATTTGGCATTAACAGATAAAGTATGATTTTAGCTCTATAAATAGATGATTCTGTTTTTTAATGACAATCTGCAATAAAAGTTAATTCTTTTTTTTAAACAAAAAGACTTTTGAACACAGATCAACTGAATTGCTTAAAACCCCATGGTATATATATATATATATATATATATATATATATATATATGTGTGTGTGTGTGTGTGTTATATGTATATACATATATATATATATATATATATATATATATATATATATATATATATATAAAGCAATTGCACTTATACAATGACATCATGTTATTTGTAATATTTTCAGATTCAGCTAATTTGGAAGAAAACTTGTGATACTACTTTTTCAGATCTGTTTTTTCATCTCAATTATACGAATTCTACGAGCTTTAGCAATTTAGCTAGGTCTGCGCCTCCGGCAAGGACACTGATGCCGATAGCTATAATACGTATTCCATATACGTATATACGAATACGTATATGGAACTTAAACATGACCCGTCGATCCATTCCGACGTGCTAGTTGAAATTGTTAACGAGAACTCGTTCGAACCACCTGCTTTAACAAAGATTCCAAAATATTTCTGTTCTGTTTAATGTGAGAATTTTGATACGTACTGTCAGAAGACGAGCGGAACAGGCATTTTTTAATGGCTCTATCAACATTATTAATAATTATTGTTCGTAATATCAATATCATGAATTATTAATATTATCAATATTGATAAAAATTCCTAAGGGCACACATATGCACAATGGCATCAAACTTGTTTGGTTGAATTGAAAGAGAAGATGAGTTGTATGATGGAACTCGGTAAATTCTAAACAGGTCCAGTGAAGACTAGCTCGATTCATAATTTTACATCGAGAACTAACATATTTGCATGTACAGATGAATACGTATAACATTTTAAATTTTATTTTAAAGCGTGAAGAACAGCAGATACAAGTTATTAGTAGGACTAAAGAAATTTGCGCTTAGACTTAATCGATGTTTTTTCACAGATTCATTAAGTGGAAATTCGTTACTTTTTACCGTTTTAATCATTACCGTTTCAATTATGTTCCTTTTCGACGCGAATTCGGAGGCGTGAATGTAGAATATATTAACTTTCTGTAATATTTTCTTTGTCTATTTTTATTCAAGAAATTGTTCAAATTCTCATATATTATCAGGAATTTATTAAGAAATTACCACTGTTAATCATATTAATCACATTAGACGCTATATTATTTTTGATCAACAATATAGATTTACGGTAAACTGATATACCTTGAGTATTAACCCTCACTTCCAAATTATTATAATGAATTCTGATGGAAGTGCACACAATTTTGCATTATAGTACCTAGTCGTGTTGGATATTAACTTAATTCCCAAGGGTTATTCGAGGATTAAAGCACTTAAAGTAAGTTTTTACATGCAAGAGACGGAGGAAGTCGAGTAAGCCGTGTATTACTTATATTAAAGTAAGCGACTCTGCCCGTCCCCCCATAGGGTGTATCTAATAGCTTATAGGATACATATAATCTTCGAGCAATATCCACAGAAGCTTTACTATCGTGCAAACGACTCGATATTACTATGTGCGAAATTTCCCGATGCTTCAGGGGAGAACAATGTTCGAAAATAGAGAATATTTCTTTAAAACAGAAATTGATCTTAAAGTTACTTTCAAATATGATTCGTGCAGCAGGTTGTAATTACCATCAAATCTATACTAACCACCTTACATTTCTATTCCGATATATCAGATAAGTGACTACGAAGCTGAAAGTTTCTGTTTTACTGGTTTTCTATTGTCAAATGAACAAAAATCAGGATTTTGAATAAAGTATCCGATTGTGACTATATTATGAAATATTAATGTGTGCAAATGAAAAAAAAAGATTTTTTCTTTAGTTACATATATATATAAATTTAGACGATGCAAGAAATAAAAATGGTTGTAATAAATAAAGGATCAATGACCTCTGTTGACAAAATGCATGAAGAATGTAAGATAAAAATAAAATGCCTACTGCATATCTGTCGAGATGAGCATATTTGATAAATATCATCTTCTTTCTGTTATCTTTTATACATCACGAAATTCCATAACATCCACTTTTTGCTTATCCCTTACTATTCATATTTTTCATGTTTTCGCTTGGAATGGATTTAAGTTTCATATAAAATATAAATAGAGATGCACGATTTTCTTTGCTTTACACGTTTTTAATTTTTGTTACTTTACAAAAACAGAAGTCGTAATAAATGATCTTATAAACTTATTATTTAACCGAATAAAATTGAAAATTTTTCTAATACGCATAACACACACACACACATATATATATATATATATATATATATATATACATATACATATACATATATAAAGACATATATACATATACATATACATATATATACATATACATATACATATATATATATATATATATATATATATATATATATATATATGTATATACATATACGTACACATATATACATATACATATATATATATATATGTATATACATATGCATATACACATATATATATATATATGTATGTATATATATATATATATATATATATATATATATATATATGTGTGTGTATATATATATATATATATATATATATATGTATAAAGAATCCTAACTTTTTATTACACCTTACACATTTATTATAATGTGCTATAAAACTTTTTAATGTTAGCAAGTCAGTAAAAACAAAATTGATGTCTTCAGAATATTAATCCATTCAAGATTATATTTTTTTTTTTATTACTATTTTTATATTACTATATTTTGCCATTTGTGTTATCGATCAAAAGCTACGATATTTAAATGCATTAAATAGTATACGAAATAAATATTTGTAAATTTTTAAATTTAGTTGATAAGTGAAAATATAATTACTTGATTTTTATCAATTTTATAAGCGTAAAGTATCAGTGAAAATTCATACCTAAAATGATAAAACTTAAAGTAAATGTTTCACTTAATACAATAACTAGCCCGATCAAGCGAAGTGGAAAAACTAATGATAAATAGTGTAATGAACTATATTGTCTTTTATGTAATGACTAAAAGAATTTTTGTTATTTAGTGATGTTAATTCATATTATTCAACAAAATTTTTAATTTATTATATAAAAACGATTTAACGCCAAAGTTTTCTTAGTGCATTGACTCTAAAATGTAAAAATAATTAAAACTTTAATAATGAATAATGAATATTAAAACCTGCAGATTTCATTAATTTCATATTTTATTCATTTAATTATCATCATAATCCGTGCGTTGTGTAAAGTTATTTATATGTATCGAATTTACCAATTTGTACTCATAAATAAATTTTAAATTAATTAAAAATAAAGCTCTTTTCAAAATTTATAAGTAATTCATTTTTCTTTATATCCTTCTTCGTCTAGGAATGGGTCACCTGTCACTCCACCGGTGAGTCTAAACAGGTATCCCTGGGCGAAACGTAGAACGTACACAATTTATATTCTATCCCATTTTAAAACGACATTTTAATTTATAATTTTTACAGTTTCATATTATTTATTAATTAACTTTAATTTAGTCTAGAATAATTTATGTAGCTAGAGAGACCAATATTTGGTAATTTAATCGAAATGTCGGTATAATACTCATCAGTAAAATCACTTACAAAATTATAATTAAAATAGATAATATTGTTTCATATTCGAAGCCGATGGGTAAGAGGCAAAATAAGCACTTTCACTCGACTAATGATAAATACGCGCATTATGCCACATATTATGAGTGTACTTTTTTCATGATAACGACAAATATTATTCGGTTTTACATTCATCTCGAAAAGTTTTGACTCTGTCGACACGTATTGTTCAAAATAAATTCTTTGAGCCGCGAAACTAAGTTATCGTGTAATTTTATTCAGATGTGCATATATATATATATATATATATATATATATATATATATATATATAAATATATATATATGCTGGTGAAAAGTGCTCGGTCAAAGGTACAGTCGTTGGCATTAAGAAAAATTATATTGAAGCCAATGACAATCCAGTTACTGCGAGAGGAAATATAAAGCTATATTACTATACAGGGATTTGGAAATAACGAAGCCGACAAAGCTATTTCAATGCTTCTGTATAACAAGCGAGTCGCATTCGTATATCCAGACATGCGTACGCTTTTGTCCTCAGGGAATTTTGTATAGTTTCCCCTGAAAAAGATGAAAAATGCGAAAAGCCTATACTATTATATATATTGTGTATGTACTATACATGCGTAAAGTTTCGGGTATCTGATTTCGTGTTGTTGCGTATATTCGTAACTTCCTAAGTACCAAAGGCCCGTCAAATGATCAATGAAATAAAATAAAATAGTACAACGTTCTTGCATTGAAATAACTACGGTTATGTATTTGCATGGGCAATTTTTGCAAATCTTCTCGCATGAATAACTTATATACGAGGGCGGTTCAATAAATACCCGTGTTTGAAAACAGAGGACCTCCTTAGGGAAGCTGTTATTATTATTATTATTATTATTATTATTATTATTATTATTATTATTATTATTATTATTATTTCAAATATTAATAAACAAATATTTTAATGATAAGTTGGCTATCAAAAAATTGTCCGCCCGATAGCTGCCGTGATTGCTCACGGTAGACAATAAGCGGAAGCGGCTGTTCACTGAAAAGCAGTGTTTGGAACAATTTAAGCGAGATTCGAAGGCCTTTTTGCGTCGAGTTGCCATCGTTAATGAAGCCTGGATTCATCACTACACACGGGAAACTAAGCAACAATCAAAACAATGGATTTCTCGCGGTGAATCTGCTCCAAAAAAGGCGAAGACGGTCGCATCGGCTGGAAAGGTCATTGCGACGATTTTTTGGGATGCGTAGGGCATCATCCTGATGGACAATACTACAGTGAGTTATTGGACCGTTTCGACAAAAAATTGAAAGAGACACGACCACATTTGGTGAAAAAAAAGAATTCGAAAAAAGATGTCATCACGATAAAGCACCAGCACATTCATCTAGAGTTGTCGCCACCAAACGGTATGAATTGTGTTATCATTTGCTGCCACACACCCCGTATTCACCCGGTCTGCCTCCCTGCGATTTCTTCTTGTTTCCTAACATGAAGAAATGGCTCGCGGGAAAAAGATTTTGCTTAAACAAGTAAGTCATCGCCGAGAGAGAGGCTTATTTTGGAGTGTTCGGAAAATACTTTTTTTTTGGAGGAGTTAAAAATTGGCCAAAACGTTGGGAGACGTCTATCTTTCTAAAAGAGGAGTATGTTGAAAAATAAAAAAAAAATTTTTGAAAAAAATGGTGTCTTCATTTCTAACACGAGTACTTATTGAATCATCCTCGTTCTCGTATTATATTAGAAGAATAATAATATATCTGTAGATAATCGTTCAAACTTTATTTCTAAAACTACACTGGTCAGAAATAGTAAGAAAGTCTTAAAAATAAATTGTCATCTTAAATATTTAGTTTTAAAATATCGATGAGGAGTAATCATAAGTAATTTTCAATAATTTAACTACTTTCAATTTAACCTCCCTAATGATTCGATACTATATTTAGCTCTGAATTCTCGTCAATCAAAGCAAAAAGTCACTTTTCATTTTGACAATCAGTATTCGAAGTGAAACTATTGTTCGGGCAGAAGGTATAATTATATATTTAAGGATATTTGAATAACTTGATATAAATTTGCATATAATGGACATATATTTTGCATATTATATATATTGTTTATAATTGCTTGACACAAATGGATTTGAAAAAAAAACAGGTATGTTTTAATGTTCTGTCATTTTTATTTTTTCGAATTCGAGAAGATTTTTTTTCCAAAAATAAGCAATGTAACGAGAATTTATTCGCTTTCCAATTATTTTAAAAAATTAATTTTTTTATTCATTGATTAAAAGTTTTGATTGTTGTGATAACTTTCAACCAAAAAAAATTTTAATAAAATTCTGAAATTTTGTTTTGGAACTGGACTTTTCGGATTGAAAACAAATGAATGGAAAACGAAAACTTTTTCGTTACATTGGTTATTGGAAAAAATGTTACATTTCAAATGTCTGCGCTCTATAAAAATAAAAATGGTAAAGTTTTTCCATAGAATACATGAAGCTGAAAATTTATAGAGAATTTGTTTCTTTTATGCAATATATACACATTTATACCAATTTATTTAAATACTGTTAAATATAATAATTAAATAATCTAAAATCGCTTTAGATTAATATTATGATAAAAAAAGTCATTGAAGTACCACAGATCGGCTTAAATTTGAGCAAAAATATTAAGAAATTTTTTCGTGTTGTTTTTTTTACGATTACTCCTAATCTCTGTGAGACTTTAGGCTACAATCTGCTTTTCAAATTTTCTATACGATGGTTTGTCGCGAATGTTGGAATCCGTTCAAAATATTTTACAAATTGTAATTGTTCTAATATACACTTCAATTGTTGCGACTAGTGTTCTCCTTTCTTGCAATATAAAGAAAACTTTAAATCGTTTTCATGTTTTATGCATGCTTTATGCATATTTCAATTTTGAATAAGGTTTTTAAAAGTTACCAATTACATCTAAATTATCTTAGAGTTCTGACTATCGATTACGTTTTTTAAATCAAAAAATTGTTATTTCTGTATGGTAAGAAACATCAGGACTTATGAGAATATAGAAGTATATAAACGTGAATGCATCATTATAATTTCCAAAGGATGGTAACAATTGTCAATATTCCTAATAATTGAGAGCTTCTGTTTTATCATTATTTATTAGAAAATTTACGAAAATGCTATTTTTCCTTGTCTAGTTTTTTAAAACAGCGAATTATTACAATTAAACATTAGCATATTATGTAGAGGAAATATTTCTAAAAATACTAAATTTTTTTCTTGGTAAAACAATGTTGCAGCTATTACTGTATATTACAAAAATAATTACAAAGCTACCTTTTATTAAAGATAAAGTATAGATGTAAAAATAGAATTCTTAATAACTCATCGACATACGAAGTATTCACGTTTCAACATTCTGAATCTCATGCTGATGAATGTTTTTATTCACTTTCCGATGCTATTTTAATGCATTTTTGAAAAATGAATTCTGCGAAGCCTTGTGAATCGATGTTACTTTTGGATTAATATAAGAGCGCTTGACAACTTGAAATATACTTATTTACCCGTTTTAAAAATTGATAAAACATCCGATTGCCAGTATTTATTTTTTAAAACTCTACAGAGAAATACAGACTATAATTTGTAATTATTTTAGAAAATTGCGCATTTACTGTTATAATTTTATATTGGGGGAGAGGGAGGTTTCTGAATTACGATTTGAGCGATAATCACTTATAAACGTGAAGTAAACTAAATTAAACTTCCTTAAGCTGAGGTCTATATATAATCCTTGATGTATACAATTTAATAAAGATTCCAAGTATATTATACTTACAGTTTTGTAACTATAATGCAATTTTTATGAGTCGAATAAAAATTCATAAAACATAAGGCGTTATAAGACGCGATCGCGCAGATATTGAAATATTCACCGGACTGTAAAAACAAGTTTTCACGATCTGACGAAAATATTCTGTATAGGACGAGGGTTACTTTTTTTATCCTTCTCTCTCTCTCTCTTTCTCTCTCTCTCTTTCTCTCTCTCTCGCTCTTTATAGAGCTCCCCCCAACGCGCTCGCGAGCATTCCAGGGAGCCGTTCCGGAGAAACAGCGTATTTTTTATGTATATATATATATATATATATATATATATATATATATATATATATATACGCATATCCATATCGTAAAATTGCACTTAATAATACTAACCCTCGGGGAAACAGACGAGGACCCTGATCCCCAATTGCGGCACGGCCTCCATGCAATAATCAAGGCCCGGGGTGAGCATCATCGGGACATGATTCGGGGCGAAAATCGATCCGTTACGCAGGAGGTAGTATTCGTCGTCGCTCGACTGCGTAGGCTCGAGCATGTACCTGTAGGTATTATGAGCTTTAAATCAGGTGTTATGTATACATTATGTAATGGATAAACTATATTATATTTTGAGCCCTGTGCATTATTATTATTACGTTGTGTTTGTATGTGTGTGTATGTGTATCTTCTTCATCCACTATAGAATTTAAGCATTAACTAAATTTTTTAAATCGAATATATGGAACAGAATCAGTAAAAAACAGCAAGCATTTCTAATTAAGATATTTATACTTCATTTTATTATACCGTTATGATAAAAGACATTCGATACTTGCATATTTTCATTATCGATGTGAAATATGCAGTATAATATTAAAGACTTGTTATTGGCATTATTATTTTCTGCTTTGCATAAATAATTTTATTAATTTATTCTTCTAAATATGTATTTCTCAAGCTATAGCTTTTTTACTTTTTAATAATAAAGAATTGATTGTTTTCTATTTCAAGAAATCTCATCTAATATAGAGATATATAGAGAGAGAGAGAGAGAGAGAGAGAGAGAGAGAGAGAGAGAGTGTGTGTGTGTGCGTGTGTGTATATATAGAAAAAATGTATTTAAACTGCTTGAAGATTGAAAAAGTATAATCCTTGATACGACCATATCTGAAAGATATCGGCGAGGATTAGCAAACTGCTGATAAGTTGGACTGTTGCCTTTCGATAAAATATTTCAACATGTGTATAAATATATATATATATATATATATATATATATATATATATATATATATATAAAATAACTGCAGACCTGCGTATACAGATGTATAAATAGAAAGAATTTAGACGCGCCCGGGGGAGGGAATATTTACGCGCGAAGAGTATATAGTAGAATACAAAATAATTACCTCTGATGCCGGCAGGGATCGCCGATGATAGCGACGAATTCGTTCTGCGGCAAGCTCGGCTCCATGAGACCGGTCCTGTTGAACTCGTTGAAGTACGGGGCGAAAATTTCGACCTCGCCCGGCTCCCCGCGATACGTGGCGCACCTCGCCGCGTCGTCGGCGCTCCCATTTTTCACGAGGACCTCGTTCACTTTGCAGCACTTGCCCACCACCGGCAAATTCGAATTGTCCCGGGGCTCGCGAGTTTCGTTCTGAAAAAGAGGCGCGCGATTGAAATAATAACGAGAGTCGTAACAAAAGCTTCATATCCTGGCGCTCGAACGGTATACGGAAACTGCTTGGTAATAGTTAATCTGTATACATCTACTCGATGTCGATAATTCCTTTTACTCCGAGTCTACAGCGATACGACGTACTATAGACGCTCTCGTTCGCACGATCTTTTGATTAATTTTTCAATAACTAGCAAATGAGAATTTATGGTCCGTAACAGAACTGAATTCAGGTTTCTCAAGTCAATTTTGATTCGTTATTTTAATGAATTTATTTCTTGGCAGATATATGTGTATTTGAAGCATATTAAAAAGCTCAAACAACCGAAGTTATAAAATGTTATCGAGGCATATACATTGTAAGTAAAGACCACTATTAGCAATCTTTATGAGCAAAAGGAGAGAAGAAAATAATAATAATAATTATTATTCAAGCTACTATTGTTGTGATTAAATTTTATAACAACTTTTTGGAGGCTTTCTTATAATTTATGTATAATGTCAAATAATGTAAATACACCGCATCATAAAAAAGATACGATATTTCGCCAAATTTTAAAAACTTACAATAAAATTTCCAAATTAACATCCTGCAACAGAACATATCTTACCACAAAAAGTACACTCATACTTATTTTTCTCAATTTATAAGTGATTATTTGAAATAATAATTATTATAATAAATGCATCTCTATAGAAACGTGTATCCTTGCGTAAGACAATCGATTTAATCGAGCTACTACTAATCAAATGTGACCAATAAATTTATTTTCATCGAATAAAATTCTATTTTCACGATAAGAACTCGGAAATGAGACATAATTTTACATTTTTTATCAAGTATTTTGTATCAAGTATTTATTAAAACCTTGAAGCATTGCATAATACTTTCCATCTAATTCACAAATTTAGATTTATAAATTGTACATGCTTGTTTTTGTTCGGTTAACAATATTTAAAATTTTGTAACTGTTATAAATTATAATTTAACTTTAACACATAGATTTATATCTTAGTATACTAGTTTTTACAAGAAAAATTAATTTATAGTTTTTAAATAATTAAAAGAAAAATATTAATTTGTTTACTTGTGCTAAGTTAAAGCAGAAGAATCCCAGATCGTTGTCTAATTTTTAATTATTTCTGTAATACTTTATAAATATATCCGAAAGTTAACATATTTTTTGATAAAAAATATTACTAGAAGATTATGGATATAAAGTTTTAATAATGTTAAAATGAATATTATAGCATGTAAGGACCTTTTAAAAGCATTATTAGATAAAAATTTTTTTCTGCTTATATTACAGAAAATAACTGCAGTTTTGTATGTTAATACAATTATTTGCAATTCATTGGAGGTACTTTAATGTTAGTCTATGTAGTTATCTCAAAATTTTGGTTCAGAAATAACGTAGAAATCTTTACTTTTCAATCTACCAACTTGAAAAAAGAAAGAGAACTCGGTAAATTCTATGTAGTATACTAAACTTGATATCTATCGAGAAATCTATCTAACCCTAAATTAAAGCTTATAATGCGTGTTTCGAACTGGCTTTGATTTATGATTGTAAATAATTTTTCTGAAACACGGCCGCACGAAGTTGCAGGTGATTCCGACAAAACATAGTACTAGTCTGAGTTTTCGTAAGACTGATTTTTGATGGCCTAGCTATAATCACAATAACTTTAATGTGCATTTTGGATAGGCTTTAAACGTTCCTTAATGCTACACGTTGATGTCGATCGAGATTTCAATGATTTTCGTACAGATAAAATAACAGTATATGCATATATTCTTCGTTACATTACTCACATGTTTAATCTGAGTATAAAATATATATGGAAGAATATTACGTCGAAAAAATTAGAATTTCAAGCTCTTATCGATCTTTTTTAATTAATTGATGGTATTTTTTTCTAGATCTACGGCGTTACTTTATAATAAAATATATTTAATGAACATGAATTTTTTTAATTACATGCTAATATACTTGACTGAAAGTTGTACTTCCGGAAATTCAATAAATATAATCTCATTGTTGATTTTAAGACCCAAGGAAAAAAATGCTCTGTTTTCGAAATGGTGTTAATTAATTTCATCTAATAATAACTCTTAAAATTAACATGTCAAAGAATGCCAGGTTTATCGGCATTCAATACAACATTAAGTTATAAAAATAAATTCAAGTAAGTTACAGTTGTACGAAGTAGCGAAAAAAGTCGAAAGAGGTATTTGAATGGTTTTTTGTATATCACCACAAAATTTGAATCAAAATCGATTTAAAATTAAATTTTAAATTTATAAAATTTACAGAATTCTTCAAAAACTTGCTTAATTTAGAAAAGACATTTATTAGAGTTAGAAACTGAGAACTGGTATTACAGACGCGATTACGATCAAATAGATCAGTTAACCTTCCGAAAATCATGATTACGGCTATCGAGCTCCTAAATGATAGTTTAATCAATATTCGAGGAAACCTGTTATAAATGCCTGTGAGATTTATGTAAGAATAGGAATCTTCAATTTTAATCTGTTTTTCGGAAAACTTCTCAACGAAGAAACTTTCTTAATCGAACTTTGTTAATAAATCATTATAGTAAAGAATTTTAATGCATCTACAGGTGTATGGATTGATTTTGTAATTGTAGTATTAACATGCTTGTGTTTACATAATTGAATCTAAAACAGTCATTTGTGATGAATATTCCGATCTCTGCGTACTACTATTTTGAATTGTGGATTAAATTCTGTTGCCAGGTATGTCATTTTGTTAAATGGTATTTTTACATAATGCTGTAACTTATTTTAAAAAGCGTGGAAAAGTTCTTATTATTTTTTTGAAAAAAGAAAAAATTACACATTTGTGCAAGTCATTTCTCGATCTATAACATTATGCTTCTATTACTTCAAGGTTTCAAAAAAAAAGTCTGTGGCAAACGTATATTTACCGCATTATTCTATTTTAAATTTGCAATTTTGTTATTTCTAATAATTCTTACTAAATTTTTACTAAAGAATATTTTATGTATAATGCATTATAGTAGATTTCTCTTATTTTTGAATTTATATTAGCTCTTAACTAGATCAATAAGCAACTCGTATAAGATTTTTCTTCAGATGATTTATTCCAAGAAAAACTATAATTTATTCGAAGAAAATGGGTGGTTAATTGGGATATTTAAATAATTCTGAAGAAGTTTGCCATTGATCTGATACACTGTCTTATACTTTTGTGCAAAATAATTCATCGCCGAGGTAAAAAAAGGAATGATTAAGTCGATGATAAAGCTCGACAAAGATAGTAATCATTGCATGTGTGAACAATTTAGATTAAATTCTATTTCATTGAGTATCTGATAATAACGAAATACATATTGGTACGATGATTCAATTATTGTTGAGATTAAATTATTGTATGTTTATATATACAAGTGTGGTCACCGAGACTGATACACCAAACTTGGTAATGAAAAAAGGCCCTATCTAGGGTGTCTAAAAGTTATAAATTTTCTTCTGTTTAACTTAATAATTAAAAGGGGGTAAAAGCTATATATATATATATATTGAGTGAAGAACGCGAGATTCGAAGAACGAACACGCGGCACGAATAGTCGAATCAATATTAGTAGCTGCATACTTTATATAAATATTTCCATGAGGGATAATACCTTGACTCGCTCCCTTGATGCTTATAAGAGCTCCTGGGCGATGTGCACTTTTATGTAAATAATCACAAACTAAGAATAGTACCTACGACAATGAAAAATTCATCCTCTATAGGCGAGTCTGAGCAATTTTTGAGAGCTCTAACGACTATACTATGTCATTAGCTCGATGTCTCTGACGTCTTGGAAATAAATAAAATACGCATTTACGTCATTTTGCATTCATGGATAATGAGCGTATATTATATATATATATATATATATATATATATATATATATATATATATGTATCTATATATACAATATAGGAGTAGGAAATTAAAAGGAGAGGAAGAGCCTTAACATTTTAAATTTCTTACACACATTCCGTTTATATACTCTCATTTTTTTACAAACGCACATTTGGTGTCACGCATGAGAATTCTCAGGTATACGTCACGCAGATTACAAAAATTCAAGATAAAAAAGAAAGTAAGGAAAAATGCAGTATTATATGTATTTTGCGCTCGCGGCGCACTTCGTCTAAATTATATTTATAAGAATGTCTCTTTTATCGAAATGTAAAATTGCTGGTTTTATAGTCTTTTTATAACCAGACGGTCTATTTATTTAATGTATACATATATTGCACACGCACATGCATACATGCGCGCGCGCGCACACACACACACACACACACACACACACACACACATTTAGATTCAAGTACCAAAGTAAGTTATTTTTGGTTACATATATACGAAAGATAACTTCTTTCTATTCTCTGGGTCATCGATTTTCTTTTATTCAACTATACCTTTAATTATATATATACATATATACAAATATATATATATATATATATATATATATATATATATATATGTATGTATGTACGCACGAGTATTTGAGTAGTTGGTGCAGCAGGACGAGAATTTTCTTTTACGAAAGCATTGTCACGCATCTATTATTCCCCGTGCGATATCGATCGAACGACTGAATTAGAATAGCCTATTATTACAAGGAAAGTAATTGATATTAATATTTATTATTTGTTTTCGACAGTTTTGAGACAGACCTGGTTGACTAAAAACAGTTCGATAATTATTTACAATAAATACTATTTTCTATAGTAGCTGCGAAATAATAAATATTACTGTATAGAATAATATTTTTTCATCAATATTTGCACGTTTTTTTGGAATGACACAGCCTGTCTCTAATCCAAAAAAAACTAGCAAATTTTGAATTAAAATTGAAAAAAAGTTTTTCATTCTATACAGAATATTTATGCGAGCGTGCGTACGCGCGGCACGAGTTTCTTTACTTACAATGAGAACTGGATGAATCGTGGGAATCGCCGGATAGGTGGGCGGTAACAGAGTCGTCGTCGTTGTCGTGTTGTAAACGCCGGTATTGTGGAGGACGGTCGAGTCTCCGTGGCAGTGGACGACGAGTCCGAGGATGAAAAATGGGAGGATGCTCCTGGACGGACCCCACATAGCTCCGGCCGTTGCTCGTTTTGGCGCCGATGGTTCTTCGCCTCTCCCTTTTATCCGTCTCTTTTTTTCTTCCTCTCTTATGTCCCGCTCGTCCTCGCGGTCGCCACCCGCCGTTCTTCCTGATATACTGTACATCTGGAAGGAGCGCTATATATGTATATATAGATATGGGAGGCTCGCGCGCCCGCGTGTGCGCGCACTCAAAAGATCGGTTCACTGCTCGGGCGCGGCTTCCTGCCGCGCGCGCGCGGGGCTCCCGTCATTTCGCCGGCGGGGGGGAGGGGAGCTTTTCTCCTCTCGATTTAATTGTCCCTCGCCCCTCCGCCGCTCTGCGCACTGTACTCTCCCTCCTACCGAATCCTTTAATTTGCTCCTTTCCCTTATTTTCTCCTTCTTCCCGGCTTTCTTCTTCTCTCTCCCTCTCTTTCTCTTTCCGAGAGATCGAGCGATGCAGCGGAATGGAATTGTAATAGATAGAGGAGATCGCGCGCGACAATCGAAAATCGAAAACGACAATCGAAGCTTCTGTACTTTAGAACAAAGTACAACAGTACCGCGAGGCCGATGCTTCCGGAACGAAAACTTTTCGATCTTCCGCGGCGGTCGCGTTACACCGCGACGGGCCGATCGCGAGTCAAAGAGCCGCGCGCGATCCCACGCTGCCTTCTCCGTACGATCGACGCTCGCGCACTGCTCGAGGAGCCCCCGACGCGGCGGCCGCGGCGCTCCGCGCGCTTCCTCGGCCGCCCGGCGCTTTTTCCGCTCCTTATCACCGCGTTCTAATACGCGCTCGTTAATTTTCCTTTTCCATTGCGATTCGCGCAACGATCCGGGACAATTCGCGCGCCTCGCCGCGCTCCGCGCCCGTACTGCGCGACTCTTTGCTTTACGCGCGTACGGCGTCTCGTATAAGAAAGGCACTGGCGCGCGCACGTGCGCTAGATCGTCCAGCCGCTCTTCTCCAACATCGATTGGGAACTTTCTTAGGCGCACACGTGATCCAGCACCGGGCGCGGAGGTTACCGCGCCCGCGCACTCGCTCCTCGTCTCCGTAGGTCTGAGGGGGGAGGAGGGGCGCGCACACCCTTGGCGCCTCTTATCGCACCCGCGCGACCTATTGCCTGGCGCGCGATCACGGAAGGGTGGGGGAGTACGCGAACGCGAGCACGCGGGCCCGGCCGATAACGCAAAACGCGCGCGTCGAGCGGGGAGGGCCGCAGGTGCGAGGGGGATGGGGCGATCGGTGGTGCGGACCGATCGGCGGCCACGGGCGCACTGGCTCGTTCCACGGCGATCCCTGCGGCTCCGTTATTATCGCGGCCCTCGCGGGGAGGCGCGAGGGGCGCTCGCGGTCGACGTTACACGCTATGTACGTGTATAAATAGTTATATCGCGCGGCCCCGCTCGGGTCTCTCTCTCTCTCTCTCTCTCTCTCTCTCTCATAATAGAGGCAAGACTATGTGCGAAGGTGCGATAACGTGGAAAGGTCGAGGGCATCTCGACAATCCGGCCGAGCAATTTTTATATACGGGGCGATGGCACGCGTGAACCGAAGTATATATGGTATGCATACCGATTTTTCAAGCGAACGGGCGGCCTCCTCCTTTTATCTCATTATACTCCAAGTTCATGTTTTATCCACTCGTGTATGCAACGGATGACTGGATGGAAAGTATTGATCGATATGACTATGAACTATTATCTTCGTGGACTGATATACAGATATATATGGGTACTTGAAAAATATTTGTACAAACCCTTCATTTTAATTGATTTTTCGCTCGTAACGTAATGCCATTAGGCTCTTTTCATTTTCGGCACAGACTGACATCCTCCAAGTTGTTCGATATATATTTTGTTTACATGTTTTCCATATATCATACATATACCATTGGTACTTATTTTTAACCCCGTTTTCAAGCTTACCTATGTACTTTATGCATTGATTTTACTTTATCCTTTGGAAGTTTTGCATTACGATTATCCGGAGCTTCCGGCCGGGGAAATCGACGGCGCGGTTGCGCGGTTCCAGGAAAAGAGCGTAGCCCCCTGCGCCGGAACTGGTGCAATTGGCCAAGTTTTTGCGCATACACAGCTCTCTGGGGCAGAAATGTAAGCGAAGTCACTACGATTCTTAGAAGAAAATCTGTGGACACGGTCCTGTTTTTTTTATCGTCAATTGTCGTTAATTCAGCTGGCATGCAGTTAAATACTTTTACGTTTATTAGTATGTTACGCGAAACCGTAAATAGAACAATCCGTTTAACTTAATTAACAATTTCGTTTTTTCCTCTTTTAACAATTCGAATTGAACGAATTCAATTAATCGAGAAACTTTACTTCGTGGGCGTAGATATTTTAACTAATTCCAAGACTATCTTCTGTTATATTGTGCTTTTCACTCAGAAAATTCGAGCTGGCAAGAAATAGGAAAAGCTACCAAAACAGTCCTTATTTAGCTCTATAACTCGTTCGGCGTTATGCTACCTAGTCTCGTCGATCGGTCAAAAAATCTTCAAAACTTTAAGTTTTCAATGAACTTTTTTTAATAACCGACCATCGATTTTTACCATTTTTGTATACAGATGTTACTATCAAAATAACCCACTGGACTATAATATGTTAACTTTTTAAATAAATGTAATCGACAGTTGTATTCAGAATAGAAACAAAAATCCGAAATCTATAACTCAAGTTTACGTTTAAAATCAAAATTTAAAACTTATAACGTTTAGCTCGATCAAATATGCTTAAATTGAGATAGCTTATTAATCGTATTGTGTTCAATTAAAAAAAAAATCCAATGGAAATTGATTTTCGCACGTATTACTTTCAATTTATTTTCCCAAAATTATTAAAGAAAATGCGTTATTAGTATATCGAATAATATATAGATTTTATTTTCTACGTACGAAGTGGTAATTTCAAAATGTTCATTTTCACGTCAATTTACCGTTAATTGAAATATCAATGTTTTAGAATTATCCAGCCATAATATTATAATATTAAAGTTCTCTTTAAATTATTAACTTGTAGCAATGGCTGTAAATACAATATTATTTATAATTTAATTATTATAGTTTTTTCATTTATTATAAATAATAAACAAATCGTATTTCCTTATTTATGGCGTTTTATTCATAGCTATACCAAGGACAGGACTAACATAATATATTTACAATATACTACAGATTCACCGTAATATTCAAATAAGGCTAAGATTTGTAAGTCCTTTAGAAAATCAAATAATCATCGAAACCAATATCAGAAACGCTGTAAAAAATTTTAGTGAAACAAATCCAATAGTTATTTATATTTTGAATAGAAAAAAATAATTAAATATTTTCATCGGTCTTACATTTTTTAACGAACTCATGTAATATAATTATGATAATGAATAATTAGTCTGCCGTTATTTAAAATCATCCCCGAAATTTTCGAATATATAGATCTGAAATATTAAAATAAAAATTAATTTGGCTAATTCAGGACATTCTCATGGTCCCTCTTGCTACAATCTCCTCATCTGTAAAGCCCAACGATTTGAGCCGCCTTGCTTTCTCGTCAGCGGAATCTTTGCAACTTTCTGTAGAAACAAGTGCAATCTGACAATTGTCAAATCCAATAACAATTATTTGATAGTTTGATTTATGTCAGTCAACGGAAGTGAAATTATTATTTTTAAGTTCTGACTTTGCTACGCCATGTGCTATTGTTAAGTATTCAATTTCAGTATAGAGCTACGAACTATACTTAAGAAGAAAAAATTTATGTAATATATTTAGAGTGAACAAAATCATTTTTTCTTTATATGCACGTTTGATGCTGCTACTTAATTACTTTATTAATTATTTACTTAATTAATTTACTATAGTAAAAATAATATGCTTTTGAAACAATTAATATTATCTTATTTTCGTTCTGAATTTCTCTAAAAATTAAAAGTATTTGAATTTTTTTTAAGAGTCAATTCGAATTTAACAAAAATATATAGAACATGGATTTACATTCAAAGAAGTATATTATATGACCTATCTCGTCATATCCAGCATGTATCTACTAGTATATGTTTTGGTACTTCAATTATAAGTAATAAAGAAACTAAATACTTGTTTCAATTATCTCTTCAAATTTCATTATTATACGATCATAAATTACAATAAATATACTCTAAATTATTATACTGATAGGGGGTAGGGCTAATGGAAATACCTTTTTATAATTCTGATCTAATATATCAAATTTTTATAATTCATATATTTTATTATCACAAATTTACAAGTTGCTGATAAGTAAATACGATACTTGATTAAAAGTAAAATTAATTAAATTAGCAAAATTTTGATAAACAGTTAATAAATTATGTAATATTAAAATTGTATACAATCATAAAATTACTTAATTAAAATGAAACACTAATATAATTAACAGTTTTGAAATTTCTCAATATGAAAGTTGAGGCGGGTGGAAAATTTAGCAATAGGTGCAAAACTGTGCAGATTTTAAAATATATACACTTTTCAGCTTTCTAAATATTTAATTTCACAGAATATAAAATGCACGTTTAAAAAAAAGTGCCTATTCAAGTTAATAGCATCGTAATTACTAACTGGGTCATTTGCAGACAAGAAATAAAAAAAGCAATAAAAACATGTTTTTATAGTTGTTGTAGTAAATGAAAATAACGGTCAAAATGGCAGGTTCTATCCAAAACTATATTGGGTGGATCGATAAACTCTCTGAACATATTTCAGCGGTAAGAGACACGAGTTTTTGAATTTCTGTTACAAAGATATCGATTACTATCAGGCGAATGCTCAGAAGTCAAAAAATCGAAATATGCAATCCTTTTTCTCGATTTATTGCGTTGTATCGTGTACGAATACATGAGTATGAAAGCTAATATCTTTCTAGATAGCAAAATAATGTTTCTAATTGATAATAAAATGAAGGGAATCTAGAAATAGAAATTAAATTTAAAAATGCAATTTTCTTTTTTCTCAATTCTAAATAATTTTTGGTTTTTCTCATGGCTATTCTATAAACGTTTTCTTTAATTTAAATTTGTTGATAATGATAAAATATTTAGTAGGGAATTATGAAAGAATTCATTATAAAAGATTACTCTTTCATTCAAAGGAAGATGTTCTCTTGCTTCTTCTTCCCTGCTTATTAATTAATGTCTTTATTATTGAATAGCTCCGCTTAATTTTCTAATAAAATATTTATTTTTGAATGTAAATATCGTCTCTAAGAGAGAGCAGAAAATTAGTTCCTTGAAGTGCACTCACTTAATTGAACAACGCTCTACTGGGTAGATTATTTTTTCCTTGCATTTCATTACAGTTTTATTCCTCGATTCACAATTTACTCAAATTACGCAATCAAATACAGAAATGTTCGACCGCATTTTATATTTAGACACGCAATTAAAGATTCTGAAAATTTTTCCTATTTCCTACGAGATCACTATTAATATAAATGTCATCCCTTTCATATTAACAGATAGTTCAGTATTAGATTATCAAGTATCCATTTTAGAACTTTTGAAAGAAAGTATTCAGAATTCGATAAGAAATAAAAAGACAGCTACATTATGGAGTATATTATATGTTATACAGATCTCTTAATCTTCTCCTCATGAATAAATTTCTTTTCTAATTACACAGTCTATTATAATGAATTTCAAAATAAATCCTTCAAAATATTATTCTTTCTTATACTCGACAATATGTTAATAAATTATAATATATTAGTGGTTTTTTTCGAGCTATGATATTTATTATCATACAATATGTATTATATATATATATATATATATATATATATATATATATATATATATATTATATGTATTGTTTTAAATACATTTATCTATCAATAAATGATGAAAAAACAAATCCATATTTTAAATGATTAATTAAATCATTCCATTACCTTTGGATTTATTATTTTTTAACTTCAAAAGCGAAATAAATATTTTTAATAAATTACAAATCAACACAAAGTTCAGAAAATTATGTAGAAGTTATTTTTTAACCAGGTTCATTTATGAATTTCTTACCGACTGAATATAAACCCTGAATGTTTTAGCTAAAGTGCGATCTATGATAATAAACATTTGTTATGTTTTATTATAAAAATAATTATTTGGCATTAAATAGAAATTTCAAACATTGTCCATAAGAATGTCTTGACATAAATTATATTTTTGTATACTAACAATAAATGATTAATTTTTACAAAGAATTTTTTTATTTTGAAGACAGTTACGCGTACTTAATAGAATGAGGGGGATGTTACATAAAAAAGTTTTTTACAGAATTGCTTCTTTCATTGTTCCCCTCCCCCTCACTTTCTCTCTTTCTCTTTCTTTATCTCAAATTCAATACAGAAAAGTTTCACAGCCATGTACGTGAGAGGGTTTTCTTACCACATTTCCGCTCGTTCGTAGATGGCGATGAGATCAGTCTATTGTCGTCAGAAGTTCTTTCCTATCATCGGACTTTAGAGCGTAGAATCAGTCCAGCAAACGAGTATTTCTCCTTTACGAAAAATCAATTTCAGTAATAAAATTTCAAGTTCTTTCTTTCTTAACGTACTGCATTATACATTAATGCTCCAAAATTGTTTCGAACGTTCAGCAATTATGGATCCGACAACTTTTGGTCATAAAGTTAATTCATCTGTTTTATTCAGTCAAGTGTTCTTTTTAGTCGAAACTGTTCTGCAAAAGTTTTTAATTAAATTATGAGTCCATGAAATACTAAAATATTTGTCTTCTTTTTCCCCCAAAATCATTAGAAAGATTTTACTTGTAAAGAATAACTTTGTTACTTTGAATATATTTGATGGCCGCGATTTGTTTATCTCATAGTTTTAACTATTTATCTAAATAAAAAATGAAATAAATAAAGAAAACATAAATTTTTTGTTTTATTAATTTTGTTCCTGGGTATAAATGCTAAAATTTCAATCATCACTAATTGAAGAAACAAATATTGTATGAATTATTTACTGAGCGTTTTTAGTTTATTAAATGTATTAAAAAATATCTATACTGAATATAAATTTATTAATAACAGTAGAAAATAGGTTAACGATAATAAAAAGTTTATATGTATTAATAGCCAAGATAATTTTATTTAATTAACAAATGGAAAAATTGAACTTATTTTCAATTTATGAAGATTCTATAATTAATTGAAATACAAGAAATAAATTATTACGTTGAAGTGTTTTGTACAAATACGTTAGATTTAACAATGTTTATACGATAATCCCGAAATAATATAATCTAATCTAATTTGAAATTGATGAAATAGTCTTTATAAATTCTAAAGTAATCCATAAAACAAAACGCAAGCAATGGAGTATCTTTTCTCAATCAATTTTTTTCTAAAGTTATATTCGTGGAGAAAGTTGCGAGGTTCATACAGATATGTGTTATGCGATAACTGTAAAATGAATTCCGTATCTTATAGGTCAAAATAACTACGAGGTCACGCTTACTATTGTAAATTCTTCGGTCGATCTTGAAATTATTCTACAAATTAAACGCTGTGTCAAATTTATGTTCACTAATAAACTTCCTGGATTTTACAAAATGGTCTATATAGGATGCTGAACTGGTCATCTATACGTATCGGAGTTTGCATAAATAAGATTATATATATATATATATATATATATATATATATAATGCTATACAATAATTCTTGTATTTCAGTTCCTTTAATTATAATCTCTTTCAGGCAACCCCTATTTTGACATTTTACGCTTGAAGTTTTATCGCCTATTATAGCGGATACAGCCTGAGCAGTTTGCCCTTTAGAGTGACATTTATGAATCCTTTATAATACCATGTCATAGCCATAATAAAGTAAATATTTTATGAAAATGTTCTTAGAGTAATAAATAAAAACCTATATTATACGAAAAAACTTTTTTGTTCTTCAAATAATATAAATATTTAGAAAAATTAGTTTTGATTAGATAAGAAAATCTTCCAAATGAATATAGAGGAAATAAGTGAAATGAGCAAATATTAAAGTAGTATGAAAATATGGGACGGTCTAATTGAATAATACAAATGGATTAATGTTTAAGCTTTTGCAACATTATATAGCTTAACAATTTATTTCCTGTGTAGATATTTTATGTGCAAATTCATACGAGATTAAAAATCTAGACAAGGACAATTTTTCGTTAGTTTTTACAAATGAATTAACATTTCGTATTTAATTAAAGAAAATAGCCACGAGTGGAAACTATGGGAATTAGCTCAATATGTCTGTACAGTTTACATCTAAAATTTATAATTTTGTGCCAAAATCAGTATAAACAAAACTATATGTTACTTGCTAAATTTTCTACTTTAAAAGATAAATTTTTTCAATTATACCTTCTTCAATTATATGGTTAATAACAATGCTTTCAATTTAATTGAATGAATATTTACTAGAAAATTCCAGAATTTGTTACATTCATTTTTATGGATTTAATTATTATACAATGAATTATAAATAAGAATACTAATAAAAACAATTTATTAATTTATTAAAATATTTCAAAATTTTTTAATGTGCATTCATGTACATAGATTTTAAGTTTAATAAAAATGTTATAAAATGTATAAAATGTATTCAAATAAAATGGCTTTACGAATAATTTTACGATTTTACATTATACTTTTTTGTAAAGTCACAAAAAATTAAGAAGACTTTTCTTGAAATTCTATGTAAGCACTATTTTTTTTCTGTATCAAAACTAAACATTATCATTTCTGTTTATTACTAAATTTTTCGTAGAGACGATTCCATACTTTTAACTCTAGATTATGAAATTCTTGCACAATCTGCCCACCATTAATCGCCGTGTTGCTAGAAGCGATTTCTTATTAGACGCAATGTAAAAAACAAATTAAGGCGTTATTCAAATCATTTAAAATCCAGGTAACTCATTTTATTATTATCTGCTTTCTATTGGAATACAGTACTCCTCGTAAGTAAATGGTATTTCATATAATTTTACAAAATAGATTTAATTATTAATTTCATTGTTGAAATTAGTTTCAAGCACTGTAAATAATTATTATTATAAATAATTAATTAATATAAATCATTTTAATAGGTATAGAAAAAAGGAAAAAAATGTATAAAAATAGATTTTTTGTTTCAACGACGAATATTCTACTTAACTTCATTATATATATTTAGCTGAGAATAAAGAGTAAGCCTTGAGAACTAGTAAAGAGGCCTTCAACTAACTTGTTAGTTCCAGATTCTGTTTCAATTCAAGTTCTCATTCTCTTTTCGGCTTATGTAGTAAAATGACCGAATGAAATAGTTTAGTTATACGCAGTTTCGTAACTTTTTGATCATGAAATATATTTTTCAAAATCATTGTTCTCTTCTACTCTAGTTTATAACAATAATTTAAAAAAAAATTATATCCTCTTTTTTTTAATATTTATGCACATAAAATTGATTGGCAAAGTTATTGATTGTCGTAATTTTCAAGGCACATTCTCTTTTACTTTCGGTAAGCAAAAGCCAGGTGACTGCTAAAGAAAATTGCGAAAAATTTATTTTGTTTTAGAAATCATCTAACCTTCACTGGTTCAGATTTAGAGAGTTCTATTTGTAAAGACGATTTTTTTTATCTTTACTTTTATTATACTGATGACTCGTGTATACTGACTTGCTATTTCATGTAATTCTCTTCGACCCAATATTGGAATAAAACTAATCATGAACAATATGCCGTAATGCTAAAAGTATTAATCTTACGTCATAATCTCTCTCTCTCTCTCTCTCTCTCTCTCTCTCTCTCTCTCTCTCTCTCTCTCTCTATATATATATATATATATATATATATATATATATATATATACATCTTTTTACGAGTACCGCTTTCTCGACTATTACATTGTCATGCAAATTGAATTCTCTCATTCCTTTCTCCGTTAAAAAGATCTCGCGTCTTTTCCCAAATTAGTCCTGGATTCTGAGAAGATTGTACGCGAATCATCGAAAGTAAATTATCGATTGTGTCAGAGGGCACATCGGGATTTCCCCAATATCCCAAGGCAGTATATAGCAGTGCGCTCGCGAATGACTAACTACACTATAAAGGATAATATAATGCGGGCGCGCGTTCTCCTTAATAATATATCTCGTGTATCTGTCTCCTTTGTTACGGAGAATGTTATGGCTAATATATATATATATATATATATATATATATATATATATATTATTTTGGAAATGTCAGATGAATCGGATCAATCAAAGGATCTAAGCCAGCTGTTTGTAAATTTTTTACCCCCTCCCCCTCGTGAATTCTAGAGTAGAACGTGCTTTGGCGCATTGCTTGCTCTGCGCATATAATATATATATATATATATATATATATATATATATATATATATATATAGTCAATGAAGTGGGAGAGCGAGAGAGAGAGAGAGAGAGAGAGAGAGAGAGAGAGAGAGAGAGAGAGAGAGAGAGAGAGAGCAGAGCCCGCACCAGGGATATCTCCGAAAGAGGTTCTATTATAACACGACGCACGCAGTATCGGGGTTATATATATATATATAACCCCGCGAATGCGATCGAATTCGTACGGATTTAGCTCGTGATATAATAAGCACGTCGGGCATAAACGACGCCATCGAGTGGAAAGAATAGAAAGAAAAAGATGGGTGCGCGACAACGATGACGTCGATGACGACGACAACGACCACAACGGAAGCGAGAACGCCGCCTTTATCGAGCGGAAGCGCAGGGCCAACGTAACCGTGTAGCCCCAGCGCGCGACGCAGAGCGGCAAGTGTTGACGATGCGGGGGTTTCTGCTCCATGTCTCGACTAGGGTAGAGGGTAAGGGGAAATAGGAGGGACGGGCGGGTGGAGAGGAGGGAGGCGGGGGCAAAAAGAGGAAAGTGCACACTGGCGTTTTCTTGGCTCCTTTTGTACTTATGAGAAACCTATATATATATATATATAGGTATATAGGCATTTATATAATAAATGCATTTGGAAGGGAATTTAGGTATATAAGTAGATTTGCATAAAGTACAAGAGGATTAAATTAGGTGCCTTATTGTTGTTATGAATCACGATATTTAATGAGCTTATAAAAGATTGTCGAAGGGATTAGCAATCCAATTGTTTCATCGTTGGAATAATTTAAATATGATTAAGCGATAAATGATAAATAAGTTTTAGATTTTTTATACTTATCAATGATATATAAGAGTAATTGATAAATAAATTACGTCTTCAAATGAACGTGTAAAGTTATAAATAATAGTTTAATATTAACATGAATAATAGTAAATATTAACTTAAGAACATCTACGAATATCCAAATACTAAAAATTAAAAAAGTATAGAGACTAATTAGACACTGGATGAATAGGCAGAACCGTCAGCTACCCAAGATTAATACAATAATATCGTGCAACCTTTAATTATGTTGAACTGAAATTAATAATAATGAAAGAATATTTCGAAATGCTTGATACTAATAATGTAAATCACTAATATAAAGTTAATCATTTCTCAAGAGGTAATATTTTTAGTATCAATAGATGCGAGGCAAACTATTACAACCTCTCAGAATCACTCTGGAGCGTTGGCATAATTGATAATGCCAAATATTAATGAGGTAACGGATTTAAAGATCTCTCTGGAAGTGTTTTTTATATGATATTAAAAAGCTACAACTGCTTAAAAGTTTAAACAAACAGAAAGCGTATTATCTTTTTAATATAGAAAATTGATTAACTGTGCTCGTTAGCGAATTACTTGAATCTATCTATAAATTTCTTGAAAATTGTAATCTTGTTATGCAATACATCACAGACATAAAATATTGATATATAATTACACCCGTAAAAATATTTGAATTCTTAAACAATACAAAAATCCATTCTTAAAAAATACAAAAATGTAATTCATTATTTGTTTCGATAAAACCACGATAAAACTCCTGGTATTGGATATCATATAAACTCATTGTCCGATGTAATAAAAGAATCAGATCTAAGTCTACACCAGGTAAATATGGAAACTTCCAAGATTTCCATAGAAAAATCACCAGTGTTGAATGATGTACCTAGACTGATAATGAAAATAAATGCATTGAATGTTCCTCATATCGTGGAGGAAATATTTAGCTCCTCTATAGTAGATTTTTCCCACGAGGTGGAATTTACAGAGATTGGTTCTTTTTACCGAAAGAAGTAAACTATCACATGATCACATGATTATTAAGACAGCTACTAAAGTCGTATCAATGATATTGTACTGTTCGTCATAGGTAAGATTCTTAACTTAAGAGAATGAGAACCATGCAGACGAATCAATAGAAATAGTGGCCAATCCGTTAAAAAAAGTATCTTAAATTAGCTTTAGAAAACAATGAGTGGCTGCTTATCCCTAAACATAAAAGAAGGTTACACAGTACAGTTGATAAAGATAGGAAAATAAGGTGTCATACTACACGCTAATTTGACGTTTAAAGAATACCTTTTGGGCAAAGCCTGGTAATGCAGAGTGCCCGATATGCCGTGGAATAGTCGACGACCTTGAACACTATCACTTCCACTGTGGAAAGGCCTTGCGGAAAAACTTACTTGCTTTAGATAATATCAATATCTCTATGTTGACCTCACATGAGGGATGTAGAGTGGTGAATACTTTGTATAAAAGCTTTGTAGTTGATCTATATACCATTCGAAATAGTAATGAGATAAATAATAGTGTTCAGTAGAATATTTTTCAGGCGTAATAGAAAGAATTGACGTATCTGTAAAGGGATAATCTATCGCATGCAAAGCCATGCCTTAATTTGCGATTTCCATTGATGACGATTGGTTAGAGAGTGGTTTTTTTATTGGTAGTACTAATGAATACGATGTTAAAGTGTCTGCTCAGAATCCTACATATATAGATCATAGTATCTATATCTAGTATGCGTAAAAACTATTTTTTCTCTCTTAAAAAAAATAAAAAAAAGACCTATACAATACAAAACTGCAACTTCGACCCATTCTTATTTTTATTAAATATTGAACATCTAATCAACTCTGTTTCTAGTTTTTGCGCTAGTTTTTCAGCATAATACTTTCGCATCTTAATTGATTCCCTATTAAAACAAAACATTTTACTGTACAATTAAAACAAATACATTTTACTGTATCAGACATGCATATAGCTTGCAATCAAATCTTCTAGTTTAACGAACTCCCCTCCCTATGGCCCATAAAAATTATATTTAATAGAGACTATAGGGACTATTTGAGGTCAAAAAAGTACTTTCATTGTTCAGCACCACCAATCTCGAATATCTTCTGTCTGACCAGACTGATATGATTTCATAGACACTATTCACTTCACTATGGACACTATTTGACATGCGCTTTATGATTGAATCATCACTGTCGTAAAAAATGTTTAAGTTCTAAACTCCAACCAGGAAGTCTTGCTACAACAACGTGGGGAGCTGGTTAAGAAGACATGGCATAAATGACGTCGAAGCTATAGTCGCATGGAAAATTTGCTTCATCTAAGCCTGACTTGTGCATAATCTCTAAAAGACCGAGTAACAGAATATATAGAGCTCGACATATACTTGTATACCTACATATTAAAGACATGCCGTCTTGTATGCAACGCTATAAATTCTAAAATTGTTATTCACATTTATTCAGTCAGAATGGTCATACGCATTCATCCCTTTTATACTCATGCTATATTCATTAATATTTATATTCATTCGATCTTTCAAACGTCCATATATTCTTTTTCTCTGACACATATTCGTAACGTAGTTTATAATCAACTATTAGCTGTCTACGTTCGTCGTCATATACGAGGGTGGATTGATAAGTTTCGGCCTGACCAAGAAAAACAACGATTTAAAAATTTTTTTTTATTTCTTACCATAATCTCCTCTAAGGCTGATACATTTCTCATAGCGGTATTCTAGTCTAGTAATGTCATCTCTATAGACTGATTCGTCAAGCTCCTCAAAATACCCATTTACAGCTTCGATTACGTCTTCATTGTCCGCAAATCTCTTACCGCCAAGATAATAGTCACTCGAGGGCTAGGTCTGGATAGTAGGGAGGGTGCAGCATTAATTCAAACTTCAGATCGTTGATTTTAGCCATCACAACGATTGACGTGTGCGCTGATGCGTTATCGTGATCAAACAAAATTTTTTTCTTCGCCAGATGAGGTCGTTTAATTTTCACTTCGTGACTCAAAAGTTGCAATAAGTGTGCGTAGTATTGACCAGTGATAGTTTTACTATTTTCAAGGTAATTAATATATATAACACCTCTTGCATCCCAAAAAACAGTAGCCATAACCTTGTTCGCCCAAAAAATTGTTTTTGCCTTCTTTGGAGTTGGTTTCCCTGGTCCAATCCACTGTTTAGACTGTTGTTTGGTTTCAGGAGTGTAGTGGTGGATTCAAATTACGTCAACGGTTACAAATGAACGCAAAAATTCGTTTCGATTACGCTTATACAACGCCAAGTTGGCGGTAGAAATGTTTTTTTCGAATCAATTTTTGGTCGACTGCTAGCAAACGCGGCATCCATCTTGCACCGAACTTATCCATATGCAAATGATGGTGCAAAATATTTTGTACACATTCATATAACATTTTACAGGTCTCAGCTATTTCACGTACTTTTAATCTTGTGGTCTTTCACCACTATTTTTGGACTTTTTCGATTATATCTGGAATTGTGACCTCAATGGGGCGTCCTGAGCGAGGCTCATCAGAGGTGCTCACACGACCCTTTTTAAACTCGAAAACCCACTGCTTAACGGTTGAAAATGATGGGGAAGATGTACCCAGTGTTGAGTCCATCTCTTCTTTCATTTCCTTCGGCGTTAACCCCTTCAAATAAAAGTATTTGATAACAGCACGATTTTCCAGCTTTTCCATTTTTACAGAAAACATAGAGGCGACTTGTTCAGCGTGCTCTCAAACCTAAACTAACATGGCGATCTGAAACTATAGCTACAAGCTATCTAAGGATGGTACTATAGAACGGCACCTCAAGGTAGGCCTAGTGGCGCCATCTCTGGGTCAGACCGGAAACTTATCAATCCACCCTCGCATCTAGTCAGGTCTTCCGGCGTGATCGATCCTACTTTCATTTTAAATCCTGATTATAGCTTGATCGAATAAACACACACAAAAAATATACTCTTCATCGTCCCAGGTCGAGCAGAAGTATTTTTCTATTGAGATTACGTTCTTCATCTTGTAGAAATACTTACAGTAGTATCTGTGTCTAGATGAGAGTTTTATGAAATAAAAATTCACTTCACAATACTTCCTCACCACATACAGGTCGATTTCAGGTATAAGTCGTTTCGACCAACGTCTTTTTTTACTACCTATTGCATTGTCCCAATCCAAACACCTTTTTCCATTCGTCTCAGTGTCCTTCTTCCAGATCACCGTACTACGCTGATAGGCCAATCGAAATCACTCCCATCATCATGAAAATCCCATATTTTGACGATATCCGACACGCACATATGATTCTTAGAGTGTTGATCCTTTGTAGATATTTTATGGTATCTATGCGTCTAATCAGGCTTTATCTCTATCCCATGCAGTAGAACAGAGAGGGTAACACTCATTAAAAGTCTATGCTTGTTTTGTTTAGTTGCATTTATGTAGTTCATCAGTTTGTTCCGAGTCTATTCCAAGTAATCACTAGATACTTAATTTCGTTTTTAATCCCAAGTCTCTTCTGTCCTACATAATTATTGTTTTTGCTGCTGCTGTTACCATTTTATTATTTTTGTTGTTGTTGTGTTTTTATACAACTGCTAGATTTTAGTATATCATATTACTGCTCTAATCTAAACATTATAAATGGAATATAATTTTATGGATATCGTGATATAAAATATTATTCAGTATTAATATATAGTACAGTACGCAAAAGATTCCCCACCCTTACTTTTGGTTTAAATTACATATATGAACTTTCTAACGCATGTTTATTGCATTATATGTCTAAGTTTGATGTTTGATTTACTGTGATATTTATAGTAATTATAGTAGTTATATTTATAGTAATTATAGTAATAATATATATATATATATATATATATATATATATATATATATATTATTTTCTTTTTGACACTTTATTCTTACAACCATTTAGGAAATGGTTATATTGCATTATACATTATATTGTATTGTATGATTTCATTCATTTTCATTCCAATTTCGAAATGAATTCAATATAAATTCCACTCCCTTTCTTCTTTCTCTTCTAAAGAACCTCCCTTCTAAGTTATGACATCTATCATCCCTGGCTGTGTTTACACGATCATTCCACCAGCATTGACTCAAGTGTGAAAGCTGTTTCCGACGGAAACGGGAGGTCTCTTAACAATTATTCTCAGCATTTATATTATAGTCAGCCCTCTTATGTTATATTCTAGGTGTAGTTTTGTTTAATATTGAATCTAACAATTGGTCTTACATGCATTTTTCTTTTTCTTTAGAGTATTTAATATTTTATTAGAATTGCAATCGACTTATTTGAAAATTATTGAAAATTGTTTATAATTGTATTATAGTCTCATTTTATTTGGATCGGCCTTTAAAAAAACATTCTAATTTTTATATTAAAATTTATTCTTTGCTATCATAATATATTATGACTGCAGATTTTGTAGATAATATATATATATAGATATATATACCACATAGGTAAATAAAGATACACTTCTCTCTTGCTCTCTCTCTCTCTCTCTCTCTCTCTCTCTCTCTCTCTCTCCGTGTCTATACGTATGTATCTACGGGTCCCGTGCCGAAAGGTCCATGTACATTCTTGAATCTAGTTCAAGTATGAATAAAAGTCCATATATATAAATTTAACTTTTAATTATTTAGTTAATATTTATTAGATAATATTTTAGAAAGCTTTTTAAATTGCTTCTCGTAATTTTCAAACAGTACATATAACACATACTTATTCATGTTTGAAATTCGACTAAAAAACAAGAATTTTATAATAATAAAATGAATAAATTCTGTACTGACTTTTTTTGTCAATTTTTCCCTTGTATAATAAGATAGTTTTTCAGGATTTTCATGATGGGTGCGTAAATCCGTTTATCCCTCCGAGAATTTTTTTTTGTAAACGTGTTGGGAAACTTTGTATCTAATTAAGTTTTATATACATCCTAGCGTATTAGATTGTTTATAGTCCATTTTTTCCTTTTAGTAAGTACTTGCATTGTTTTTTAAATATTAAAATAAATAACATTTCATACTGAATATATTTTTTCAATTAACTTTGGATACAAAAGTCATTCGTGTGCTTTGGTATGAAGTAATGTCATTACGTCAATAAATACATACTACTTTTATAACAATTTACAACGTGAACTTTAAAATTAACTCAAATTCAATTAATACTCCTCTTTGGAAGGCAAGAAAAATATTTAATGAACAAAGCAATACAAAATCCTTATTTACTTTCAAAAATTCTTAAGTAAAGATGATGATTTAATAATGAACATTTTTCTTTTTCATCTCTATAGAATTTTTTATCATCATCCATGTGAAGGGTAAAAAAATACGTCGGTTGTATCGTGAACTATAATATATAGTCTAATAAAATTAACTTTTTACTTAATGAAAGTTCTATGACTTCTACTGCCCGAGAAGTTACATATACCATTGCGAGCATTCTATTTCTGATGTGTAGAAATGTCTTCTCTGTTAATTTATAAACGTGCCATAGAACTTCGAAACGAATTTTCTACTGGAATTTTTGAACATCTCCATTGATGAAATTTTATTTATTTGAGAATATTATTAATATTTATGCTTAAATCTGTTTTTCTTATCTTTTTTCTATAATTATTGACATACACTTTTGCTTAATTATAGATTTGATTTTTTGAGAATATTCTATATTAATATACAATTCACTTTATATTCGAGGATAAATTGGTAGATATTTACAAGTATAAAAAAGTAGCGATTTCGTTGTAAACGTTTGACTACATAATCTGTTGTATAAGATATCAGAAATAGTCTTTTTGAAATGCGGTAACATACAGTAGACCTCAATTTCTAAAAACTTCGTTAACAAACAGCTCAACTGATTCTAAGATTATACAAACTACTTATGATACATATCTTTTCCATGTTAATAGTGCCTGATTAAAAGTAAATCGAAATGTCTACTATATATTTCAATTTTCAGAAAAACAATAATAATATTTCACAAAATATTTGTTTTATTTAAAACAAAAGATCAACTACTTAATATAATAAATTGAAATAGTATTGGAAAATCATTTTGATATAAGTAACGTTATAATGAGTTTTGTAAAGTTCAATTGATTGGTGAAACAAATGAGCATTCCTTCTTTCCTATATCCTTTAAGAAACGCCAGAAGGATAATATTATATAAATACAAAGAGAAAACAGGACGGATAAAGGATGACATGTTGTCAGATTTCAGATATAGCTGAAAAGTTGTCAGATTTTTTCTACTTTGCTGTGTTACCAAATTCCTATTTTTTGATAATTATGATACAATCTTATTATCTTATTTATGTTTATTATTTGATTAATGCAGTCAACATATTTTTTAAATAAGTAGTGTTTTGTACGTTATAGAATCGACATCTAACAAATTGATTACATATTTTATGTTCGAATAAGATCGTCGACGAAATTTCATCGATAGTTGGGGAAATTAAAAATAAATATTATAGCTAATGTTATGCTTAATTCAAGTAATTTAAACCAGTTCTCATATCAGTAAAATTATAATGAATTCTAGATAGTTGATAAATCAATTATTAATTTTAAAATAATCTATAAAAAAGAGGTTAATGGCCAATTTTGGGACTTGTCGATGTGTAAAAATAAATGTATTTATAGGCATTTGAATTAATATTAAATTATCGATCTTTACGTTTGTACTATATATTTATAAAAGTGTGCAATATAGTATTATAATACATAAATCAATAATAATTAAAATTTTAAAAAAGTGTACCTTCACAATCTAACTTTTAAGCTCGGCGAGCGCGTGTATGAAATTATTATGTTACAAACTTTTAAATATTTTTCAGTTTAAAAGTTACTTTAATGTTTTTATTTTAAACATTATATTTATTCTAATTTAGTATATATTTACTTATACATAATTTTATTAAATTTATTTTACTATAATGCTTATTTGAAATAATTTTACTTGCCTTATAATAATTTAAAGAGAAAAAACTATAATTTGTTTATTATATGCCTAAAAGTTCCAATTCAAAAATTTTTTGAAAGAACTTAATTAGATTTCTTAAATCAAGAACCAAATAAACATATTAATCAAATCAGTTGTATAATAAAAAGTAAGAATGAATTAAAAAATAATTTGCCGTTTTTTGTCTCTTGCTAAGCTGTAATTTAAATGCGATTAATAATTGTCACGCAAATGAGAGCTTCTACTAAATTTTCAGCTGCTACTAAAACTTCTTATTAAATCGATATTACATTATTCAATCGATATTCTATATAGGGTAAATATTCTTATATTGTGAATGTGCCTCTAATTTTACACGGTTTCACATAAGTGACAGTGTCGTTTCTTGCGGCGACCTTCGTGGCATTCACGGTAATGAGTTCATACTTAAAAAATAACAAGAAGAGTATTTTTTAGCGCTTTGTATAGGTATTATATGAAAATTATGTACGAAATCATATGATAGTATTCACGTGAAAAAAAGAAGTTCTTACATAATAGAGTCCGTTTCCGACAGCAGTCAGAAATGCAGGCACGCAGTGCAGGATCATTAGACTTCTCATCGTGGTATTTTCTATACAGATGTATAAAAGCCGAGACGAGGGACATAGACGAGCGGAAGTACGCGAAACAATTCACTGCTGTATCGCGTGCCTCGCTCCGATAGATTCGACGTATAGACACGAGAGAAGACCAAATAGAAAGAAACGATGTCGCCGAGCCCTACGTGCGCACAGTTGATTTCGATGGTGTACAACTATTTCTCTGGCATTTCAATCAAGTTGATTTAGTGCATTCCTTTACTCTTCGGAATGTGGTTGTCTCGTGCCTGATTGAACTTTCTTAGCTCGTTTATGTGATTGAGCTTACACTGGTCTGAAAAGATTTTTTCAAAATAAAATGTTACAATAAACACGGTTTTATAAGTAATTTATTATTTATTTTTTTAGAACTTTTTTCTATACCATATATCACTATATACTTTATCTACTACGTTTTTATGTGGTTTACAAAATTATGCTGATACGACTTCTTTATAATATGCAATAATCGTAATTAAACGAATCTTAATTGTTAATCTAAGAAATGAAATATAATTTATTCGAATTGAATCTACACAAAGAGAAAATTATATATCTTAGGATGTAGTATATAATTCGCTACAATATAGTAGGGCAGTAAAGAATTTGATACTAATTGAATCATCAGTAATTTTTCACTTTAGAGAACATCAAAATTAACAATCAGTGACTCGGTTGAGCTGAGCACAGACAAAGAGAGTTCGATATACAAGTTATGTTCCTACATGCAAAACTACATTCTCAATACTTCGGACCTTATTTATCAAATGAAATTCTTAAAGACAGTATGAAATATTCATAGATAATTAAAATTATGATAAGTGTTATAAATTTAAAGAATGGTCAATGTAATATATTTTTGAAGGATATCAATATAACAGTGATATCAATATATACGTTATTGGGATAATTATATTCTTCACCAATAATATCGGGTTACCCCATTAATAATATTAAATAAAACCTTTACATAAATCAAAACGTCAATAAACATTATATTCATAAAAAGAAACAGAGGAATAGTTCTCAACATAATTCAAAATTTGAAAACATCAAAGAATCTCCCTAAAAAGCTAAATACAATATTACAATTATAGAAAACGATATGTAAGCAACAATTCCAATGAAGTACAAAAATGAATATAATAGAGCTATTTTAAAAATAATACTGATTACAATCACTGCTAAAGTGCTTCATAATGATATAGAGAAGGCGATGTCGAAAGAGCGACAGAAACTAGAGTAAAAGAAGTGGTAAGTTTGAAATGAGTTCAATAAGTCGCCCGAAAGAGATATTTCGAGAACTGTTTATAGACGGAAAAGCATTAGGGAGTATTTGAAGAAGATGTATATCGTGCGATGGTTTTTCCAATAATTAAACCATTTAAATTAAACGAAATAAAACTCTTATTTTATTATTTAAAAATATATTAAAAATATTTTGACAGATAAATTGTCTGTGTTAAATAAATAGTATGATTTAAACAATCTTCTTGAAATTATATAATGTAATTTATTATTAACTATAAAAATATAATTACGATAAAATGCATGAAGTAATTTTAAAATTATAATTGATAGACATAACATTTCAGTAGAGAAATAAATAAAAAGATTTTAAAATAAATCCAAAAGGATTTTAAAAAGATTCCGAATTTCAGTGAGATGTTATGTGTATAATTTAAGTCTAGGTAAATCTTTCTCTTTTAGGGAGACCTCGAGTAAAGAGTAAAAGGGAGAACTTTTGGCTTTGTGATTTAGATGGTTATATTAGTATGACCTGCCAGACTGAAGCAGATTTAGCGTTAGACTGGTATAAAAGCAGACAATCATGTGGTCAGAGATTGACTTGAAAGTAATATACAAGGAGACGAGGACTGAAAGGATGAGCCGAGAGGCAAAAAGCCTGGGCTCGGTAACTCGTTCAAGGGGGAAACAGTAGGATGAGATGAAAACTTAATCTCAACCCAGAATAAACAATCACTTGGTCGACAAAAATAGCAATATTTATTTAGTGGAGAAGTAATGTAGGTAAAGAAAACAAAACTTTGACAATATTAGTAAATATGATAATAATGTAAAATAAATAATTATTTAAAAAATTTCTAACTCTTTATTATACTAATATTTATGATAATGGGCTTCTATAATAAATTCGCATACAACTGATTGTCAATAAATTAAAATTACATCGAAACATCATAAATATTAAGCACATTTTGGATTTAGAGCAATAAAATACATGTGAGGCACATTTTGAAATTAGAGAGAAAATCGAAAAATTAGATTTAAAAGAACCAAATTCGGGCCGTTGAGAAATAAACTACATTAACTAAATAATAAACCAATTAAACTGGTCGGTTCTTTATAAAATTGATTAAAATATACGTTAAAATATTTAAATGCAAAATGCCACCTGGTATTTTCTCCAATATTACTCCTGAAGACTAATTCTTCTTTCGATTAATAGTTCATAGCTTGTATAAACGTAAGGTGGAACCTTTAAACATTATAAAAATGAATTTATATATGGACGTCGTTGAAAGCCGAAGAGTTCCTACCAATCGATATTTCTTCATTGTCCAAAGATGATAAAATGGAATAGAAAGAAAATACTATTGAATTCACAAAAGATCCATTTTTGCTAGTTTGATTTAAAAGATTCTTTAAACGCTCTAGAATATGAGGTAGAGAATCTTAAGATAGAGAATTTTTTTCAGCTGAACTTTCAACTTGCCATCCAGTTTCGAAAAGACTAACTACATTGGTAAAACAGTTACTTTAACAGGAAGGCGGAATAGTTGTATACACGAATCTTCTATGACGCTAATCTATTAATTAAAAGCGTTTCAAAGAGCTGTGCAAAAATAAGAACGATAGATTCAATGCAAACGTATCGAATTGCATGCCTAACGATTATTCACGTAAAAGAGTCCACGATCTGGACAAAAATATAATTCTGAATAATTAATCTAGCTCGAGGTCTAGGTTACAAATTACACGAGCTACGTTTTCGATTACAAGCCCCATCAAAGGTAAGACATCGACATAAAAATTCTTTCGAGCCGCCATTTTTTCCAACAATTCAAATTCATAAAGATATTTTGGATATAATTAATAGTCATTAAATTTCGTTTATACGGAATATCGATTGATCTTTTATTACACCAAAAAATGCTTCCATTTATAGTACTCTAGAAGATTTTCGAAATATATTTAATAAAATTCAATATATGTCTATTCTGGATGTAAGTTTTTAATGTATTTTTGTAATTTTCATGCGAAATAAGTAAAAAAATTTCATTAAAGAAATGCGACCAATTAATTCCAACATCTGTATAGTCTCGTATATCTGTAATTCATGGCTTAACTTTAAGGTATGAAATGGCAAATAAAAATATAACAGCCTACTCAAAATAAATTTATCCGCATTTAAAAAAGTGCTTGTTACTTGCAGCTTTGTTATTAAATTATACAGAGATATACAGCACGGTATATTCATAAACCGGCTAATGAAGCTTTATTGACTTGCCAAGCAGAATGCAGTATAGTAATTATTAAAGAAAATGAATACATTTATTAGCATATTGTAATGAGAATATCATAAAAACTATCGAAATTATTGAAAAATACAACCAACTCTTTGAAATAATTTTATATTGAAAGAGTAACGACTGCAATTAAAATTAGAATAAATAAAATAAATAAAATAAAAATAACTCAAGAATGAAACCACTTTAATGTGATTTAAGCGCGACTCACAAGCCAAAAAGTGACTATAAGAAATGTTCTTATATTTTTAATAATATAACTATAATAAGACTATAATCATATAATAACTATTATACTTTTTAAGTTCATGTTGAATGCCGCTTGATTTCTGTAAATCTTATCCATATTCTATTTATTTACACTCTTACTGTCAAATTTAAACTGAAATAATGAAAATACTTCAATTTCTTATATGAATAATTAGTTTTCATTTTGATTAATCGGGATGGTGTATCATAAACAATATCAATCAGAAGTTTAACAATTGTAGTATTCATACTTTTTCACATTTGGTTTACATTTAGTTTTTCCGTCTATATACATTTATATATAATCTTTAATTTTGTTTTTTAAAATATTTAAGACTTATTTTGTGTAATGTTCTAATAATATGAATTCTAAACGAACTACCTGAAGAGAAATAGATGTTATTAATTGAGATCTCTCCAGAATACACTCGTTAATTTGTATTTAATCTACTTGTAATGTTAATTGAGTGATATATTTAATGTTTTAATAACAATTAAGTTTCCAACGTTTCATTAGTAGACGTATATTTTTCCATACTTGCCTTTAAAGCGCGACTGCCTTCCCCGATGGATTTACAAATAATTACTTTTTCCAGTAGCTCAGTGTTTCCATCAATCGATTGTTACATATAATGTAATAAAGATGAGTTTATTATCTTATTTACACACATAGTAGAGTTTAACACACATATATATATTAGTTTTTGCTTCTTTAAAGAAATAGACTTAGTTGAACATAAATCATCATATATTCCATTGAATGGTGGGTTCCGTTGGACAAAAAAGGGTCGCCGAGGCATTGCGGGACAAGCGGACGGATATCCGCATAATAAAGACATCATATTTGAGAATAAAAATAATAATGGTGTCCTAACAATGTTACTGCCAGTATAGAGAGAAGAGGGAGAGAGAGAGAGAGAGAGAGAGAGAGAGAGAGAGAGAGAGAGAGAGAGGGAGAGAGAGAGGAAGAATGAAAATGCGTATAACTATAGAATGCAACTTATTATCACTTAGTACTAAAAAGAATCAGAAATCGAGATCGAGCGAAATGCAATCGTAGTCCCTTTGATTTCAGACATAGAAGTTTAAGGTGGGTGTTGCCTCAAATAATGTTGCCTCATGGCATTTAAATGGAATTGATATATATATAAAGTGAGGGAGAAACAGAAAGAGAAAGATAAAGTGAGGTAGAAATAGACAGAAACAGACAAAGACAGATTTTGGTGTGTTTGTGAAGCGCCACTTGCTGGCACCATTAGGAGAATGGGGATTATTTGATATCTTCCAGGAACGACGTGAGTGTTTTTGCCATGCTGTCTGATGCTGGCTTTATATACGTATATAGCGTAAAAGAGGCGATGGGAGTGTAAGGCGCAGGTGGCTACGAGGGTGCGGCCGCCTAATTTGGGGAATTCCCTTGGTTTCCCCTCTGGTTATTGTCTGATGGAAGAGGGGAAGGGGTAACCAGCCCGCGGTTGTAAATCGCGGCAAATCGCACGAAGGTCTTTGCGGAATCGAAAGGTGAGGAGGCGAGCTAGCATTATACATACCTATATAGTTGGAAAGAAGTCGGTAGAATACGAAATAGTTAGATTTAAACATGATTACATTCTGCATTCTGCTGTTGAAAGGTCTGTCGAAGTGATCCGATCGTCTCAAAAGTGATCTCGTTTAAAATATATTTAATATATGTAAACGTTAAATTATTCGAAGTTGTAGTTAACTATACCCTTTTTTTTTAAATCTACATTGCTGAAAGGTTTAATGCAAAGTCACCAGACGGTGTAAAAATGAGAACGAATTTATAATTTTATGGTTATGATTCCACATCGTATGTCTTATGATTTTATATATATGTAATATATACTTAAATAAAGGTCATGATTAATTAAAATTTACAATAACTTCTACTCAGTTTGTCTGAAAGAGCAATCACGAGCTTATTAATGGATATTTTTTATATTTCTTATATAATATTTTGTTATTAACATAAAATATATCATTAAGGCCCATTTATAGAAGAAATGTGTAGATATTAGATGTAGTATCTGTAGAATAAAATTTATTAAAAAAAAAAAAAGAGTGCCGCTCAACGATGCTAGGCTTGGAGCGGCGCCAATCTAGGTAAAAAGCAAATCAATGTAGAGGACCTAGCAAAGTAGGGCGTTAATTAATATGGGTTACTAAGTAAAGGAATCTTGAAAACAAAATTTTCGAAACAAAATTTATAAAAATTTTTTGCCATATGTCTGAAGTGCTGGATGAACTCTGTGCTCGCTAGTGGTTAGATAAATAATGTACGCCTTAGGTTTAAGGAATTATAAACATTTGAATATTTGATATATAATTCTATCTAAAACTGGATATCTCTAAAAGCATAAATAATGTAGGTTATATTTACGAAGGATTTAAAGTACGCATTTAACGCATGATACGGAAAAATTATATGTTTAAAAGGAATAAATTGGATATCTGTACGTAACGTGTGAATGACGTTTTTCTTTTGTTTTAGCGGCTATTTTACTGAAGGACATCAAATTCCGTTTAACGGCCTCCGGCCTAAAAGAGAAAACAAATATTATATTCGACAAAGAGCCTTAATTAATATTTTTCTTTCTTTAGTGACTCGTAGAAATTTATATTATATTCATATATTAAAAAGCATCAAGTGGGACACGGATGCAAAAATGTTTGTTGATCGGACCATAATTTTCGCTCTGACACAACAACTGTGTTCCTTGTTTACAGAGGTACTATTGTGAAAATGGTGCCAAGTACACGTGTGTGTAATCAACTCGCCCTCATCATCAAAAAATTATTTGTCGCCCTTCTTTCATATAGTAACAGAATTTCAGATGGGAGCAGATATGAGTAAATATTTAGCAGTTAATAATATGGCATTTAGAGAGAATTTAGAGTCTAGTACACTCACTAGCAAAGTTCTTGTAAGAACAAATCATGTGGATTTGGAAATTAAGGATAAAATCTCTAATCATTAATACGTAAAACAAAGACAAGATAAATGAATAAATTTATTGACGAATAAGGTTCATAATGTTGTTACATTTAAAGCTAGAAAAGATTTTTTATAAAAATGTTATTGCTTATTTCCGAATGCGTGATATGGGAAGGTTCTATAGAGGGGCGCCACTAATATTAACGGTCAAGGGCGTCAACAAGGCTAGGGTCGGTACTGTATACAAGCAGTACTATTTAATTGAATATAAATATTACTAATTGATTACTAACAGATAATAAAAAAAGAAGGTAAGATAGGCAGTAGCAAGGATTGATTGAATTTAAAGCGAGTTTAAGATAATTGTGAATACTAAAATCTGATGAAAGAATTTAACTTATATTATACGTGTGTTCTCCTTATTTACTTTCAATCATTGAAAAATCATTCACTAAGAATATATTTCAGTTAGAATGAATATCTTTCAGTAAGAATATATTTCCGAAAAATGATGCAACGATGTATACAGAATCGAAAAGACGCGTAAACCCCCGAGCAGCAGTCTGCGCCATAGTAAAGTCTGTGGCGCTTATATGTACGGTAAACAGACGGATGCCTTTACCGCCTGAGATCGCGAACGCTGTATAACGCCGAGAGATAGAAAGAGATAGAGAGAGAGAGAGAGAGAGAGAGAGAGAGAGAGGGGGGGAGAGAGAGTGAGGGAGGGAGGGAACGGGAGGGACGAACGCGAGAAAACCGACCGATGGGCCTCGAGGTCTCGAGCGGCGTTCTCCGACTTTGAGAGGGTGTTAAAATTAAGCCGATGCCATATAACATGATTTGCGCCGTGTATATGTACGTATGTGAACATCTACGTATGTCGACTCTGCAGTCAAGGAGGGAGATGCGCTCTCTTATTACGGGCATCAGCCTGCCCCATGTTCTTATTTTGTTTATATGGGTCCTTGATACATTCATATTAATATAAAATATTTACTAATTATGTATGTATTTAGCGATTTATAATGCTTTTTTCTATACGAAATATTCTTTTATTTTCAGTTACATAACAATAATGATAATATTACTCAGATGATCATATAACTTGTATATATACATTTAAAAAGTCGGAGAATTTCCATTAATCCAGTTTATAATCATTTTTCTTTTTCTTCTTTAGATCAATTACTATTTAAAGTCCCTCACAAGCAACCCTTTGTTCCTTGAATATCAATTAATCTCAATTCTTCTGCAGACATTTTATATTGTCCCTAACGAATAATCTGAATAATTAGTTATTATTTACAAATTAATTGAAAAAATATTTATCCAGTTAAGAAAAATTATTTTTAAGAGACATAAATTTTATGATGTAATATTTTATGATGCAATAAAATTTAAAAATATCCAAATTACATATTTGATCTAACAAATTTTTTTTTTTTCGTGATTAATTTCCGATGATCTTATTTTAGTAGCAAATCTACAGCTTTCCAAGTCAAGATGTTTTTCTAGATCTTACAAAATATATGACATAGCACTTTGCTAGTGCGCGCGCGCGTGCGTGAATGCATCTTCATTCATGTTGTACTACAATGAGGCACAAATACATTATAAATAAATTATTTTATAAACACTTATATTATAAACAAATATATTTCACTTTTTGATCATGGCAAATTAATGATACGCTGCTTGAATTTGTACTTTCTGCGGCCAAAAAAATGCTAAATCCTACAGCCCGTTGCCCTCTATCCTAAAGAGTTCCAAACTATTACATTAACTGTCAATATGACCACCAAATAATCTATTGAGGTTGCCCTCAAAATTCGGGCAATCTCCTAGAGCCAACAATTAACACTCCATTTCGCTAACATCAAAGACTTCTACCTCAGCGAAATCCATCGTAAAATGCACCCTCAACAGACCTTTTCTGTGGTTGTTGGAAACATCTTTAGTGCTAGTCTCCCAACGACCAAAGAGACTCGTTGTAATCCTTTACTAATCTTCTTCCCTGATTCTTATCCAATCGTTTGCTGCAAAACTTATTGCCGATATATACAATGGTTTATATAGCTTATTACGGACATATTCATACGTGGATTATCAATGGCAAACCATACAAAGCAAAATTCGCCAGTCCAAAATTTCCTTGAGGAAAAGCGGATTATAGTTACTTGTATAACGAAAATGGACATCAAGTACTCCTTAACATTTAACAATAGATCTTCAACTGCGTCTCCAATAGAAACTATCGAAAATGCTAATACGGAAGCACTATGGGAATTCTAATTAAGAATCTTATATGACACAAAACACAAGGTCAGTTGCAGATTCTCACACAGTACTGCTGTGAGAAACTGCAAAACAGTTGGATCTCTGTCAGTAATTACCCTCTAGGCATCATCATCTGTTAGTCTCCTACATTACTCAAATATATCGAAGTTCTGAGCTATCACCATTTTGTCATAATGATAAACCTAATATCCTTCTCCGAACATATCCTTGCACTTGTTAAGTTTATAGCAGCTGACGTCATATCAACCTGCTTAACACCATCAACAAACTTACGAAATATATTTTCTAAAATATGTGAACGAATTCATGGAATACAAAAATAGAAATCACGATTATCATAGTTTTCTTCTTCTCAATACTTCTCAATAAGTGTTCGTTCTCCCCTCAAGGTCAAATTAAAAAATCCATATTTCCTATGGATTTTAGCATCAAAGAATTAAGATCATCAGAAACATATTGCTAACATATATAATATTGTAAATATATATAACATTGCTAAAACACTTCTTCTATAACCAATCTGTGACTACAGAAACAAAAGTTTACGTTTTGAATGCTACAATTAGAAGCACCCAACATAGGAAATGGCTAAACCTCTTTCAAAACTGCAAGACACGTACATCTGATTACTGAAATTTATCCTACGAATTCTCTATTTTAGCCTCAATGTCTAAATTCTCAAAGAAATCGGAATAACTTCTATCGCAGGAATCATAAAAATTTAAGTATCTCAGGCCTTCGCTTTGATAACCCTAACACCAGGGTCCTTTATGCAGCTCCGATCGCTACAGGCAACATTGTCACCTGTTAGTGCGAATAAGTAGCTTCAGATTATCCATCCACTCGAAATACAATACTAATATGATTGCTATAGTAGGGTAGATCAACATTTTTTATTTACGATCTTTATTGTAATTCATTTTGAGTATAAGCTTAGGGTTGGTATCATATACTACGCACCTATATCGGATGTTTTCGAAAATTGTCTACCTCCGGTTCCGAAGAAAATATATAATCTGAATAAAACATCTTTTTTTTTAATGTGGTACATTATATACTACTTTTTCATTGCTATAAATAATCATCCTTTATATTAAATTATCCTTATTTAAATAAATTCAATAATCCTTATTTTTTGACGATCAAGAAGCATTTAGCATAATTTTTTGTGTTCAATAAAAATTTTAAATTTAAATTTTTGTCAAAGTAGAAAAGAAAATCGAAATTCAAAGTAGATGCGGACTGATATGGTCAGCCATGAAAAACTATTTTAATTCTTATGATTCTCAAATATGAAAAAATTTTCTTTTATTTCTAAGATTATTTTACTATTTTTTCAGTACTAAAACAAAGACCACGGAATATTTTGTAGTTTTGTGACTAAAATATACGCTCAGTTTATGTTGCGTTTGTAAGACTTCGTATCGATCTTAGTGGACAGACGTAATAGGTTTCTAAATATAACTAACAATCAACATTTAATTTTGTAATCAGATCATAGTGATCAAGTTATATTATGAAGAAAACTACTTTCCATTTTTCTTATGGTTATTTGTCTACTTTCATTAGCGATAATGCTTTATAGAATCCAATTTGTCTTCTAATCTTTATTTGACGCAATTGAAATTAAAAACATAAATCAATATTTTATTTATAAAATTAATGTTACATTTTAGATGCCTATATCTTCTTACTATATAACTACCTCGGCTATAATACGTTCTTTGTAGGCTTATTTAGTATAGTAATGCTTAGACATCATATAAATACATCTAAATCCTTAACAAGTGGATTATAATTTGGGAATTGATCAGTGCGCAATTTCGCATTTTTATTATAGAACTTGGCTCCCAAGCGATATTATAATGCACAGACATCGCACGACAGAATATAGCCACGAACCGCAGTGCGCGGTGGTATACATAGATATGCGCACACATGCAAACCAATATGGATCGGCGGCGAAACACCAGTGAGAGAAGTCAAGGCCGCCGCGGGTACGGAACGATTCCGCTACGCGGCGCTTTGTGCTTTTATATACACTATATACTACGGCGTTCTCCATTTACCTTTGGCTGTGCTGCTGCAGTTCAAACGGCTGATGTACACTATAATGCCGGAGTCAGGTATGTGTGTGTGCGCACGCGTATATATATACATGTATAAAATCGCACGCTTGTACGCACACACACCTACTTGCCCACAACTCTATGCATTCTGAGCGGGAGGAGCGACCTGCAGACTGTACTACTTGAATCGAGTACTTACTGTAGATACTCCATTCTCGCTGTACAAACTTTATAGCTCTTCCTCCCTCTTCCTCGCATACATAGAAAGAGAAAGAGAAAGAGAGAGAGAGAGAGAGAGAGAGAGAGAGAGCGCTAGAGATAGAAAGAGAGCAAGAGAGCGAAGGAGAGAGAGAGAGAGAGAGAGAGAGCAAAGGAGAAAGGAAAAAAACATTACAGTGAGAAGGAGAGATGAGGCGTGCGACTGAAGCATCTACGCTATGAGGATAATGTCGCGAGTAAGCCTGGAGACGGAAGTTGAAGCGTGGCCCTCTTGTCGTCAGGCAATATCTTTCCCAAGGAGATGCTACTTTAGTATCTTGTCGTTAATTTTTGATTTAAAATGAGCTTAAAATATATTTTATCCATTTATTCAATCATCTACAATATTTTATAAGATTATATAATGTTTATATATTTAATTATTCTCCGTTCTTTGCCTTATCATATAATTTAAAAAAGAGTTTAAAAAATTACATTATTTTTCACAATTTTCAATCTCTAATTTATTTTATAGTAAAAGTTGTAAGACAATAACGATTATAATAAGGATTCAATCTACATTTAATTAATGAAAGTTAGTCCAGAAGTCGTTAACTGAACTTCTCATTTATTTGAATATTAAAAATGAAAATTCGAATTATCTTATATGCAAGTTTGAATTTATATTTACAGAGTACAGTTGTAGTATAAAGTTAAATTATTTTCGAATACTCTCAGAATAGTACGATATATATGACTTATTATTTATTAAGTAATTAATAATAATTTTGCGTGCTGTATGAATTTAATTTTTGTTCAAAATGGAGAATGGAAAGGTCTAGAATAAGTGGTCTAAATAAGACATTTATTTCAGGATTTGGTTTAAAATATTAATAAAGATACTCTATTTAAGGTTCATGCAGAGAATTATTTAACGTATGTAGTATCTTCAGTAATTTTTTCGGCGGAAAATAAATAGTCATAAAGAAGCCAGTAGAAGTGAAGTGACAGAAACCATTTGAGAAAAAAATGTTTAGCGAGATCCACGAGTTTTTATCAAACAATAATGATTTTTATGAAATTTAACAATAAATTTTTTTATTTTATGCCAATTGTTGAAAATCATGATATGAATCCTTAAGTAGCGCAATTTTGTAGCTGTAAAATCGATCTGAACTAGGAGAAAAAGTGAGAGAAGAAGGTTATGATTTAGTAAAATATTGTAAAACTGTGGCCGAATCGGTTAGGTGTACAAGTTTTTGAGATATCGGATACCCATCGGCTTTAAAATAAAGTCGTTTTAAAAATAAGATAAAAGCGCAAGAATTTCCGCGTTTCTCGCAATGCCTAAGGCTTCGTTCTGCTCTACTTTATTTATTATACTAGCCACATTTTCTAGAAGTGTCAATTTTTTTATTCCGCTTCTGGAATTCGCATTTCGGTTGCTTTTGCAATGTATTCATGAGTACTGGGGTTACGTTTATTTTCACCTGTTCTGGAAAATAATACAAAACTTACTTCATTAAAAATACATGCGCTATATATTTGCTGTAATTTTTACGAAAGTGATTTTCCAACTAAGCTGATTTAGGCTAAATTCATCAAGACAATGAAAATGTTCAATTTTCCGTAATGAAATATTTGAGATGCAATAAAAACTACTTATTTATAAAAAAACAATCGGTAGATATTAAGTCTCCGTCCAAATTCTGTAAATTTTACAATACATTTTGATTGAGAAGAAAGCCGCTGCTCTAACTATTACAGGCTAGGTAAACGGTTCCGCTTTTAAATAAGTTCTCATCATAATGACATTAACTTTTGAATAAATTTTTCTAAAACCGTGTACATTTATATAAAAAATTTTCAGAAAAAACGAAATATTTTAAACTAGATTAAGCCCATCCAGCTTCCTTTCCCCTTAAACTTGTTATTTTATGAAGTTTTTTATGAAAAAGTAATAAATGAATTTTAAGTCAAACATATTCTTATTGGAAGAAATAGCGCTGGCTTTAAAAAGTTTGGGGCTCTGAATCAAATTTATTGCAAAATATTATAAGTTAGAAAAAAATAGTCCTTTTTCCTTCCCAAATTACAATTTTTATATTTACTATTTATCGTATTTATTTCTTTCCAGAGTAAAAAATATATTATGATACAAAATAATAATAATATTGATTGAGAAAACTAGTTCTCTCTTAGTAGGTTTGGTACAGAAACAGTACCTAAACTAATTAATAACTATACTGATAACGAATAATTAAAAAAATATAAAAATTCTATTTTATCGCCATAAGTGATTGATAAAAGTCGAAATAAGAAAAATAATATTTTCTGCACTTGACAAGTTTCACAAAAGCGATGTACAACATCGACGTTTTTCTATGCGATTAAAATAAATTTTAACACTTAACTAAATAATGAGCATGAGTTTAACATTAAATAACTGTAAGTGAGTTTAAGAAATAACCACTTTCTATGTTTTCTGAATTTGTTGAAAATTATTTTTCAATTTTATTTTTTCTCTAATAAAATTTTCTTATAAAGTAAATTCCTTATAAAGTAAGAGTTTTAAAATTAGATTAGTGACCTAAAGACAAATTAATTTAATACATCGTTTTTCTGTAATTTTACTGGTGTTGAAAATGGATTTTGCCTATTTATAGATAATTGTAATAGTATATGATGATGATATAATTAATTGAAAATTGGTAGTGTTTGAAACTAGATATTTTATAAACATATACATACATTTCATAAACAAACCAGTTACATTTAACAAACTTTTTAAGTATAATATATTTATATATATGTAAAATTTAGTGCATCATTATGCATAACTAGTATATTTTATCACTCGTGTGGAAGTTGATTATTAACCTCTTGAGACAATTTATACCTAAAGGAAGCAAGAAAGGTAAAGCTCATAAGGTAAATAATTAATTCTCACACTAGTGTTGAAGAATATTTTATGTTATGAGAGCTACCATCTAAGATTGTCCTTTTGACATTGTAGCGATATAAAGGAAAAAGTTTCTTTGTTACAAAAAATAAATAGATGGTCGAAAATGTATATTATATAGCATTAAAATTTATTGGATAATTAAACAGTATAAAAATAAAACTTATTATAAGAATACTTTTGATATAGATTTATTACCTAACTGGCATATTAAATTTCAACGATTTTCTAATAATGTAATCGGTAAAAATTATATAATAAATAATGTTTACAGTAAAAATGTTTAAACATATTGTTGTACAATAAAAATATTTAATATTCATAGATATAATTATATCATTATGGATAATTAAATGTCTTTATCGACTATATTTTTCTTTTATTTACTTTCCTATCAACGCGAATTATAATAGAAAATATAAGAAGAGTTACAAATACAAAATCAATAAGTATGGAATATTTATATTTCCATCTTTATGCTCTTCTAAGAATTCAGAAGTTACAACTAGTCTGTTCAAAACTTCGTCTATGTATTTTCTCATGGACGGTTCATGCACTCATTTTTATTCCATTCCATTTTTCCTGTTTTCCTGAGTTTTCTTTCTTCTCTTTACCTTCCTATTTCTGTTCCTTACAGTTACGAAATGAGATTCGTAGTCATTACTATAGATGGTTATATATATATATATATATATATATATATATATATATATATATATATATATATATAGTAGCATAGTTTTAATATTTCTAAAGAGTTTCTTTTCATTTCGGGCAGAAGACACTATTTTTCATGTTTATATTACTATTTTTTAATAAAAATCTACTATCTAGAAATTTTTCTACAATATTTATTTTTCTTTTAATATAATATATACTGTAAATGTTTTCTTCATAAACTACTTCCAAAGTATTCAATGATTTCCAGTTCATTTGAAATAAAAAGTTCCACGGTATTTTCATTTATAAATGTATGGCATAGATTTGCAACCCAGAAAAATATTGAAATTTAAATTTTGGGTAGAGTTTCGAAAAATGATATTTGAATAACTTTTTTAGCTACAAAATTTTAAAAAAATTAAGGAAATTTATATTTCAATTAACTATACAGAACTGCATAAAATCATTTTTATTAATCATGATATCAAATTAGACATTTTCGATTATACAATCCATAAAGTTGGAGAAGATGCATTTTGAAAATCGTACATTTTGTATAGTTAGTAAATCCATGCATGTGTGATATTGACTCTATACACTTTTCTAACAGATTATTTTATAAATTAACACATTTGATTTTTATAGAAACATCTATTACAATAAGAAAACAATTTAACAATTTGATTTACATTTTGCAAATCTTAAAATAAAGTTAATTGATAGCAACATTAATCAAACTATAAAAATTCCATTGATTATGTACATACATATTTACATGCTATAGATGGAGCTGTCAAGTAGTAATTTCTTATAGAATCTTAAGTTACATATACGAATCTTATAAGGTCTATAGTATATACTCTATACTATATTATTAATATACCTCATAACCCCACTGCTGAACGTTAGATACTCGTATGTAAAGTTAATATTAGAGTTAGACTGCGCTACGCGAGAGTATTCTGTTATTGAAATCTGAGATAGCTCTAAGCTATTACAGAATACAGTCGTTTTTCTTGACGTCACTAAACAATAGCGGTTTTTTTTGTAAGAGTATTAAATTAAATAAACGATTATTATATAATTATGTTTAACATATTGGAGATTTATTTGGAATTACATTTACGGCTTCAAAATAATTTTTTTTCATTCCCTATCTGGACTTCTTTCTGTTTTAGAACAAGCTATTAATTCCCCAATGGAAAAGATATTCCAGAGAATATGCAATTTCATTTTACAAATATTAAATAAATACATATTACAGTTGGTCGTTCAGAAATAGCGATTGTAAATGGAGAAGTATTAATTAGAGTAGCTTCTTCTAGCCCAATTTTTTAGTAAAATTTATGATGACAGAATTTCTGATAAATAATAAAAAATTTTCCTTAAATTGTAAACTTTTTATTTTAGTAAAAATTGAAAACTTACTTTTTTTCAAAAAAATTGAACTATTCTTTCGAAATATCGCTATTTAAAATCAATAGCAATAGATTAATGAAAAGAATCCAAATACAAAAAATCCGAGTATGATCTTTATATAATAGATTATAGATGCTCATATATAGTATATTTATATACTGTATTAAATTTTTATACATAGATATGCTTATAGATGAATTATATTCTACTAGATATAATAGGCAACTAAGGCTGTAAGCGTGTAAAGTAATAAATAACTACGTAGGTCACAGATAAACTTTTCATAGCGGAAAACTTCAATATTTGCACAACTATCATTAATGTGCTCGTTTACAATCCTAATGAACCTATGGCAAGTTGTAAATAGATGATAATGTCTTAAATAAAAGTTTTCTTTTTAATTATGTATGAAACTTAAATGACGCAATAGCGATTTTACATTGAAGCTTTTTTCTTCGTCATTTCGATCAGTAGTAAACACTAGACAAGGTGAAGTACTTAAAATTAAAAATCCAAATTCTCGTACTTGATGATTTTCTGTTTTCTTTTATCTTTTTTTTGATAATCTATTTTAGCAATATGTTCAAATTCTTGACATCTCAAAGAATGTGTATTTCTTTGGAAAGATGATGAGTAAAGCATATAAATCTTATTTATCCATTCGTTTTCAGAGTCTATAATAAATGAATCATGATATTTAAGAAAAAATTTCTTTCTACAATAGGGAATGGTTCTTGCGATTTTCATAAAAATTATGACTCACTCGGAAAAATTGTACCGTACTGTATCAGAATTGTTGTAAAAATTCAATTTTAATAGATCCATAGGAGAAATGAGTATCTGAAAAAAAAGAATCTATCTGAGTTCTTATGACGATATCTTTTAGGTCTCGTTATAAGTATTATATTAAAACTAAATATATTTCCTATTGGTAACATAAATATAATATGCGATACTAGCGGCGGAGAGGAGAACTAAAAAAATGGCGGACAACGGCGTTACAGAAGTATGCGAAAGCATTGCTTAGATTAATAAAATTTCGGAAAAATTTAAAAATTTCTTTTAAAAAAATAAAAATTACCGAAATATATGAAAGTGAAGCATAAAAAATATGTTAGCAACAAAAACATCATGGAATTCTCTAAGCATCAGCGAAACGATTTTACAAGGGGAGATTATTATAAAGAACTTCACTTTTTATAGAAATATTAATATTAATGTAGGTTTTCATTGCATACCTGAACCAGAAGTTACTACAATTTTCTAATAATAAACAAACTTCATCCCATTTTGTGCGCTGTGACGTAATATTAAAAGTTCTATTATGATAAATAAGTTGTTCTGTGTTAACATTCATATGTAAGGGGAAATGATCTGATCCGAAAGTTTGGTCGCTACACGTAAAGAAGATTTTGCCTGCTGTATTATAGGTAGAAAAAATAAGGTCTATGTTGGAGAATTTTCCGCTGTTATTTTGATTGTGTGTTTTCGTGTGTATATTATGTAGATTAAGATTTGATTTTCTGAAACTTTCAAGTAGTTTTTTCTCCTTTGTATCGTCTTTGTCGCAATTCCAGAACGTATGATGCGCGTTGAAATCACCCACTAAAATTGCATTTTCATAATTATTTATAATATTGAATATTCCATCCCATTGAAACTGTAACAAAGCGATTTCGAGATGGTTATAACATGTAATGATGTATAATAGATTCGTAATTTTTATATACTACCTTCAAAGTATGTGCCACTTCAACGTGCCGATGGTGATATAAATTCTTTATTTCAATGTAAGCGATCTGGTTATGAATTAATATAACGATGGCTTCACCTTTAGTGCGTGCTTGATCTTTTCTGAAGGTCTTGGATCCTGCGAAATTAGCTCTTCATACTGATTTTTCTGTACATTTTAGCCAGGATTCAACTCCGACAAAGATGTCCAATTTTTGTAGTATTTTTTGAAATTCTTCTTTTTTGTTATTTATACTACTTGCAATCTGGTATAGAATTTTTAAGTTGATTTGGCGATAATCCATTTCGAATTTATATATATTGATGTATTATATTATTATTGTGACATTTCACTTTCATTTTCTGTAGTGCTAAGCCTCATTAATTTCTTCCTTAGATTCGGAAGTTTTGTTTTCAAATTTATGTCTGTGACGTATTGGTAAACAGAGTTAATTACAGTAATAATGTACAAATGTTATTAATATTCTCTATATATTGCGATGCTAAATTATGTAGATTCGATGTGTCTCTAGACAGTTCCAAAAAATTTTTAAACTGTTTATAATTTAAAGTGAAAGAATTTTTTTGATCATCAAAAACTGTTTTAACTATTGCTAGATCTTCTGTTGGTTCTATGTTTAGTTGAGAATTAATGAGTTCCATTAAATCGTTTTTTTCTATTCGCGTGATTTTTTAAAGTTAGGTAAAGTTGTTTTTGGCTATAGGAGGAATATTTTTTTTGCTAAAATTACTGTGTTATCAGGAAACACTCCCATTTAAGTTTCATCGATATTTGAAGTGGTTTCTTTTATCGAATCGAAGGTCGCGGTCTTTCATAAGGCTTACTTATCACTCCTGTGTTCAGTTTCTCTACAGCTTTCATTTTCTAGTATTGATGTTACTGCGATTTTATTAGGTACTTTATACATATAGCCTTAGGTATTTAGCTGACTCATTTATGTTAAATTTATGTATCATGTCTCCACGTTGCGTGAACACAACTTAGCTTTATGACCACTTTGATTATAAACAAATCGATTCGTGAAATCAGTACTGAAGTAGATCCAGTAATTGGTACTATCAAAATTGATTTGTTGCGATGATGTCAGGAGTTTTTCACCTTCTTCTTTTAAATACACTTGTCTCCTGAATTATTGTATGTCGGATCTTCTTGGTTTATGCAGGCCTGCTTTTATTTCCCTAATTTGAGAGACAGGCGTAATTACTTTAGTTTTGCTATAGTACCATCCTTAGATAGCTTGTAGCTATAGTTTCAGATCGACATGTTAGTTTAGGTTTGAGAGCACGCTGAACATGTTTGCAAGAGAACATGAGTCGATGAACATGTTGTCGCTGAACATGAGAGCACGATGAACAAGACATCTCTGTGTTTTCCGTAAAAATGGAAAAGCTGGAAAATCGTGCTGTCATCAAATACATTTATTTGAAGGGGTTGACGCCGAAGAAAATTAAAGAAGAGATGGACTCAACATTGAGGACATCATATTCAACAGTTAAGCAGTGGCTTTCCGAGTTTAAAAAGGGTCGTGTGAGCACCTCTGATGAGCCTCGCTCAGGACGCCCCATTGAGGTCACAACTCCAGATATGATCGAAAAAATCCATCAAATAGTGCTGAAAGACCGCAGATTAAAAGTGCGTAAGATAGCTGAGATCTGTAAGATGTCATATGAACGTGTACAAAATATTTTGCACCAACATTTGTATATGGAAAAGCTCTGTGCAAGATGGGTGCCGCGTTTACTAGCAGTCGACCAAAAATTGATTCGAAAAAATATTTCTACCGCCAATTTGGCGTTGTATAAGCGTAATCGAAGCGAATTTTTGTGCCGATTCGTAACCGTTGACGACGAAACTTGGGTCTACCACTATACTCCTAAAACCAAACAACAGTCTAAACAGTGGATTGGACCAGGGGAACCAACTCCAAAGAAGGCAAAAACAATTTTTTCGTCAAACAAGGTTGCGGCTACTGCTTTTTGGGGTGCAAGAGGTATTATGTACATTGATCACCTTGAAAAGGGTAAAACTATCATTGGTCCATACTACGCAGACTTATCGCAACGTTTGAGCGACGAGTGAAAATTAAACGACTTCATCTGGCAAAGAAAAAAATCTTGTTTCATCATGATAACGCACCAGCGCACGCGTCAATCGTTGCGATGGCTAAAATCAACGATCTGAAGTTTGAATTAATGCCGCACCCTCCCTACTCTCCAGACCTAGCCCCGAGTGACTATTATCTTGGCGGTAAGAGATTTGCGGACAATGAAGACGTAATCGAAGCTGTAAATGGATATTTCAAGGAGCTTGACGAATCAGTCTATAGAGATGGCATTACTAGATTAGAATACCGCTATGAGAAATGTATCAGCCTTGGAGGAGATTATGGTAAGAAATAAAAAAAAATTTTTAAAATCGTTGTTTTTCTTGGTCAGGCCGAAACTTATCAATCCACCCTCGTATACTAGTTAACAGCTCTAAACCATCGATGTAATCTTTATTTGTGAGACCTACTAATGATGGTTTGTTCTTTTTTAGTTTGTAAACTTTTTTCTGCAACTTTTGCATAAAATTGACTGTTAGTTTCAGAGTTACTGGAAGACATATTTTTATTGATTTAGATTGTCATTTTTGGTAATTTTTTATTCAATCAGCTTGATATAGCTCAAGGCGCCAGATGTTTTTTTTGCACTATAATTACCACCGCACTTTAATATTTGACAGTTTAGCCGAGATTCGGAAGATAATTTAATTTAATAAGACACGCGTAAACACGTCTGCTCGCGACGGTGTATATATTCCGAATCCTAATTTTTTTTTTGTTACCTTATGTGTTTAATTAAAATGTCAATAAAACACTTATATTACATTTATTCTATGTTTAATATACTATGGGATTATATAATATCATATAAAATTTAAATAAATATTTTAAGTATAAACACTTCTTTTGTGTTAAAAAGAAAAAATACCTTACCCCATATATACCCTGTACTATCTTCACGCTTACGACTGCCATTTTTGCTTCGATGTAATGGTGCCTTCGTAGATGCGGTGGCTGTTTTCTTTGCCAATTGATCAGCTCTGACCGCTTTATCTCAATGGCGCTCCATAATCGGATTATAGTTGCCGACAATAGAGAGTTGAATCAATTATCTGTCTCCGTTCGAACAACTGATGAAGTATAATTCTTTCTCAATTCCATCAAAAAAACATATAATTTTCTTCAATGGCAACGGTAGTTTTGCCACCTTTTGTGCAGCTTGTGCTGTTGTACTTGAATGGATACATTGATGGAAACATTGTAGCTATATTCATCAGTGATCTTGTTCAAGTGATTTTGTTTTTCTCATCAGATGAAGTAATCAGATTGCTTGATTTACAAGAAATAGAAAAAATTAAGTTCAGACCGATGCTGAAACATTTCTGTCGAAAAGGTTTAGGAGAAAAGGAAATCGCATCTGTGCTAGATTCAGTTCATGGTATATCTGAATATAAATGAATTTAAATTTGGCCGTACATCCACAGCAGATGAATGACATAGTCTTAAGTTATCGAAGAACACGACTGTGAAATAGTTGATGTTACAACAGTTTGCAAGAGTATTTTAATGTTCCATAAGATATTCTGATTGAAAAAAAATATTTGCAAAATTGGTGTCGCATTTGCGGTCAGTTCAGATTAAATTCAATGATCTCTTTCAGGAGATTTTTGAAGCCTTCACATCATAATCCGGATGAGTTTATTAGCAGATTAGTAACTGTACATGTAACAGGAATACCCTATTACCCTTTCGCGATGAAAGGACAATCCAAACAGTGGAATATTTATGATCCCAGAAAAGAAAGCAAAGATGGCACAATAGATTGAAAATGTTATGTATACTGTATTTTGAGAGGCTCCTTCTTGTATCTTCATTGGTTATATGGAAAAAACATAATTTATTACTGAATATCATTATGTACCATTATAAAATTAGCTATATGTGAAAATAAAAGAAAATATTTTTTTTTGAAAAAAGAAAGTTGTTTTACTCCCAGATACCGCATAAGTGCATTTGTACAAAGTTTCAATGTCGAAAGAGTGAGTATTAATACAAGAATTAATATATTGTAAAATATTGAAGCTTTTTCAAACATTGATTGAAAGACATTTTTGATTTTTACCTTTAATAAAGATTCTATCACTCATAGTAAAACATAAAGGTACAGGTATCAATGGTTATTGAGACAAAAAATTAACGCAACAATTTTGTTCTTAATTTTGTAGAAAATGTATAATTTGTAAAAATATTGTATTTAAATAAATTTCAGTACCGGAAGAGGATGGGGATATATCTATTGAAGCATCCTACATGTTCATGATAATAAAAAAATTATTATTGACTTAGTTGTTTGTCACTTTATAATTTTAATTGAATAATTAAACATCCAAATTCTTGTTACACAAATCTAACTATAAATTTTTTCTACGTATTACCTATCCATTAAAAGTTATCTGACTCACTAATGATCTATTCTGAACAATCGTACACAAGCTTACACTAACCTAATAGATTGTGATATATCGAAATATTTTTTGATATCTTCTGTCAGTTGATTCCTCATAACAGCCAATTTATTCGACATATTTTCGATAATGTTTTGTTTGTTTACTGATTGTTGGAGAAGATTCCTCTAAAATTTTTTATACTATCTTCCTTCTCTATAATTGTCTTTCCTACTTTAGCGGAAGACTATCCGTTCCCCTCTTTAGCAAAATTTATTTCAATAGCTTGCCTTCTTCACCCGTGTCGGTTGTAGTTTTCATCAGCTGTATCTATGTACGCCTACATATAGCAGTTTCGCTGCCCCGGTCCGCGTGCTCAGCGATGCCCGTCCTCTTTCCTCCTCCACTTGTTCCCTGAAAATTTCGCGAATCGATATAGTCGAAGCACTGGCCCGTATATACGTGGGGGGCGCTCGAATAACGGGCAAGGGGGGAGCGCCAAAAGAAGCGACACCCCGTTGACGTCGGGCTAACCGCGCCAGCTGCGCCGCCCCGATGCCTGGGTATAGAGAGAAGTACAAAAGCGCGCGAAAAGACGATGCGAGGGATGATACCGAGCTACCGAGGTCGCTGATGCTTCTTCTGAAAAAGCAGTCCTCGGGGTTGCGGGCGAGGCGAAGGGTCGCGGTAGACATACGGAAAAGGGACGAACGTCGAGCCCGAGCATGACGTGAAAGAGGGACGGGGAGGGGCTGGGAGGGGCAGGGTGGAGCGCTGAGAGGGGTAGATTGAGAGGTACCGAAATAGAAGAGCTCTGGAGTACTACTATAGTCGGAAAAGTTAAGGAGGGTAGAGAAGGGGTAAAACAATGGTAGATCTGTACGAGAAAGACGCGCAATAGGATAAAGCTCGGGAGGAGGGCGGGGAATTTGGAGGAGCAAGGGATGGAACAATGCTTATACGGGATCGAGGCGGAATATAGAGGGGAATTTTTTGTGTATTTATCCTGCTATTACTATAACAATACCGTATAATTTAATATGCGCGCTCAATTGGTGAAAGTTGAAAATTTTATGCTATTTGTAAAGTGATCATTGCTATAGGGTCAAATAACTTTTTCATCCGTATATACTATATTAATACTTCGGATTATTATAAAAATTTTTGAGGAGAACAAATAAAAATTGTCGATAACAGAACCGAATTCCATGCTTTATTAAAATAGAGGTATAAAAAGATGCCTTTACATTTCTTGCGATTCAATAAAATTTTCACGAATAGATTGAAGCACGGAAATCCGTAAGTTCGATCATGCGAAATAAGCCGTGGAAGTATTTGTAAAATAAGATTTTGAATTCCATATTGAATTTTCCAGTAAATGTATGTAAATAATAAAAATATCTCAATGACAATACAGACTAAAGTTTTTATCACCATCAGAGGAAAAATATTATGATTGTGTGTTTATAACATCCATTTACATTTTTTTGTATATCGATATTCTAGGCAAATTAACATGCAACAAATTAAACCTGATGCATTTATTTAATTTTCAAAAAGTTTAAAGCAATTATTTAAAAAATATTTATATTATTCGGTTTCTTTTTCATTACTTGAGAAATAAGCGTATATAATGTGATTCGATTTTATTTCATTATGAAGAGATTTATTAATTATTTAATGCATTATGAAAAAATTTAAAGAAATTCTTTTTATTTCTATGTTATCTTTTGGTGAGCTGTTCATGCATTCACAGTTTTTAGATGAAATATAGGATTTCAAACATCTACGAAATATATTGTGTAAATAAATTTATGCGTATTATAATATTATAATTCAGCCTACAGTTAATATAATAAATGAAATAACGTATAATAAATAAAAATCAAAAATCTTTCTGTCTGATAATATTAAGTTATTATAATTTGGAATTCCTCTGAATTTCTTAAAACAAATTATTTTAGTTCATGAAATACTGGCTTATTATATGAATTGAAATAGTTAACTAAAGTATAATGTATTTTTATATTTTGTATTTTATTAACAGTAATTGGATTGATATAACAAGAGTAGTTAAAAAATTAATTAAATATTATTATTTTTTGTCTAAGAAAGTTAGATGAAGAATGACTCAAAGGAAAAATATTTTTCTCTCTCACCTTTTCTTTTTCTGTTGCGTCCGTATAATGAGATTTTTCTTTCTCATATAATGCAAGGAAGAGTTTCAAAAATTGCATTTCATTATACTTCGTGTTTCCAAGTAGACTTAATTTTGTTCAAAGAATTGAATTATATTACATCTAGAATGTTTTTTTGGAGCACACGAATAAAATATTGTTCAGTAATTTTTTTTAAGTCACTCCATTATTTTCACAATTCATCTGAAATGAAAAAGTTATAAATTTAATATTAACAATGAAGTCATACTAATCATATCGAATTTTAATTGTACCATTATGGTTAAGTAAAAAAAGGAAAATTAGAACTAAAAATTTTATTTATGTCGACTGTTCTGAATTAAATAAATAAACATTTTTATCGATCTTTCAATCTTTATAATATGTTATAAAGATTACAAGACCGATAAAAATATTTATTAATATAAAAAAAGTTAAAGAAAAGTAAGTTTATACTTTGTATATTTGTAACAGACTTATCTGATAAAACGGAAAATGAGCAAGTGAAGTTACTCAATGTATAATATTAAACTTTACTTGTCTTTAAAACTTATAATTAAATTCTATATTTAGAAAGATTGAAATTAATTATTAATAAACAAAAAAAAACACATTTATAAAAGCACGGACGTTCATCAATATTTTAAAATTATTAATGATTATTTTTTTAAATTGTGGCAAAAATTATTAATTTGTTAAAATTATGGTAAAACTTATGGTAAAAAGTAGTTCGAAGAAATAGTTGTTAATTATTTAACAGTATTAGAATGCTAATAGGCGACAACTATACGCAAGCGAATAGCAAAAATGAAACACAAGATGTGCTAATTTTGAAACCTTTTATTTATTATAATAATATTATAATACTATATCTTAAGAAATATTAAACCCAATTTTTATTCGAAAAATCAAAACCTATTTATTGAAACTACATCCAACAAATTATTTTATTCATTAGATTTTTTTCATATTATTCTGTAATAGAATTTGTTATATATTAAATTTAAGTAAATAAATGACAAGTATAACTATATTTCTTCATTAATAGTTTGTTCAATAATGGTACAAAATTATAAAGATCTTTCATATTACTATAAAATCCAAAAGTATCTTCAGTAGAATAAATTGAATGGTTTATATATATGTTATATACTTGGATGCTGTTATGCTTCAATATTCGATTATATAAGAACTTCTTTTTAAAACGAATTTTTACATTTTTTATTGATCACCAGAAAGAGAACGACGCGCGTTTCCAGTTACGCGCTTTTCTCGCTTTTTTTTCATTGCGACGCGAATATATGCCGCTGCACAATCTTCAACGTCAATTTATTTTATCGTTTCTTCGCTGCTGATTCAAGTAGTACCTAGTTGATGCCCGAAGTTACGTGCGCACGAAACATTTACGAACGAATGAAAAAAAAAACCATTTACAAATGAAAAATCAACGTTCAGTAATACAATGCGCCGCATTCTTCTTTTTCTCTGTATTAAGTTACTTTCGTTTAGGTCGATGACCCGGTACCAGTCAGGACATGATAAAACACACTGTCTCGAGCATCGGTAAACACGCTAAGGCGACCGCAGGCCGCACGCGGATTCGAGTTGCGACAACAAACGTGCTCGCGCACCGTCTCAACTGGCAAATGTAAATGAAAAGATTTTGCAATTATTTGATGAAATGCGAACGAGAATATGTATTCAATCTTTATATTTAATTGAATATTAAAATAAAAGAATAATACATATACATAACTAAGAGTAGTCTCTTTATAATATAAATATTCTCAATATCTTTACTACAACGAATTCTTTATTAATTCAGAAGAACATGAATTTTAAACTTTACCCTTATATCTGACTATTCTTATAAGGTTATAAATTTTTTTTGTAGAAGCAACCTTTTACTGTTATAAAACAAAGTATGATTTAAGAATATAATGCACATTGATATGTTAATTATCAATATATTAAATTATCAATATACGCGTGAAAAGACTTTTCAAAAGAAGAAAAAACGGTGCAAGAAACCCTGGTAGAAATGAATTCTATTTTTAAGGTATAAACAAGGAATTTTCGAACGAAGATACCTAGTAACAGGGTATCTTTGTTCGGTAGTAAATAGGAAAACATGTAACTTTTTTATGGTCATTCCGGCCGATTTATAGTTACATTTTTTCAAGCTATTTTTTTCAGTATTTAAGGCCCATAATAGTTAGTTTCGTATCAATGTATTTCTGGTGATGACTAAAATTTATCTTAAAACAAGGTTAAGCGAGGTATAACATATAACCTAGTTAAAAAATTGATATTGTTATTAGGCTTTCTTATATAAATTCATTAACTTTAATCATTATTTTAATTAATTAATTATAAATGTTTCTCAAGATCATTTCGAAAATTTTGAGGTAACATATAAGTATGCTGGTTTTATATACTTTATACATCTAAATACATATACAACGCATTGACAATAGCTTACACATTCGTATATAATATATGTTACACTGTGAGCACAATTGAAAAATACTTATTGTCAATAAAATCATTCTGGTATTTATAATGACTGCTTTGAATAAGTTTATGTCCGTTGTTGTGGAAAAATAGGCATTTTTTCATTTGAATCTGCCACATTTGAATGACGAGATTCGTATCTCCAAAAATCGACTACTAATGATGCGTACTATTATATAAACAAAAAAAAACAAACAATTTACAGTACATATTTTGAATTTGAGTTCCATATTATCAAAAATCTTTATTTAGGTATTATTTACAAGTTTTATTTTAAATATTTATTGGCATACTGCAAATTGTTCGGAAAAACGTGATTTTTATAGATTTTTCGAATAGTTTTCATTTTGAAAACACAAATTTCCCATGTTCACTATGATACTCGTAATGAGCGTATCCTATGAAAAACATAAGTAGACAAAATTTCAACACAATCTTAAATTAGTTCTTTGTAACTTTGGCAACATAATAAAAAATGACCAAGATATTTTGTTCATTTATAGACTCAGTTCCAAAAAGTAGGATGTCAAAAATTTAATGGTAAATTCTACGGACTTAAAACTAAATTGGTAAATCAATTTGACTGTAAAACTAACGCAAAAGGGGTAAAAAAACTGCAAGGTACTGACGCGCCGTTGCGACAGCTGTAGTGAATATCGTTGACAAGCCAGTAGCCAATTATGGGATAGGATGAAGGGGTGCGGAGTTGTATAGAGGCGCTTAGCGATCAATTCTTCATCAAATCGATAAGGGTGAACCAAACTAAAAGCCGCGTAAGATGTTTTGTAAAAGAATCGCGTGCAGAATACATTCTACTATATATACAATGTCTATGTATATATATATATATATATATATATATATATATATACGCGATACGTGTACATACGCGATTGGTTTGAATAAAATAAAACAGGGAAATATGTGAATACTGTATACTAGCACAGGGGCTGCATTATTTAGCTTCGACTCTGCGGCAAAGCTTTATTCCTTGCTTATATATATATATATATATATATATATATATATATATATATATATATATATATATATAACACAATATTTTTCAGTGCCGAATCTCATACAGGCTCAGTCACTACATCAGAGTCTGTACCGCCATACTAGTCGTGAAAATAATAAAGTATAAGTCGTTTGACGCACATAAAGAAATGACAGCAAATTTCGCATTAGATAAATGATTGTTATATCAAAGTCAAATGCTGAAAAAACAATTTTAAAAATCACTATAACGTATTATTTTTAAATTCAATTGAAAATAACGATTTAAGATCGCGTATTAAAAAAGCTTAATTGTAAGCTAAAAAATGTTAGTAGTCGGTTAATCAAGAATGGATCCAGGGGGGCAGGTAATCAAGATGCTATTAATTCGTATGTGCACGCCTTTGGAAAAGACAGAAAATTTCAATAAAAATTTAGGACGCACATGGACTTGAGATAATTTATTACGAATTACTTACTAAAGAATTCTGGTGTAACATAAAAGCGCTTCAGAAATTAATTAACATAAATACCCAGATTTCGTAGACAACTCTCCAAAAGTTGTAGCAAAAAATTAGTATTTGTACTTAAAATGTTAAATTTAAAATAAAATATAAGTGAAATAAATATTAAAGATAAATTACCCTTTATTCAGTTAATAAATGATTTTGGTCCATTTATTTATCCATATGTTTATCTATTTCTGTAAATTTTTAACACTTCAGCAATATCAAATGCGAGCTCAGAGCTATTATTTTCTTCATTCAAATGATTATGTTAGCTTAGCCAGTGTCACTCAAGAAAGATTAACGAATTGGGAATATTATTGTATATAAAATTTATAAATATATTGATCCATAGAAAATTACTGTTAGATCTATCGATACCCGAAATTGTAGGATCCAATTTTCCATATAAAATAGTCTAATACTTATTTGTAATATACGTATATTATTAATTTGGTTATATTTTATATATATGTCAGTACTTCAAAAAAAGATTCAATATCAAAATGATTGCTTTCAAAAATTAAAAAGTTATTTCTAATCGCGTAATTCTACTTCACAGCCTTAATTTACATTTCTTTTTATAAAAGTATTTTAAGGTGACTGTTACCGCGAATTTGCCGCTCAATTCGCTCTAGTTTATGTTCGTTTGAATCTTCAAAGCTAGATATTTTACATTAATTTCAGTTTGATGTTAACATTTCTTTGATGGGATTTTTTTGATAAATTTCAACACTATGACCGCACATTTTCGACACCATGGACGCTAGCCTCGTCTTTCCCATCCGTATCACCGTATAATGTCGTGGGCGACTATATGGTAAGTAACCGATGCCGAAAACCTCTCGACTTTTCGCACGCGGGGTTTCTTTGATTTAAGCCCGAACTCCTGCGGTGATACCGAGTTGTCCGCGTGTGCACATTATATATGATGAAATAAGATACCGCTCCCCCTTATATATATATATATATATATATATATATATATATATATATATATATATATATATACGAACTTGCGGTAAGGTAAAAGTTAATCTAGATCGCCGTCATTGGATACACCGCGTACATGGAAGTGAACGATACTATAACTTCACCTTATAAAAGTCTGCTTTAAAGATAGATCGTCAGTTACACTGTATATGAGATTTATATATATATATATATATATATATATATATATATATATTATTTGAAATTCTGACTGATTGCAATTCTCTATTTCTATTATAGATTTACAAGACTTCTTCCAATTTTCATTTGAATTTCTGTCTATTTTCGAATCTTGTTTATCTGATTCATTTTTCTCAGATTTTTCTTCCAGAAATGTTTCTGTTTTTCCATTATCAGATTTCTGAGGCTCTAATAATTTGTTACGAACATCGCGTTCATCAGTTATCTTAGAATTTTCTATTACAATTCCTTCAAGCCTCGTTTCTGGTCTCGAATTCAAAAAATTTATTTCATCGGCTATCACGTCCCTTGCTATAATAAATTTTTCTGATTTTAGAACCCATATTTTATAGCCATTTGATTCGTAACCAACTAAAATACCTTTCCAAAATTTATCTTCAAATTTTGTTTTTCTTTATTTTATGCATATATATTTTACTACCGAAAACTTTTAAATATTATACTTGAGGCTTTTTACCATGCCATAATCCATATGGTGTTTTATACTGTTTGAAAGTATTAGTAGGGGTTCGGTTGGTTAAATACGTAGCAGTTAAAACTGCTTCTCCCCAAACTACTTTGTTCAGTTTAGCCCCACTTATCAAGGTACATGCTTTTTCAGTAATTATTCTAATCATTCTTTCTGAAACGCCATTTAATGATGGAGTATGAGGAATTGTTAAATGATAGCTGATTCAATTATCTTTGCAATAGTCCTTCATTTCATTCAATAAATACTCTCTACCATTATCAAAATATAAATTTACTATTTTTAAAATAAAATGAGTTTGACTTTTTTTATAAAGTCTTTGAAAACAGAAAATACATCTGACTTGAATGCTATTAAATATGTAACGCAATAGTGCGTAAATTCGTCTACAAATAATACCCAATAATTTTTACCGTCTATTGTCGAAAAAGTCATTGGCCCGCAAACATCTGAATAAATAATAGAAAGTGGTGCTTTCATATAATTTTTAGTTTTGCTTTTCTGGAAAGGCAATCCTGCTGGTGTGCCAAAAATGCAAGCTTCATAAATATTATCATTTGGTAGAATATTATCAATTAATTTAATATCATCGAACATCTTATTATTTTTCATTTCAATAACTTTCGATTTGCCCATATGTTCAAGTCTTTGATACCATAAAATATAATTGCTGTTTATCGCGCTGTAGACTCTTTTATTTATAGTTTATTAATAATGAATTCTATATGAATTAAAATATTTATGGGCTTTCCGATAAAAATTATTATTTTATTATTTTTAGTAACTTCAACCCCATTTGGATTGAAATGAATACTCATCTGTGCTTTCTGCATCCTTCTGACAGATAGTAAATTTTGTAGCATCTCTGGACAATATAAGACGTCCTCCAGAACATCTTTAATCCCTTTCTTACTGGTAATCTTCAAGATACTTCTTTTAAGCGCACTAATATAGGATCCGTTTTTTGCAACGATTATTTTTAATGGACGATTTAATACCGTAAAATTACTGTACAACGAATCGTCATTATCAATATGATCTGATGCACTTGAATCCAATAGAAAACCAACGTAATTAGTATTATTCTCCTTTAAAACATTTCCAGCAATAAAAGCAAAACCATTTGCAAATGCAGCCTGAGTCTTTCTGTTCGTACACTGTACAGTTTTATTGTCTCCTGAACATTACTGTTGACTTTTCTTAAAGAATCTTTCAAACCTTTATAAGGTGATTATCTCTGCGACATTGGAAACACTTTAATTTCTTTATTATTTTCTTATTTTTATTTCTATTATTTTTCTTTTTAAAATTATCTTTTGCTTTAAATAGTTTATTTTTATAAGTCGCTGCTACTCCATCAGCTAAAACAATTTTTTTAGTTGTATCATCATTATCATTTTTAATTTAACTTCGTGATCCAATAATCTGGTTTTTATGAAAGCCAACGTGATATTGTCTTCTGACAGGGTCTCAATTGCAGTGATGACACCATCATATGTAGTAGGCAGTGATAACCGTAAATGCGACACTTTATCCATTTCCTTCATTCTTGCGCCTGCAGCAAGTAATTCCGAAATTAAGTCGTCAAAAGTAGCGAAATGCTGCATTAATGAAATATCTCGCTGTAGTTTCAGGCTCAGCAATTTCTTCCGAATCGCTAACTGCATCACCAGACTTTTTCTCTCATAAACTATATCTAGACTTTGCAAAACTATTTTTGCCGAATGATTGGCTTTTACAAAACCGAGCAAAGAATCTGAAAGATACTCCACTATTACACCTTTTGCAATGCGGTCAGACTTTTTCCACTCTTCTGTCATTACTGCAGGGACTTGCTCATCAAGTACGTGCAATAGATCAAGTTCAGATAGGAGAGAGCGGATTCTAAACTTCCACACACTATATTTTTAGGCTTAATATTCCTTTTTGTTTTAACAGATTCCATTTTTCACTTAATAGAAAAAAACTTTTTTTTGTCTATTTAACACAATTTTATTTTATTAATAGATTACACTATCCACAAAATCACGAAAAGTTCGCTTGCAAAATCTGGGCCAATTACCTAGTGATTTTTTATTAAATATCGTAGGTTGAATATTAAAATAAAGATACACGAAATAATCTTTTAACATGAACTTTATTTCAAACGAGGAAAGAAAAGACGTCTGTTTAAACGAAAGGGGGACACAAGGCTAACTACAGTACTCGAAATTGAAAATTCTGCAAGCCCTTGTGAGAAGATTCAAACCTATAAACAAAATTCAGACATCTAAACAATGAAGTCATAAATCATTTGGCGCGCAGGACAGCAAAGACGCAGACGGTAATAAAACCAAGTTAACACATGTGTTTACATACCTTTTACGATACTGTCCAATATTTAGTTTCAAGTATTTTTTGCTTTATTATTTTATAGAATGCTAAAATAATCTAAAATGAATAATTAAAAAGAATATAAATACTAAAATAAAAGTATAAAGAACGTTTTTGTAAAATCTCAGACCGATTTTATGCTTTTATAAAAAAGGCATAAATAGTCTACAAGAAGAATTATTGTTATTTTTGCAACCATGTATATGTAATATAAAGCGCAATTTATTGCCCACAGTTGCATAAATTACACTATTTAGGATATTTTTGCTGATGAATTTGTCATCGATTGAATAGGAAATTATATATTTAAATTCATGTATTAATAAAAGTGAATAAAAATATGCTTTTAATTAAACATTAATTAAATCTTATTCTTCAAAATTTTATCCATTTTTTTGAAATACATACCATAATATAAAAATTTATAATTTCTTACCTTAGCTTAAAAAAAGAAATAATAGTATAATCTTCATTCTAAACTAGTCAGAGAAAGTAAAAGATAAATTTACAACATCTGAGTAAACATTCCATAATTGTTATGAATCTATCAATAAACAGGTTAAATATTAGAATCTATATAGAAAATTTTACAAAAAACAATTTGTTCAAAAAGATCACAAATAATGAATTTCATTTAATTGCGATATCTGCCCAAACCAGAGATAGCGTTACAAAATCTTTTGTACTGATTTTAAAAGGTACAAGGTGAAGCGTGTAATTGGTCCGCAACTCATTACCGGCAAAGCTGAGCCGGGACTGGACTCAATACCAAATATATCTGAATAGCTCTTTGGAAAAGGCTAGACATTAATGACGAACGTGAAATCGATCGAATGCCATTCAAAATGTTCAATTAATTTTTGTATATGATCGGAAACTTTGTTAAGCAGTATAAAATAGAAGCAATCAATATTTGAAAAAATGATAGTTGAGAGGATCACTTGAATTACTAATCCTTAAAAGAAAAAAATGAATTAAGCAGATAATACAACTTTAATTTAATTTCATTTCATTTAATTAAAAAAATTTTAACTTTTGAAGTAAATTAGGTTTATTTGATTGCTTATAAATTACTTAGGTTAATTAGATGATACTTTAATAAATTAAAGTTTAAGTAAATATACATTCAAAATTTACTGATGAATTTTAAAGTAATTTAACAGTTTTATAATTATGTAATTTTATTTATTTAAAAATTTTGGGAATGTAGTTATATTTTTTAATTAATTAAAATATTGTTAAAAGTACGAAGTATTAGTTTATATATGAAAGGCAGCATAAGTTAGAATCAATAACAAGAATCAATATAATGTATATAAATTTTTCGATATTTTTTAATTAAAATCAGTAGTGTATACAAATTATAAATATTATATATGTTTATATTTAATTAAGATTCATTTGGATTTTACAGTAGCGTAATATTTCACTGCAAATTATCTGTATTTTCGTTCGTTATTAATTTGAAATATATCACATTAAGGAATGATATTAAAATATATCAGAGCTTTACGATATCAACAAAAATGCAGATTCTTATAACGTAAAAATTAATGATAAATTGTTATGCGTGAATTGGATATAAAGGACTATGAGATATTTTGAATAAATTTTGGTAAAGATTTATATTTTTTTTTTATTTACAGGGACATATATTTTTCCGAAGCGAATTTCGATAAAAGCATTGTGTAGCTGGTTAAATCGGACTTTTAATATGTTAAATTTATTTTAATACTTAAAATAATAATGTATTGTGCGTTAAATGATACAATTATGACAACTTTTAATATGGTTCTCTTAATATATGTTATAATTAAATGTAGTGGAATTATATTGATTAATTCGTAAATTTATCAAACTTAGAAATACAACGAATGATATTCTTGAGGAGATTTGCAAGTGAAGTTTGTTTCGTACTTGGTATTTCCGAAAACTTTGTTTGCTCGACAGTGGAAACCGATAAGAAAAAGCTAGAACACAGTTAATGCACTTTAACAAAGTTTTAAATTTTAACGATAACTTCCCATTATAATATAATTTATTATCTTAAAATAAACTTGCATAATCATTTCGAATTCAATATTTAACGATTGTAAATCAGAAAGATTATACATGTTCAATGCACGTTTAAACATGTTGATTAAATGAAGAGAAGCAAGTAATAAATCTAACATTCAGTCAAAAGATTTTACTTCTATATAATTTATTATAAAATTGTTTTCGAAAACCCATATAAATTGAATTCCCCTGTGATTTATTGCTATTGCGTCTCGTATTGGACATCAAATATATCAAAATAAATGTGAAACATGCAATCGCAAAGCTGCGCTTTAAGTACTCTACAAAAATGACATTTTTTAATTGAATGAGTATTTATTTCGAATTATTAATTCTAATATTATAAATTTCATTGAAGTTTTAGCAATGTTAAAAGCGAAATTCCTTATCTTAGTCAAATCCATATATATTCTCATCTAAAACTCTAAATATTTCAATTTAGAAACATCAACAAAGGAAATTGCTCAATATTTGTAAAACAATGACAAAGTAAGCAGGATTGCTTTCGTTGCTTTATTATATCAGATATGTAATAGCATTTAGGCTTCTCAAAATATGCAAATAATGAACAGGCCCGTCTTTATTGCATTTAATTCAGTTGAAAGAATACGAACAATGGATTTTTTTATCATTACTGTTAACGCATTATATCTTTTTTGTACGACATAAAGCCGGACACATTTATTACAAATATAACAATACTTTGTTTCTGTAACGAGCATACGGGTTACCTTTTCGAAAATTTGAAACAGAAGGAATTAATTCTCTTTTCAACTGTGATTTATTAGTTATTTCTATACAAAATGAAATATTATTCATGCCTTACAATAGAATAATCGAATTTTTGAAAATCATTATGATAATTTCTGTTACAAAAATAAATTTACAAATCTTTTGTTATCTTCTACTTGGTCGTTTAGATGTTTAAGGAAGATTTGAATTTGGCATTAAATTCTAAGAGGACAATATATACGAGCTCTGCTTAACAATGTGTACTATCAGTGTAACGCAGAATTCGATACACGGAGGTATATGAATTCCAGAGGATTGCGGCTTTGATACTCAGCCAAATAATGAAGTACCCTGGCTGCACGCAGCTGCGTCTCGCCATTAAGGAGTAACTCAAACTTACATCCTTTCTGTATAGTTGGGACGGCCTTTGCTTTTCTATTTAAGGTATTCAGTTCTCTGTTTGCTTTATCTACTGCCTTTGCGCCCGATTGATTTGAACGCTTCTGTTCGTTCTCTCCCAATGCCTAATGCTGGCTTCTCTTCATCGAGTCTTCTGTATACATGATGGAGAAATCAAAAGGGTACAGAGAGGTTACTGTTCATTATTATTGCAGAGCAAGTTGAGTTTCTCAGAATCAACAATTTCAAAATTGGGAAGTGTCATTATTGCGTTATTCATTATTTAATGTTAATTCTCAATTGATAACAATCAAGTATTATGAAATAACGCAAGAAAGGAATTTTATATTTATTATTTAAGCAATCTTAAATACTAAAGTTGGCTTAAAATTAAGTCATCGTTTGAATCAAGGTCACGTGTAGTTTTCATGCAACGTATTTGAAGCACTACGTGAAAGCTTTCATAGGTACAACGTATTATTAAATAAAATTACAGTAATAAGAGTAAAACAGTATATAATTAAAAAGTTAATGCACTCTGATTTATTAGAACAAATTAAACGGAATCAGAGTGATACTGAAACTGAGAGATAGATAGATAGGTAAATCATTTATTTATATAATCAAGTAGAAAATAGAATACTTATAATACAATAGGTAAATACATTTAAAAGTACAGTGTATGTCAAGAACAAAGATTCACTGCTGTGAATGATATATTATTAAAGGCAAATAAATACGGTTATTACTATTTTGTTTAAAATTACTTTTTAATTTAAAATTACTATTAAAAGATTGTAAAAATTTATTTTAATAATTTCTTTTGTTTAAATTAAAAATAATTGAATATAATCCTAAAATTTCATTGTATTTCTTAGTCAAGTACGTGTAAATATGCATGAGTACCAATTCGTGTAAGTTTCGAAATTATTACTTATTTATAACGTAGAAATACAGTACTGTGCAAATATAATTAAAAAATTATATTTATTCGTAGTATCTTTTGCAGAATTGTATGCAAAATAAACGATAGTTTCCAGATCATCTAATGAATTAAAATTAATTAATTGTAGGTTGAATATTTACGACTCTTATTGAAAAGACATTAAATAATTTAATATATTTTAATAGTATAACAATAGTATAATAGTATAAAATTAATAATTTCATATATTGTTCATACTAATAGTATAACATCAATATCTTTAGAATTCCTACCTATCTGACTTCTAACTCCAGTTAAATTATGAAATAAAGAATATGACTTCAGTAATATTTATTTTCATCGTGATTTTTAAATATACATCAATTTTTAACATATATTTCGTTATATTGGCATTTATCAAATAATTTATTGTCAGTATATAATCTTCTATTTGATGTAATCTATCACTTCTGAGATCGCTATGACCTTTGCTTAAGAGCCAACAGCATTAACATTTGACAAAATCATCATTACTCAGATCCACAATTACATTTTCATAACATTACTATTCTGTTTGTCAGATAAATTTTCAATGTTCTCACAATATTTTGTTACTAGTGATTTGAGGTAAGTACAATTTATTGAAACTGAAAATTAATTTTCAATCGATTTCCATATAATTTTAAATAATTTTCTTCACAAACGATTTCGTATATTGCAAATGATTTAAACTGATTGTAAACCGTTTTCAAATGACTCGTGTAAAAGAATATATATATATATAATTCCAATTATTTCACAGAGTGAACCAGTTCCCATTTTATATGGGTAGATATTTTGGAAATAAATAAATGAAATAATTTAGTATCTACGATTCACTTGCTCACCAAAAAACTTTTCAAAGATGGGCTCATAAGTACATGCCAAAATAATTTTTAAATTATATTTTCATGATACTTTATTCGCACGTTCTAAATAAGTGAGTGCATAGGCACACTTGTAATAAGCAACTTTTTTATTGAATAATAATACGTAATAATTTCGAAACTTCTAGGAATTGGTACTTGTGCATATTTACATATATTTGACTATATAAAAATTGATTTTAATACTTTCTTTTGTTTAAATTATAAATAATTTCATATATATATATATATATATATATATATATATATATATATATATTACGTTAATAAATCACAGATATTGAACGTTCGAAGAGCAATTGATAACGTGTTATTGAAATCTTCAATAATACACTATCTACACTCATATACATTTAACTGAAATAATGAAAATATATTTGTAAATCTAGTTGAAAATAAAAAATCTAAAATAATTTTTTAATTAACATTGTCAAGAGCAATTCTATCGCACGTTTTGGCAAAGCGCACATTTTTATTTATGCTCATTTGTTTGTTTTATCACAGTCTTCTTCTTCTATAGGTTTCCATAATTTACAAAATTTTCACGTACAGTTTCAATATATACTTTTAATATTTTAAATATCCAATATATATTCATGTATATATAAATCAGGAAATTTTGTTATTTCAAGTTAATTTTGTATAATCACCGCGGTGAAAATATCGTCTTCAAAAATTCTATATGGGCTATTCTTTTATAGTAATTGCACAAATTTCGTGAAAATTTTTTTTATGTTATTTAACGTCGCTCTTTTTATATTTCAAAATGTCGGTGCTAATCAGCGACGGAGGTCTATGATGTGCTTTGTTTACAAGCATATTATTACAGCTGTAAATTATTACAGCGGCGCTTGTGTCCATCGGCCGAAATCGGGATTTGAACTCGGATCAAAGTTACTATTCTTCGCTCTGAGCGATAGCACCATCGTTGGCCTCAATTGCACAAATTTCGTGAAAATAACGCGATACTTTAAAATCGCCTGAATTTTTACAACTTCCCGATATAAAATTAATGAAAGCCTATTTTAGGATTTTGATGAAAAAATTTTTTCTCGAACATATCCACACATAAATTAAAAAAAAAAGTAGATTTACTATAAAACCTTCATACTTAAAATTAATTGCGTCAAACTATATTAATCGCATCCGAACTTTGTTCATTTATATAATTTGTTATGTAATATTTGAAAGCGAATTTTAAAAAAATGTTTAAAGTCAAAAACTTAACAGTATAAACAATTCAATTGTAAAGTAAATGTAACATGTCCGCACCAAACTGAAATAGATTGTGACAAAATATTATTGTGTTCTGTATTCTCGCATCTACAAAATTCATTTTTAGAAAAGATGGTATCTCTATACGATAAAAAGTTATTAAATATTTCCGAGTTCAAGTTATGAAACGTACCAATTCAGGACCCTTGCTATAGTTCTCAACCACCCAGTAATAGGAAAATCAATTTTGCTCTGATTGCAAGTGATAGGCATAACTAATTTTGAGAATGCAAAAAGCTTTTTAATATTCCTATTTATAAACCTAATCATAGACGTATTAAAGCTCTCGTATAATATAACAAATATTCAAATTGGAAAATATATACGAGCATTTGAGAAATTTTAACGCACGCTCAGCGTGCTGCGTTCTTACATATTTAATAACAGTTGATATAACATAGAAACAACATTTTTATAAAATAGATTTTTGAGATAATCGAATGAAGAACAGAGTCGATCTTCTAAAGATTCAATATCTATCAATTTTTTACTTTAATTTTAATAAATCAATCACTTGTAAAGTTCATTTGTCTACTAGTGCGGGAATTGGAAGTGCAGCGTCGGCCGCACGCTACAAAACATACATATTTTGAAAATATTTGATAACTTCTGGTCTAATAGTTACATCATTTTTAAAATTAGATTTTGTAGATTGGAATATCAGATTAAAATAATTTTTTCGAAAATCGATTTCAGTTGAGAGACGAGCATGTTAAAATTAACGATTAAATTACGAATGTTTCAAAATTAACATGCGGTACCCATAGGTGTTTATATAATATTGACATGAATATATTTTTTTGGAATAAAAATTAATAAATCAAAAATATATTTATCAAGAGCACTTCTCCAATGCAAAATAAAAATTATGTTATTTAGCCAAAAATATACTGTGAGTTAATTATGTTTAATTACTATATATATTTGTCTTTGTTGTATATTATAATAAATATATGTTAAGTGCAGTGGTTATTTTTTAATATTGATAATTGATAATGCGTACACTTTATTTAATAAATGAAAAACATTTAATTTTATTAATCTTGTATTTATCAATTTCTCTTCTAGAATTTTTATATTAGAATTAAATTAATTTTATTGATGATTATTTATGCATTCAATTACAAGGAAAACTTATTCTTACTTTAAAACTTATTCTCACTCAACAATAAATAGCAACAGCCAGAAACGTTCCTAACTGCTGGCAAAACCTAATTTACAGTTTATATTTATCCATCAAATTTTAATTGTAGCGCCATCCTACGGATTGAGGTAACCTGCACTTTTTAATGATATAATGTATAGAAGTCTATTTTCATTTGGTATTTGATTATATTGTATAAAATTCTCTAACCTAACCTCTAAACTGAACTTCATAACACTCTTACACAACGTGATAATAGCAGAATAGATATCATTTAGTTATAACGTACGAAATTACGCGAATCTAGTGCGTATTTACCGGATGAACAAAAATAATTACCTAGAAAGATAATGAAAACGGAGTAAAAAAATTTCACTGCATATTAACATTAATATAATAAAAGTTTTTTACATAAAACTTTTTTCGAATTATAATATAACGGACTAGCTTTCTATTAAGCATAATTTGAAGTAATATATTGGTTTAATATTGGCGCAATAATTATTTGAAAATCTCGACACCCAATGTTAATGTATATATAGCACGTTCGTCCGAAGGCTGCAGTACCCATACTTACCTTCGGAACGCGACCGCGGTCCTTGATATCTACTATAAAATAGTATAACAATCCTAGCTGAAACAATCAGGATGCTTAAAAATTTGGCTAAGGTTGGCTAAGGTATGAAATGGGACACTTATCAAAGTCTAGTAATATTGATGAATGTATTAATTTCATAAACGTTATATTCAAAGTTTGGGTATCATTTGCTAAAGTTTTGCCAATTGTGGCAAAGCCTGCCAATGTATAAAAACTTTTCGAGAGTTTAATTACTTTGGCAAGTTACTCACAGAATCTAGCAATTTTTAAAAAATGTCTGAAAAAGTTCTTTTAAAATTTATTTAAATACATTGTATATAAAAAATGTTTGTCATTTTTGTTAAACTTTGCCAGACTTTGCCAGACTTTGCCAAATCTTGCTATGTATTTGAAATTAGCGCGGATGTGAATACTTGCTAAAGTTTGGCAATGTCTAGCAATATCTAGATATATAAAAAGATTATTTTATATAAATAAATAAGTAAATATATATATATATATATATATATATATATATATATATATATATAATATGAAAAACAACGCAAAATCAATTAAAATAAATAAATCTAGAGTGATTGAGGTAATCAATAAATTATCGCCTAAATTATTCTAAACTAATTATTGTAAACATCGATATTATGTTTACAAAGTTCTTGAGCAAGTATTTCGTATTATAAAATAATAATTATGTTCTTAACAATTATATCGTATTGTGAAGTAATATAATTAAATAAAATGCTTTCCAAAGAGGCCAAGAGGCATCTTAAAATATCAATCAGTATTCGAATGCATTTACGTTCCAAATCGAAGTTCAAGAAAAGCATTACCCAAAGTAGAAGTTTTTTGAAGCGTAATAATGCTATTTTGCTTAACGTAGTTGAAGGTTTTACAGTAAAGGATTATATGTATGTAAAATTATGATCACAGATGAATCAAACATAAGATTCGAATATGTGCATATTTTCAGGCAAAACAAAGCGTAGATGAAATGAAACATACAAGTTCATTAAACTTGCGGACACGAAGATTGTCATATCACCGCTAGTACAAATGAAATAAATTATTTGATCAAATATGCATCCGGAAATTCACGAGTTATAAAAAATAAATTAAAATAAAAATACATCCGTCTCGAATCGAAAATTTCATTTATAAGACCGGATTTAAGTGAATTTGGACTAACAAATGTTTATAATTTTTGGGGACAGATATTTATACATTCGGAAGACAATAATACAGTCTTTAATTCTCTAACATATAAGAAAATACTCTTTACTGGATATTTTTATCATTTGAATTCTGTTTCATTTGTCAAGGTAAAGTTCATTTAGGAAAAAATTATCCTACAATGATAAATTAGACGATAACAGGCAGACAGCCAAACTTATCACTGGCCACGATAATTGACACGAATGTCTCAGACGACTATCCTAAAATAATATAAGCATTCCTACAACACCGAAAGCAATCGTAGAGACAGTAAAGACGCTTGCTAATATAACTACATAAGCAATATAGATTTCCCCTCACTTTCGACAGTTTAATTAACTTACTCTATGCGGCCTATTATACTCTGGTCACACCAAGAGATAATTAAAATATTTTCTCTGGATCCATTAAATATAACCAGCAGGCTAAAAGAAATTTATCCATTCCTAGAGGAACATAAAAAATAGATTTTCAAAAAATTAAGCAAAATTAAATGTTCTTGAATTTTAACAAAGTATATTAGTCAATTAAAATAGGATAAATAAGCAATTTCATTTCAAGACAGTAAATATCATTTATTCAGATTTAAAATTTATTTACTGAAATAGTTGAAGTATCGTAATTGATAAAGAAGAACTGAAGGAAAACATAATATAACTCTCTTCATAAATAGAGAGTTATGCTTAAAAATATGAAATATAAATGTGGTTAAACATATATTAACATCTCTGTATATATGTTAACATTTCTGTAGATTTCTTAAAAAATATAATTTGAAAGTTATGTTACATATTCCTTAAGTATACGAATATTGATGTTATGTCCATACAAATATATTTCACAATTTGTCGGATGCGCGGAATCAATAACATAATTGCTTAGCCAGATTGAATCAATACTCAACTGGCGACTGCTTGAGTCACTCAGTGATGATACGGATGACCTCTCAGCTCTCACTCTCGGCCATTTTCTCCTCGGAACAACTCTTACCTCACCACCTGAATTTGCCTCAGTACAATACAATTCCAGTCGACTTTGAACATGGTAATTGAACAACGAGCTAACCAATTTTTGAATCAATGTCGGTTCATTATCTACAATGCATACGAGTTTTATAAAAAATTATCGCACATATTTTATTCTGAAGTTTCAGTTTGCTAAAAATATTTGATAAATTATATATTAGATTTTATTAGTTAGTTATGATAATTCTATTTTAAAATTATATTTTTCTAGCAACTTTTTATCGGTATATCATATTGCTAGACTAACAAACGAGTTAGGTTACAGGATTAATTTATTTATGCAAACTTGGACAAGATTTCTACTCGCATCGCATAATGAAAATTCAATCAAATAATTTGTAAATAAGAAAATTATCCAAAACAATATGAAGTTAATTTTATAATTAATAACCATAAAACTTTGTAAATGCATAAAAAATAAATTTAAATAAACTAAATGTTGTAACTAAAAATCATAATTTTGTTATTCAACATCTGCCGAAGATTTTTATCGGTCGGAATGACAGTCGGACTGTTCTTGTTTATCATCATCCGCGTAGAATATGAAATATAAAATTGTTATGGCTACTACTACCCGGAAAGAAAAATAATGGTTAGAAAAAGTTGATCTGACTGGCTCCTCCACCAACGTATCTAACCAAATCCGAATAAGATGAATCTAATGCTTTGAACTATTTTTTAACAAATTCTTGTTTATGGTTTTTTATTATTAAGAACCGTAAATTAACTTTCCACAGGCTAGATCATATTTAAATTTAAACTTACAGAATTAAAATTCATTAACCAATGTATATTGGCTTGAAAATAAAGCAAATCGTTTTAACAATTGAACCTCCATCGATCATTGTTATCGACAAATAAACAGTATATTGTTTCAGTTTTCATTTTCTACTTATCCGGTCATAAATTTTTAATATAATAAAAAGTTCTTATTAAAAACTTAGTCTTTTATGAAATTGTAGGTCTATCATTATCATTTACCTAAACATGTTCACGGGAGCTAACACAGGTTTCACACGTAGTCTTTTTATGATAAGCAGTACTCGCATATTTTTGGACTGGTACCGGACTCTAAAATTTCCGAAGTGCTTTAAGTTTGCAGTCTTTTATCGGGTACGGCGCATCTATGCCATAATAAAACAGCTACGATACAGACTATAATGAAGCAGCGTTGATACAATTTACAGCACATAATATTTCTTTATTTTCTAATTCTATGATATTATGACTGCTCATTTTTCAAATAAATTTATTGCATTATTTATTCAAAGCAAAAAGAATTTAAAGGTTTCGTGTAAACACTGTATATAAAATTTCTATTGCACCCGCGATAATTGTTTTTCAATTATAGTCAATACCCCCATATTCTGAATATGATAAAATTAGGATTTAATTTTTAACTATATTTATCTATAGCAATTTATACATAATATAAATTATATAGAATATATAGAATATAGCAATTTATAAGAATTTATAATAAATTCAATATTGTTCGTTATTTTTCTCATTGATTATTTGACTTAGCTTAAATGAATAATCCATATATTTTTTAATTTTATATTGGTTCGTATTTAATACTACAATTTTCTTCAATTTCTAACCAAATTTTTCATTTTTCAACGACTATCATTTGCCCAATTGAGCATGAATCGCATTTAGTTTTAATAGCATTTTAACATTAGTTTATTAGTTTATTTATTAATATATATATATATATATATATATATATATATATATATTTTTTTAAAAAGTAAAAACCAATTGAACTTGCAAGAAAATTTGATAGCGCCACCTTATAATTTACAGAGTCAAATATTTCAATACATATGAGGACTTCTTTAGCACTAAGACTAAACTTTTACCTTCTCCATTATTTGTTGGACTAAGTACTATTAAATAACGAAATCAGTTTATTTTATTATCAAAATGCTCTATACAGTCTGAGGTATAATAGGTTCATGACATTGATAAAACGTATCAGATTCTTGATTTCCATAAAACTGTTTTTCTATGTAAAAAATTATCGGTTATATAAGTATTTTGGGCGTCTACAAGATGCGAGATGCTAGTATACTCGTAATTATATGCTATTTGTCTATTATCTACTTGATCTGAAGTCATATATGATCATTAATAAGGCTATTCCAATGAAATTAAAAAGTTTAAGACTCCAAAACACATCTGTCATCACATTGTGTGTTGATAAATATAATTAAAGATTTTTATTAGTGCTAAGTCTTGAAGAAAATTTTTATTTTACTTAATTTTTCAAAGGTATATATGTTTTTTTATTTATCTGCGCAGATTTGAATAGCAGATATTCCGTCGACTCGATTCAGATAATTGGATGGACTTAAGTTGCTGATGTATCAAAAGTTTAGAGAAACGAGAACGTTCTAGCATATGATAGCTCCTAGCCCTAATCTTATGCTCATAAAAAATGAATGTGATTCCATTTTTAAATTAAATTATAACACGAAATTTACAGTCTAGAAATTGTATAGCACTGATAATTTATCTCTTCTTTTTCTCTTTCTAACTAAATTTTTAGCTAGGTTAGCACTATGTTTCAGCTCGATTTAGTATGATCAGAGTGGAATAATTTTTTTAAAACGTTTTTTCGACATACATACGTACACTGGGTTTCTATTGCCATAATAATGTTACGACAGTTATTTTACTGTTACATTACTTTCGCTCCATGAATGATCTACATGCGAAATCGATTCAAATGAAGATATAATTTTAGAGTATATAAAGGAGTTAATTATAATATAAATATACAAAATAAGAAATACTATTAAGAAAATTTTCTCTTATCATAGAAAAGTGAAATTAGAGAAACTGCAAATTCCTGATCAGAATATTTAATTAAATCATGGATTTATGTATTTTTATTGTATTAAATTGAATGATGTGACAGTCATCTCATTTAAATAATAAATATAAAATTATTCAGTAGATTTTTAAAGACCTGTTTAGATATAGAATAAATATAATTAATTTCATTGCTGGAAAAACTTAGCATAATGCAGTTTTTTTAAAGATACATATTTAAAATCGCATGTTTTTCTGTCTGAAAGAAATAGTAATTTTTCAGATTCTATCAAGAAACATATATGATGTTTATCCGAGTGCGTTAACTTTGACAACGTAAAACATGATTTTACTATGTTCAACGACATATGAGTATCCCCACTTGAGTCGATTAGAAGCAGCAACTTTTAATAATGAACGTTAAGTACAGTAGTAGAAGTAAATCCATGTCGGAGCATCAGGAAATTGCAGGTAAAACCATCTAAAACTTTTTGTATGCAATCTGAAATAAGTATTATAGCCAGGGATGTTTTTGTTTCGAGTATTTTTGAATATATATATTTTTAAATAATTAATTAAAAAATCCAGGCGTTCTATTCGAAACGTCGAAGCGGCCAGACGTGTTTACAAATAAGTGCCTTTGAGAAATTTGAACAGCGTCATAATATCATTAATAATTGTAAGTAGTTTTAAATAAAGTGTAGTTCTTCGTAAAAATAATATAATTTTGGGCTCGCAAATTATTGAACAATTTGAAATATTTCAGTTTCGTCAAAATGGCGACCAACACCAAAGCTCCACTATTCCAACAAAAAACAAATAAATCTAGTATAAATCCAACACAAGTTAAGAGCTATAAAAGTGCTACTCAGCCAAAAAAGACCAAACAATAATCATTGATTCTATGCAAGGTCTGACAAATGATGACCATATTCACAGTCTGGACGAAATGATAAGTGTAAATTATATAATCTCTATCCAAAATCTCCGGGGGAAGAGTGTGTGTGTTCTTATCAAATACAATATTAGTAGAAAAAATAATTGGTGAAATCATACACGTTCAAAATATTCGCCTTAAGATCAGATCATTAATAAAAAGAAATAAGCGAGTAGTAACGTCATATGTAGAAACGCATATTCCAAACGTTGTACTAGCCCTCATATAAAAATGTATCTCATAAGTATCATCTATTTACAATATTAAAGCAAGTTTAAGTAAACCTGGATAGTCAAGCATACAGTCACACCGCAGACAAGTACATATCAAAGAAGGCCACGAAATTCTCTTAACGGAATCTATAGAAATAACTAACGAAGACACAGCATACTGGATCTATTTAGGTACCGATACCACAGACTGTTTTGTTTGTAAACAGGCAGGCCGTATAGGTAAACTATGTTCCCAAAATTTTACACAAGCAAACGTAACGAATAATTCTGACAATGTTTCAAAAGATTAAGTAATGAACAATACAAGCTTAGCCAATGAAACGCCCAGCTGCTTGATCTACAACTATTGATGAATTTGAAAATATTAGAGTAGAAACTATGTACACTAACCAAACTGAAAATATCAACAATAGTGAATCTTGCGGCAACTCTTCTACCGAAGATAAATCCAATTTTGCAAAAGTGAAAAAGGAAATAAAGAAAAAACGACCAAATAATAAAGCCAAAAAATAAAAACAGATATAACTCAGCACTAATAACAAATTAAGCACACAATGTCTTAAAGGGCTTATCGATAAATGCCAAAAAATTAATCGAAAAAGTAGTCATTAAATATAACTCAAACTTCAACCTATTTAGCTCATTCTTGCAAAATACTGACGAACAATTAAACACTTCAGAATTTTATGAGCACACACAAGATCACGTAAATCTAACAAAAATAATAGAAAAATACTATATACACTTTATTGATAATCGGCACCTCAAAACAAAATTCACAAAAAGAAAAAACAGGCTTATAAAACTAACAAACAACCAAACTACAGTCACCGTGACAGAACCTACAGATAAATCATTAATAGTCGCTAAGTAAGTTAATTAAAATTCTATTATGGCAAAAATCTACAATCAAAATCTTAAAATAATATTCTGGAATGCTATAAGTATCTTAAATAAACAGGATGAAGTTCCGAGCATATCAACAAACACGGATATCTTTATTTACGTGCAATCATAGGTGAAGGAGAAAAATTACAAGAAAATCAGATACAATTGACAAAATCAGTGGAGTTACTAAATTCAGGAAACATATATCGCATTCTAAAGGAGCAGAAATTCTTATACTAATCCGGAATAACTTATCGTATTTTGAACGAAGCAATAATTATAATTCAAACCCTTCGATTAAACTACACGGTATTAAAATAACAAATGTACATCCAAAACTGGAATTATTTGTATGTTACAGAAATCCAGGATTTTTAAATCAGGCCGAATCGAATAATTTGTTCTATATCATCAATAAAAAGAGTCATACAATCCTGATAGGCGATTTGAACGTCTTCCACTATGCTTGGAATTGTAATAAAACCGACTCAAATGGGAAAAAACTTCTTGAATGCATTAACAACTGCAACTTATTTTTACATAATCATAATACTTGTACGAATTTGTCAGATAAAATTAATGTATTTTAAGAGCAACTGTCACTTTGAATACTCGAAAAAGTAAGTCTGTAAATAAACAATTTTATCGTGACCATCTACGTTGGTGGGACTCGGAATGCGATAGGGCTAAGAGATTGCACCTCGTAGCATTCAAGAAATCGACATTTTCAAAAACAACAGAAGTCTAAATTAATTATAAAAAGTGTTCCGTCAAAGCAAGAAGATTATTTAAAAATAAAAAATGGGAATACTTTAAAAACTTCGCTCAAAGCATATATTTCCGAACAAGCCAAACGTCTGTAAGGAATAACACCCAAATTTTGAAAAATAAATGGACTACAATCACTCCGTATCATACTTCTGAGAACCACCAAAATCTGGAAAAATATATATAGCGTTAGATAAATTATGCCCTTCTCGATGCCCAATTGACTTTAAATGACTGCCACCATGCCAAATTAACGATTTTTTGAGTACAACTTCCGATTTTTATGCATTTAATACAGCACTAGAGGTTAAAACAGTAAATCTGTCTGTGGGATGGTCGGTGTAGACTATGACATACTTCAAAAATTACTCATAAATTATAAAATCATTCTCTTAGACCTATTTAATGAAATCAAAAATCAAAAAAGAAGATGGGTAAAATGTAAGGCCAATCGGACTCACATCATGTCTCTCCAAACTATTTGTAACTCTCATAAAAAATAAACTACAATAGTGGTTAGAACACAACAATCTTCTAGTCAATCAGATTTTCGAAAAGGGCAGTGCACGATCGAAAATTTAAATTTGTAACATTCATGACATATCGAAGATATGTATAGTCCACTATTATACAATATATATGTCTCAAAAATATGTGACAATCTACCCAAAAGCGCCATTTTAATGTAACAACATTCTATTATCTTAAAACTATATAATTTCATACTTTGTATGCTAAATCTTGTAAATATTCTAAGTATTTATTGCAAATAATCTAATAAAGATTACAATGCTTAATAAAAAAAAATAAAAAAAAATAAAAAATCAAATTTTAAATTCTTTTTCAAACGCTGATAGTCTTTGTTTTCGTTAACTAAACGCTACTATGACGTCACAATAAGAATAATAAATCGAAAGATTAAAATTAGACAGAAGTATCAATGTCAATCTCATCAAAAGCGGTTCGTGTCAGTGTATAATGACTAATCGTGGTAAAAGAAATTTGACCAAGTTATAGAATAAAAAATTAGGTTATATCGATCGACGATTCGACACTGCATATATTAGAAGCACGTGCACCCGGCTAATTCTAATTGTCGAATATTCTAATGTATATTATTTTTTCATATCCGATTGAATGTCGCTAAAAAATTTCGTTAGCGTAGAAGAGTTTTTCTTATACTGTTATTAGTTATTACTAATAAACTGATAGCACGAAACACTTGCTGAACTTCGCCTTTACAATTTTACATATTATTTAATTTATTTTTTTGAAATATTCTTGTGTATTCAAAGACTTTTTTACGATTCTGAAGTCACCTATTGTCTGCACTTCGATCGTTCGTTTTTAAAAGATTGTTCCGTAATATTCAATTTGATCGTTTATATTCAATTTGAATGCTTTTATATAAACCTAAGCTGTTTTCGCATTGAAAAAAGTTGCGATGAAAATGGGATATGTAGTAGAATTATTGAAAACCATTGAAACAAGTTTTATCTTTAATATTCGCAACCAATTTTGATTGATCATTGGGAATGATTTATAATGAATAGGTAAAACGAACAGAGACGGCATTTCGCATAACCATTTTGGTTTGGAAATATAAAGGGTCGTCAAGAATAAAATGTAAAAAGCAGAACCTCTTATGGAAGAAATCGCCATGAAATATAATACAACAAGGTTTATCCGTTAAAACTATACTTCTAGGGAAACGTTTGTTCTGAGATACGTTATTCTGGACAAGCTGAGAATGTAAAGGTCATTATTCTAAACGACTGAATAGATTAGCCCCATGGATCATTGAAAAATGTCACAAAGAAATAAAATTATTCTGTATTCTGACATATAATAATGCAAAACCTGCTGCGCAAAATAAATTTTGCAAAAAATTAATGAATATGAGGTTCTGTTGCATCACTCGTCATGTTCGGTCGATATTGCGACCGTAAATTTACTTTATTCCAATCGTCATATTTTCTGAGTGGTGACGGGTAATAAATTTAAAAATGTTAATGACATTCTAGCCTTTAGAGTAGATTTCCACACTAGATGGCATAAAATTTTGTGTTAGCAAGAGATTTATATTAAATAAAAAAAATTACAAAACTTTCCGATTGAGATTAATCAATTTCGCAGTAATATAAAATAAAGAATATAAATTCAGTCGTTCTAATAAGTATAATTTTTCAGGACATTCAAAGAATGAAAGATTTCATTGTATTGTCGAAATTTTATATATATTCATACTTATAACAATATATGTAATATATTTTATGTGAATTTTGATTAATTAATGATTATATAATAAGTCATCAAATCAATATTAAACAAAATATGAAAGACTAAAGTTATAGTGTATGCCGATATAAACATTGTGTATCATACATTTATTTTTATATTAGGATATACAAAGAAAAAGAAATACAAACATATAGAAATTAAAGCTTTTATAATTACCTTTTAAATTTTATATAATACACCGCTGAACCAAACAATGTAAAATTCACTAATACAGATTGCTAGTTATTGCCGTATTTAAACATTATCCAAATGTACATATTATGAATTGTATAATTGCTTTCTAGTTTCGTGTATGGCATATCTACTAACAATTAGAAAATATTAGGTTCAGTTTTTGTATATTTTATAATGCTATTTATTGTTAACAATTTATATCTGTCCCTTGACTGTTTAAAACAAATTTTAACGTACATTAAACTGATTTAAATGAACTGAATTTTATTTTATTCGTTATTCTTTGCCAATTCATTTTAGTCTTATAGGAGGTGTGATGAAATCAAGTAGTCGTTGCCAAGTGTGATACCTATAAATAGTCGAAATCTCGACTACGATTTTTATTTTTGCCAAAAAGTGGAATCAAATTAATCTGTAGATTTTGTTTCTAAAGAAATCACATTAAGATGTAATATAATTTTTTTATGATTGAACAAGACTGGAACAAATATAATTGTTTTTGAGCTTTTAAAATATAGAATTTTATTTAATGAAGTTTTTTATTTCTGTTCTCATTTGAAATAAATAATAATAGTTAGATCTAATATATACTTTAAAAATTGTATAGTAATTATATGGATGTTAAACATGTTTATAAATTCCTTGACAATACTTCCGAAGGACTTTTGATGTGTATAATAAGTCGGGTTTCATTTTTTTTTACTTTAGCTTTTAAATTTAAAATTTATTTGCTTGCATGTTGCATGAATATATTGAAAATTTAATATGTTCCGTAAGTATGATATTATTTATATAACAAGCAGGTATATATATCGTATGTTAATTATTTAAATTAAGCAATCTGTTATTAATAGAAAATTAGGTAATATTGTATTCAAATATTTGTCAAAGGAAAAAGAGAATAAAGTATTGCAAAACTGTAAACAAAAAATTAAATATATATATATATATATATATATATATATATATATATATATATAGAGAGAGAGAGAGAGAGAGAGAGAGAGAGAGAGGGGGGGAAATCTAGCCTGCGAGAACTGTTTGTTAACTTTTCTATGGATTTTATATATATTGAGTCTACATTAAACAACATTTCTTCAGAGATGATAACTTAGAGAATGTTATTGAAAGAACTAAGAATTTTTCACTGGAAATTCGCCACTCGGAATAAGCAACAGAAGTGATCTCACCAAATATTATGTAAACCTTCCATCTTTAAAAACAATATCCACTAATTATATAATAATTTATTTCCAATAACATAATACAGTATTTAGTTCAGTATTAAAAATAATTTCTATTTTCTTTTTTCTAAGTTTTATATAATAAAATATGTTAACAACTTCCTACCTATTTAGAAAGAATTTCTTTAAAATGGTTTTGCAACTTGTCACAGTAGATTTAAAATAAATTCATACGAAATTGTCATAAAGTTTAATAATTCCTTTATGTATATATTCGACTTCCAATTTTCGGTATCTTTGCACTAATTATCATTTCCTTTTGGTTCATTGAACAACAAAGAAAGTGCAGTTTTTTTCTAAGGAATATTGTTTTTTTTCTTCAGAAATGTTTTTTTCTTGATGACGAGTATTTCTTTTTTATTTATCATAATAAGGTGTATTAAATTTTAAGTCGTTAGCTCCTAGTTTTATGCAATATTTGTTATATTTATATACATTTGTAAAACATTATTTTTTACATAAAACTTACTTTGATTCTAGAATTTTTCTTTATATTTCATACATTATATATCTATAACAAGTATATATAATCAACAGCGTAGATACATTTCGAGTCTTGACAGCTATAGGGTTTTCATTAAATTCTAGCATAAAAATATTATAGAATACACAGCTTCTAGAGCAGCTGCTTCTATTATTTCAATATTTATCCCTTTGAACTATTTATTATGTCTCCTATAGTAGTATAGTATAATATATATAATAATCCTATAGTATAATAGTAGTTCTAATCATATAAAAAGTTTATGTAAATTACATATTTGTATTGATTTTGAATTTATAGATTTAAAAAAAATAATACTATATGCAAAAAAATACTGAATTGTACCGGGTAGCACAATATTGTAAAATTTCACTTCTTATTATTGCAATACAAAGATCGGAAATGAAAAATAAAATAATATTCTTTGAATTAAAAAAGTCTTTATGAATATTTATAACCCGTCGGGCCTAACATAATAAAGTTCGTGTCATCCAGGCTTACGATGAGAAATGAAATAGAATTTCAGTTTGAACTATTTTAAATATGCATAGACTTTATTTATTAAATATTCCGAATAAAAGCATGTAATATTAATATATTTTTATTATAGCATTAAACTGCCTAGGTCTTTAAAAAATTTAAAAGAACAAAACTATCTGTTCTATATATTTCCACGTAATTTTATTAGTTTTGAAAAAGGTTAGAATTCAATATAATAGAATCAAAATTCGAAAATATAATAAAATAAACGACATTCTTATTAAAATTATGTGGTAGCTGTTTTGTTTAATAAGGTAAGAAAAAGAGCAAAATAGGATAAAGTAAAGTAGGAAGCATTCTACAAAATATTAATCAAATACTTGAAAAAAACTTTATAGGTATTTCCTCAAAGAATATTTGAAAGTTAAAAATGATATTGCACCAGGGTATATTCCATTTTTTATGCTTTCTTGATATGCGCATGATCAGAATAATATAGTAAACGTCACTTTAGATTCTAATACAGAATAGTAGATAATCTATTATATACATTAATTCGGCAAATACATTATAATTACGCTTTTGTCTTTCACAATAGTACTATTATTTTATAAATATTAAAATAATGGGCAGTTATTTAAAAACGAATAAGATGTCATTTTACTCTAACTTATTATATAAAATTTGATCAAAATCCTTCCTTTTTTGCAGTTTTCAAAATTACGTCTCATTAAGGGGTGAAATTTTTGTCAAGAATTAAAAAGTAATAAAAATAAGTAAGTAGAAAATTAATTTTTAAATGTAAATGTTTTTGTTACATAAATTTAAGAAAATATAATTATGTTTTTTCTTATTTTCTTGATAGACTAGGACTTATGAGATTGAAATTCCAACATAAACTTTCCATAGAGTGCAGTCGACCCTAAATATCTTTTAGTATATACTTTTTTAAAGGATTTAAAGCCAAAAGGACTCTAAACAGTTTTTAAATATATTTTTCTGAAATATGGAAAATTTTATTTAATTAATTCAAGTCATTAAAGAATATTCAAACTATTTTTTAGTTTTGATTAAAATTCTATACATAAAAAAAGATTGAAAACCTCTCTAAGTGACAAAGTTGCTGATATATTTAAAAAATTGAAAATATATTTATACTTATTGTTTAAAACGTAACTCAGTTTGCATTTCGCTAAACATTGAATTAAGTGTTTTTTCATTTTGAAAAAATAAAAAGCAATATTTTTTTCGATTTTGAATCACCATTAATACGATAAATGTTCAATATGGTTACATTATTTTTATAGATCTCAAGCTAAATTCAAAATATAGATTAACTGTTTAGACTTTCTGTTAGATACATTTACATAAAATAAAACAATAATTTTTAGAGATTTACATAAATGTAATTGAAGAAAATTCAGTTGATTTATAATTTTTATTAAAGATATAGTTTAAAAAATACAATTTTTTACTAAAATAAAAATAAATATGCAATTACTTAATATTATTAGAATTTTATAAATTGCAATATTCATATTAAAAACAATTTTATTTTGTTTTGCATGTTGTATACACTTATTTATTGCAAAAATAATTTGTAAATTTATAGAATTTAGTATAACCCAACATATTATTGTTGTTATTATTATTATGCATAACATTATTATTTCTCATAATTATACATTGACACATTGAGATGTGAATAGATAGTAAAAAGATTTAACTCTGAAACTCGAAATGAAGGTGTCACCTTTAAATTTAATATTAAAAAGAGGTGAGGTTGTAAATTAGAAATTTATATATTTAAAAATTGAAATTATTATATTTTATATGATTCGATTTATGTATAACCTTTAAAAAAGAATAATATAGACAATGATAAATTGTAGCTATGAAAAAAGATCAGTGAAATATAAACAATTTTAAAATATTAAAATTGCACTTTGGAACATTGCACAAGTGATGTATCATTATTTTGTCAAATAGATGGAAGAGCCCTAGAAGTTGAAGAAAACCAGGCTGCACAAAGCTGAGAAAAATGATAGAATTAGGTTTGAGAGTATAGTTCAATACAACTATAAAGTATTTTGCACAGATGAATGCAACACCATGCACTTCGTACACCTCTACACGCGGAACTATTATCTTTTCTCTTGTTCTCTACCTTCTTATCTCAATCTCTCCTTCTCTTACTTTTCTCTTTGTTCATTCGCTCGTCTCATCCATCCTTTTCTGTCTCTTTCTATCATCCTCTGTGCTTCGCTACGTTACTCTTCCTCCTTCGTTTACTCTCTACCGCTCTCTCTCTCTCTCTCTCTCTCTCTCTCTCTCTCTCTCTCTCCCTCTCTCTGTACTCTTCCTCTCTCTTCTCTCTACCTCTCTCTCTCGCACACTATATTGCTATCTCTATATCTCTCTCGCTCTATCCTCTTTCTTCGCGCATATATAGCCACAAGTTGATGGCCGCGGGGCGCGTCGCGGTGGGCTGCGCGAGAGAGCGGAGGGAAGAGAGGCCGGGTAGGTGGGAGAGCGCGAGCCGGTGGTGGGGTGGAGACGCGGGGGCGGTGTGCACAGCGGAGACCCGCCGACGAGGATCGACGATAGAGAGCGGTAGTACCTAGCAGGCAGTGGCTACGCGAGTAACCCTACGTCATTGGGCGTTCGCTAGCACGCGGCTGACGCGGCCTATAGCTTCGCGCTCGTTATGTCATCGGGAGGATAACGCGCATAGGAGCGCACCCGTAGAGGCAGAGAAAGAGAGAAAGAAAGAGAGAGAGAGTGACAGAGAGAGATAGAGAGAGAGAGAGAGAGAGCGTTGCGAGATTAGCGGGAGTAGCGCTATCGACGGTCGTGCAGCGGCCGCCCTGCGTGTGCGCGCGCGCACCAGCGTATACCCGCGTTCGTCTACGCCTATATTGGACTCGGAGGCTTCGGCGCGCACTGGCGAACGTTCTGTATATGTGCCGCTACTGTGTGATATATCAATGCGGCGTTATGATACTGTAACGGAAGCAGTGTCGGCCGGAAAAGTGAACACTTCTTGTGTGTATGAAAATATTTGGCCAAGGAACGGGTGAATGACACCCGTAACGATTTTGTGCACAGTACCACGGAAGCAGAAGCGAGTCTATGCGGTATGATCTGTCAAGGGAGTAGATAGCGACTGTGGCAATTTTGACAGGAATCAGTGACCACAGAAAGGGGACGAGGCAGCAGTATAGTATTTCTTGTGCCGATACTCAAGTCAGTATTATTGTCTTGAGAACTACGAGGACAAAGCTTCGCAATACGAGATTGAAGCTTTGAGGGGAGTACCGGCTACGGAGATTATCAGCTGAGAAAGCTTTCAACCGTTAGCTATCGATCGCCTGGGAAAGCTCATATATAAGAAACTTATAAGAATAGAACTTTAGGAATCGACATTTTACATGCCGCTTTAAACAATAAAGGTATTGTGTGATTATTGTATTCAGAATTAAAAATTGCTTCTATTCGTTATAAGCCTGATCAGTAGCAAGAACTCGGCCTAGACTGATGCTAAATTGCAATAGATATATCTTTATGAATCGATTGGAAATGATGCTTTCAGGAAGTTCGACAGATGCTTTCCAAAAAGTGACGTCTTTGCTCAATATTTATATTCGAAATAATAAATATAAAACAGGCGTTTACTATTTGACTAGAGTTAACTTATTAATGCATAAATACAGTTCTTAAAATCATCAGTTTCATTGTGTCAGAATATGTAACACAAAAATTAATATCTAGTTCCACATAAATTATAAAAGCTTTAAAAATAAAATAAGTAAAAGTACCTGATTAAATGCGCTGTGAATATTCAATTTTATTATAAATACATTATTTCGTATTATGTTGCAGTATACAACTGAATAATTAGCAAAAGATAATGAAGATTAATCTTAATGCAAAAAATCAAATTGATTAAGTAAGTTAATGCTAAGAAGACTGAATAACAAGAGTGCAGAATATACTGCGCTTTGGATGGAGTAATGAGCTCGGCCCCTGTCAGGGGCATAGTGCCCCACCGTCAAAGGCGCCATCATCATCATCACGAAAAGCATCAACGACGTCATCATTCAGAACAAAATCAAGATTGCGCAAGTCAACAATTACCAGTGATAGAGCCAGTTCAAAGCATTGTTAAACCTATCGAAAACGTGAAAAGAGATGAAACCGAGGAAAAACGACCAAAAGTGAATCCAATATTTTTATGGGCTGCTCAACGTGAGCAAAGAATAGTGGAGGTTAGATGTGAAGATTATGATAAACGAAACCGTATTAAATTAACAAAGACTGCGCAAGGATGGCGCTCAATACCTCGTACAGCATTGACTGCGTATCCAGTTGCAGGACCCGTGGGGGAAAACGATAACAGGCAGCAGGAAACATTGTCAAAAATTTCCAAGAATGAAAAAAAGGAAACTTCATCAAACGAAAAACTGGAGGTAGAGCAGACAGAAGTTGATGATATCGAAAACGCTCGAGGTGACGATGCGAGTCAGTTTAGCAAAGTGGGTGAGACCGAAGAAGAAAGAGAGAGGCACAAACGTAAACGAAAAAAGCACGGCGATCTTCCAAAAAACAAAAAACGACGAACCGATTCTGAAACAGAGGACTCTTCAAGTGAAACATTAATAACTAGTAATTGGAAAATGAAGAAAAGAAGAAAACCAGATAAAAGTAAAAAGAGAAAGAAAATGTGTACAGAAGAAGATATTCTTCAAAATAATAAAATAAACAGTCCCAGTGAAATTAAAATTAAAGAAGAATCGAAGAAGGAAGTGGTGGAAAATGTACATGAAATGAAGAAGACTGAAGATTTTAATATACTAGATACTAAAGAACTTAAAGTTTGTCTTAGTAATCTTGATATGGCAGCATTTGAAGAGGAGCATAAAAAATGCAATGAACTAGAGAAGTTACAGAAAAATCGTCATCTCCAGCCTCGAGTCGTTTTGGAACAATTGCACTTGTCACAACTTCCAATGAGAATACATCGAAGGTTAGGAAACAGGTCGGATTCGGAAAATAATATAGAACAAACTGACGGAAATAGTGGATTTGACACCGACGAAATTGTAGAAGTTAGTATAGAAAATAACAATGAGAATCGGATTAATCCAGACAATGAAGAGATCATTACGGACAAAGAAGATTTACAGGAAATTTTGAATATGTTAGATACAAATCAGTTTCCTATTAATGTAAATGAAACGAAGTATAATTTGATTGGAAATGAAGGTTTGGTTAGCAACTGTACAAATTTAGGTTCTTCTATATTAACCACCAATCAAAGACAAGTTAATAAAAAGTGTATATCACCGAATCAATGTGCCAAACATGAATCCAGCTTGTTAGCATCAGAAAAGAGAATCACTTTTGCAAATCGAGATAATATTAAAAACCGAATAGGGAGTAAAAGTTTAGATGAAACTATAGAACGATTGGAAAAATCTATAAATTACCAAAACAAAAACAGTAGTATGCCAAATATTTTTAGCTTAGCTAATTCCGAACTTAATCAACTGAAAACGAATAATGTTGACACTCAGTCAAATACTAAGTTATTGAATTGGGAACATAAAACGCATGTGCAACCGTCAGCATCCCCAAATGCAAGATACGAAGAGGCAGATGATAGGCAAAATATGACAGAAAGTTCGAAGATTTTAAATGTTTTAAAGAACACACCAGGTCTATCTATATCCTTAGCAACAAACGGTCGCAAACATGATACTTGTTTAAGTGCTATCCCAACATTGAAGAAAATTTTACCCACTAGTAGATCTCCAGATTCTCAAAGTGAAATTGTAGAAAGATTAGAAAAACCTGCTCCAGGACATTCTTTTGGATCATCAAATTATCAACGTCGATCAGAAAATACATCTCCTACTTCAAAAAATCGAGTAGAATCGCCCGAAAGTACGGTGAACATTCCTAAACAGAATATTTCTCCTTGCGAAGCAGATACCCATCAAGTAGATGATATTGAAGATCCCGATACTCTAGTTATAGAAGACACGAGGAATTGTAATAATAAAACACGTATTAATAATTGCGTTCATCAAAATCGTGATAATTACCACAATTATTATGACCAGGAAGGCAAAAATTATTCCATACAGACTACGAGAATGCCTAATCTAAGACCTCTTTTAACAGCAATTTCTCGAAATAGTGAAGCCCAGGCAAAATATTCAGATTTTCCTACATATCAAGAAATGGAAAACTATGATGACCAGGCGACTGATGAATTTCATTGCCAAGTTTCTCCCCAACCGAGCGGCATACCCTATTCGATATCATCTTCAAGACGATCTTCATCCGTATATTTGGAACGACTTCTACCAAGTCCACCATGTTCTGTAACGTGTTCAGAAGATGCTAAAAATGATTTGACACTCAAAGGTATTCTTTCTTTACCAAATAATATTGACTCAAGAAATCACGAAAAGAATGAAAAAGTAAAAGACTTAAAAAATCTCTGTGATTTAGAATTAAATTCATCTTACAATCATTCCGAAGAGAGCTATTTGATAGAATCTGCTCTTCATGATAAATATGTAATAAATCAAAAATCACAAAGGTTTTTGGAAGAGAAAGCCAAATATATGGAATCGAGAAATCATAGACGGCCAATGTCAAGCGGTGATATGCACAGTCCTTTTGCAGCAGAATATATTTTTCCCAAGAGACCGCTATCTGCTGAATGGACTGTTAATCAACAAAGAATTCAGAGCAGTAATGGATATTATCCAAATAATTTTCAATATGTAAATCAAAAAGAGTATGCTAACCAGCTCAAGGCTCAGGAAGAATACCCCAGCCCAACTATTTTCTTAGATCCAGCTAGTCAACTAAGGGAGTTAATGAAAACCTCAGGGCATTTAATACCAGATCCTTTATTGGTGCCTAGAGATTATCTTCCGCTCTTAGCAGGTGCACCTTTGATAGAAATACCAAAACTTCTGGCAGCAAGACCAGAATTACGATTGCCGGAAGCTCTAACAAGACCTGAATTGTTGAGAGATCCCGATCTTCTCGTAATTTCTCTTGCTCATCTTCAGCATGTTCTTGATCATGGAGAAGGGACAGCTAACAGAGTTCATGAATCCTGTCAGCCATTGAACGAAAAGAAAGCTATCGAAGAAACGCCAAAAGAAACTAAATTTGAAGATCAACGGCCAAAGCTGAGCTGTAAACCAATAGGGAAGCTTATGCCTGCACCGATTGATCTGTCAAATAGTCAGAAATTAAAATCACATCCGCCACTTCTAAGGGTACGCAGCGGCTTACTTAAGCAGGAGCCTGAAGTTTCGTCTACTGCTAACTCTCCAGACGACTCACAACTTTGGCATCCTCTTTTCGGAAGGTAAATTATATTTTCATTTAAATTAATTATTTATATTTAAATTTAAACGAATTAATTTATTTTCTCAATAAAATTATTTAGGAATACATTAATATTACGTTTCACATTAATATTCTTATAGAAATTACTTTTAGTTTATTTCATTAAATTTTATATATTTATGAAAAATTATCTTTATAGTCTGCATTAAAATATCTTTGATTACAAACTAAATTAAAATCTAATAGTGATTCTTTTAGATTAAGGACGTAAACTTATTAAATAGAAAGATAATTACTAAAACTGTTTTTTACAAGTAAAACATAATATAAGAGCGAAATATCTTATTTAATTGAATTATTATAAAATTTCACTTGCATTTTTTGTAGCTGTAACATTTATTTTCTAATTAGAATTTAGCTTTATATAATCATTTTTTTATGTAACGATTTCAATAAATCAGGCATAAAATACATTATTCTATATCTATAAATTTTTGCATACTTGTAAGATTGTTTATATGATAAGAAAATGCTAGTTTATTTAAGGTAACTAACAAAAATTAAGCTTAGAATCATAGAAAAGACCAATATATATATATATATATATATATATATATATATATATATATATATATATATATATATAAACAGACAGGGTCGTCTTTGTATAGGGGCCCATGAGGTTCCTGCCTAGAGTTACACCCGTCTAGGGCCCCCCTCGGCCTGGTAGAGAAATTATTAATGTAGAAAAAATACTGTTTTCGTATACACTTAACATCATTATTATTAGTTGTCCATTAAATCGTTCTTATTATTATTGAAATTCTTATTGAGCAACAACAGAAAAAGCAACTGACCTTCTAAGGAAGACTACCCCATAAAAGTACAAGTAACATGAATAATATTTTTGAAACATAATGTTTTCAAAAATACATTTAACACGTGTTTAATACACGGTGATTGTAAACAAAAGTTTCTCAGCTGGTAATATGTATATATATATATATATATATATATATATATATATATATATATATATATATAAGGCTCCTCCCCCTTAGAAGTGTGGTCCTCAACCTTCACCGACGCCAAGGACGACTCTGTAAACAAATAATTAATAATTATGTTTAAATATAGCTTTAAATTAACTAAAAAGAACTATTCTTTTAGTTAATAGTTAATTATTAATTTCTACCTTATAATATTAATATCATTTATATTTTATCAAGTGCACTTTTGTAACTTATACAGTGATTAGTAGTAATTTTTGAATTAATACAATATAGATAGATAACATTTTAGTAAATGTTTTGACCATCTAGTTATATTAGTGAATTTATCAATAAAGAATTTATTATCGTTTTATAATAGCTAGATTTTAATAATAAGTGATTATTTAGCAGTTTATAACCATTTTTAACATCCATAAAAATTTATTTCTTAATCATATCTATATTAATATATAAGTAGATTTTTACATCGATTTTCTAATCTATAAAAATGAAAATTCAAAGCAGTACCACTAAAATACTAAATATTTTAAATACTGAAAATAGTTTAGATGAATAAAAAATTCATAGATTTATATCCTCAGATATATGGATCATATATATTATCTATATAGTATTAATAATATATGTTATAATAATTAATTCGAGTTCATTTTTCTGCTTTACATCATTTATTCATATTGATATAAAAAATAAAAATAGTTGATGGCTATTGAATTCTATGAAAAAAGACTTGAACGTAATTCTATTAAAGAAATTATTAATTTTTTACATGATAACAGTATTTCAACTATTAAGTTAACTAAAAATACAAAAATACTTTAACACCTTTAAAAAGTGGATGAGCATGAATTTGAAAGAAATTTAAATCGTTTTCAAAATGCCCTAATAAATTATTAATATTTTACTAATCAATAACTCTTATATTTAATTTCAAGGCACTAATATGGGTAAAGTAATAATATAAAAAAATTTTTTAATATTTAAAAATCAATGTTTTTTAAACGAAGGTAAAAGCTTTCCAAAATTTTGAACATCAAATACAATTTTTTATAAGAAAAACATTTAATTGATTCCAATAAATATTTAATTTTCCTTAATCAATTATTACATATATATTACTTTGAAATATAGAAATAATAGATATAAAATATAGAGTATAAAACGAAAGGTTTCATTCGAAGTAGATGTTTATTTTAAATCAATTGAAAATTCTATAATATCCAATAAGTAATTGATCAGCACAGGAGAATTAAATATTTATTTGAATTAATTAAATGTTTTTTTTCTCTCTGTCGTTTCATAATTTATTATGATTTATTATGATTTATTATTTATTATGATTTATTTATTTACTATTATTGGAAACATTTATTAATGATATTTATGAAAAAATTGAATAAAAATACTCTGCATTAAATAATATATTTTATGCTTATGCACAGAATAATATTTTGTTTACTATATTATTTCATTATAAATATTGTTTTTTAATATTCATGCAATATAAATTACTAAGAAAAAACCAAAATAATTATTGTCAAAGTGATATAATAATTATCCAAAAGAGAAACGAATTTTGAATTTTTTAGCGAAATATACATTTCTATCGAATCTTCGGATATAAATATATATATATATATATATATATATATATATATATATATATATATATATATATATATATATATAATAAACGAGCAAACGAAGAAAAGCTGGTGTGGAGCGGACGCTAAATTAAAAGGGAAAATATTATAAGGAGGGCGTGAACGTTCGGAGATAAAAATCGGATCCCGATGATCGCGCCTCAGATATAATATAAATGCTCCCGAGCAACAGTCGTTCAATAAAGATTCCTCTCATCAATGCCTCACATTCAGTCGTCGGCAAACTTGCGAAATAGATGTATATACATATACACAGTATGCTGGGGGAGGCAGATACATATGCTTGCGCTTGCAAACACACATTAGCTTCCGCGACGGACGGGCAATCGTAACGTGAAAATCGACGTTACACACACACACACGCGCGCGCGCGCACAGAGAGGGAGACACATATATATATATATAATTTGTTTGCGATGCGGGAGTATAGAGCACGCAAAGATATGACATGGATATATATATATATACACTATTGGCGAGAGTCAGTAGACCCTCCGGAATACTTAAGCCTCGAGGAGGGCCGTACAAGGCGTTTGTCTTCATTAAAAGTTATCCCAATAATCTTCTCTCCATAACTGTGATAAAAGAGGACAGGAGGGCAGCGTGCGCCGCCCGTGGACAGCGTCCTCCGGGAAAAATGAGCGCTTCGAAGACTTATATATATACATATATATATATACACGTCATCTTTATAAAGTTTCGCTTCTAATTCTTAGAAATAGAAAAGGTAAGAATGCTATAATACGGTTGCACTCGCGGGGATGCTTGAATTTTCGAATTTTCGGAAAAAGGGTACACTGCGTACGTATACAAATTCCTCCAGCCAAGCCTCTTATTTTCATATAATCAGATGCCTTCCTCGATACGCTCCTCCAAAAGATGAATCGCTTTTCAAAAAGCACGTGCGATTATCAATGTTCGAATTCACAGTATGTGTACTTTGTTGAACGTTTGACGATCGAGTATCAGAAGAAAGAAAACAAAAAAAAAAACAATCAGGCAATGCCATAGTATACTGATAAGGTCGTGTTATGTATAATTTTTGTACGCTGCTTGTGCGCGCATTCTCGCGTGCAATGACAGCGAGGCTTATAAAGACGAGTAATATATACGATAGATCCAAGTTGACTGTATAGTGAAACACTGTTTCTTGCATTACGGCTTCGAAACGTTTTATAATACATCGTAAAAGAAATACATTATAAATTTTAATTCATGTACGTTACCTTGATCGCGTAAAAATAGCACACACACTAATATAAATATAAATATAAATATCAATATTTGCATTATCTTTTGAAACGGTGTAAATATTGACTATGAATTGCATAGGAATTTGAAATTAACTTAACATATTTATATTCAAATTCGGATGATAATATAATTCGTATATTTAATGAAACTACTTAAGTATAATAAAAGTATGATGAGAGAAAATTAGGACGTAGCTTCTGATCAATTAAGATAATTTATATAGAAATACAAGCAGTTTCAGCTACTTGAAGGAATTAAAGAAAAACCTTGAATGTCTGTAGTTGAAAACTTTTTAAAATAAAATTATATAAGTTAAAAATACAATGCGAATCATATTATAATTTTTAAGAAAGTTATGGCGAAAGTAATATAATATCGATGTTTATTAAAACGTATAAAATCAGAGTTTGAAGACAATGGTTTTAAGTTTAATTATAATTTGGTAGAAAAAATTATTTCTCACTCCAGTTTCAGATAAAATGTATACAATTTTTTATTAATGTAACAATCTTTATTTATTAAACAACTTAGAAATGCCTTTATACCGTCTAATTAAAGTTTCATAGGAACATCTCGGATGTACTATCAATTGGGAAAACGTTTCCAAATTATTATATAAGAACAACTCGGTAGCTATTAAGGGTCCGACAAATGAGATACCGTAACGATGTATATAACGAACCCCATTTATTTTCTCGCAGAATTCCCAGACGCTATCAGTACAGCCACATATCTTCCAAGCAATGCATGTAATTAATATATCTGATATACTATAGATAATGAATTATTTATTATATTACAAAATGTATTAATAATATTTGTACTATAATTCGTAAAAATTATTTTTTAATTATAAATGCGTTTATTTTGTTTTAATTATATACAATTAAGTTAATTAATTTATACTTTTTTAATATCGAATAATTCATCATTTCATTATAAACATTTATCAAAATTCCGAAATTCCGTATATATTCTTTAAATTATATGTTTAACTATTTTTTATTCGATTCTTTGATAAATATAACATTGTCGTAAATCAGATTAAGATTTGGCGTTATAAAATCTAAACAGAGTGATATAAATTCTATTATACGACATAATTACTTTCTTTGTATTATAGAGTTCAGAAAAATTTTGTTCTTGAACAAAATATATCAATTTTGTAGATATGTGAACATTGATTCAATTTAAAAAAATGGTCTGTATCAGTAGTACATCAATGTCGTGCATATCACTTATAATAATAACAACAGTGAAAAGTTTTTCTACAAAATCTTTTTTTAAGAAAAAAAAGTTTATAATATTATATTTTTGAAAACTAAGTTGTAAGGAAACAAATGAAAGTGTAATTTTATTATAACACTTACTATTGTATTACTTATTACTTTATCATTGTACTATTTTTATGTACAATACTATTAAAATTACATTTCAAAAAAATAGAGTGAAAGCATTACAAATATTCAAATACTTGAAAAAAAATAATAATCTATAAATTTTCTACAAAGAATAGTTATAAATGATTTAAATTTACATAAATAAGAATAATTTAACACTTGAGGTTGCTAGTAAAATCGGAAAAACGATAATGTATTATCCATGTAGAAGGCTGTTAATCTGAATAATAGTTGAAAATATTAGCATTGATATTAGCATATGGAAAGAGAGGCAGTTTATTAAATGAAAGCACGTAAATAGAACGGAATCTTATAAATAATATTAAGAAAAAAAACGAGTTTATATTTTCTTATTATACTTTTTGATTACACTTCCACCTATTTAATTTTTATATTTGACTCATAAGTGTATCTATGGTTTATAAAAGTGCTATATTTAGATTTATACAATAAGATTTCCTAAAAATTATAATCTATATATATATTATATTGATAGAATTAATTAAATTGATTTCATGTATATAAGTTAACAAATAAACACACACGTTTGGAAGCTTTCTCGATACGTTTCAATAAATGCAACCGATATAAGCAGGATCTAGTTTCGTTTCGAAGGCTTGATTAAAAGTTGTAGCATTGACCTGAGATGATTAGAAGCGACTAATTAGAATTAGTGCTCTCCCTTTGCTTCTCGTATTGACAGTGACGAAATGAAATTACTATAGCAGACAGCAGCGTAGCTTAATTCGAGTGAGAGCTGTGTATCGATATTCTGGATTTTCAATATAAATTCAATGCACCTAGTTTTATATGTTATTAGAAAATTATTATTGTTATTATTATTATTGCTGTTGTTGTTGTTGTTGTTGTTGTTGTTGTTGTTGTTGTTGTTGATTTCTGTTATTATTATTAAAATTATTATTATTAATGATTAGCATTGATTTACTATTCACACTTTCTGTTTTATAAACAATGAATGATGGAACATTTAAAACTAGTTATAATTCAAGTGTAAAAACCACTCAGAATTCAGCTTTACAAAAAAGTTTGAAATAAATGTTTAATTAACTTGAGAATGATTGGATTGCCAAAGCTACATTTTGATGAATAAATGAATTTTTTAAAGTTGTTTTTTGCTCCAGTGAAAATTTAAAATTTTTATTATAAATGTAATGCTATAGAAACATAGTATTGGCTATGAGAAAAAAGTTAATAACCATATTTTTCTGCTATTTTTCAATTTTATTGAATCCGGATTAAAGTAGTAAACTACACTATCAAAATGTTGCAGAATAAAATCTTCTCGTATTTTATTTTTTATCAATCTTCTACATAAAACTTTAGTCTATATAAAGGATTTATTGTCTTTTTGAAAACTTACGCTATAAATAATTCCATTAGTTTCGCAAGCATATTTTATTTAGAAAAGTTTGCCTTTATTTTTTTTACTCTCTGGTTTGGCATTATTTTACTTTTAATCTTTGAGCTCTTCTTGCCAATCTATAAGAAACCTGTCTACAATCTATTCGGCCATGAAACCCATGGTTGCTAGCCTTTTTATATATATATATATATATATATATATATATATATATATATATATATATTTGGCACTAGATAGACCAGTCTGCGGCTACAAGCCCCCTATAACACTACGGGAAAAGAAAAGATTCTTTACCTCCCTTGGGCTCGTAAAAGCAATACATTTAGGCTGCCTTCCGTTAGAAAAGGAAATCAAATTTAAATTTATTATTATTATTATTATTATTGTTAGTGTTATTGTTATTATTGTTGTTGTTGCTGCTGTTCTTGTTCTTATCATTATTTTAATGTTAATTTTTATTATTATTATGTAAGTAAAACCTTAGACGTCGAAAAGTAATATCTAAAAGCCTTATTGAAAAGGTAGAATTATAGTATGAAAAAAGCAGACTAAAATTCGAAGTAATTCGATTCATATCACAAATTATTTCTTTGATGTTTTTTAACTATCTAACTTGGACTAACTTTAATTTAATAATGTTTTTCGTATGTTTTCGAAGTACTTAAGTGGAAGCGCTTTATCAGATTTATGTAGCAAGGCACGAACGTTGAGATTATTAGAGTGCCGGATTTCAATAATGCAAAGCCCAAAATCGTAGTAATGAAAAGCTTGTGTACACATTTTGGAGGAATAAACATATAGGTATAACCATCCTTCGCTCATATATTTACGGAACACTCCTCATAAATATCCCTACTATCGCTTACGAAGAATTAAAGATGTGATCCAAGTCATTGTTTGAGTAACAAAGTAGTGATAGGGAAAGAGAGGTATTATACATGTATAGCGAATACGGAAGAGGATTTGTGAATGATTGAAAAAGAACACAGTGAAAAAGAGAAGAGTGAGAAAGAGAGTTTTAGGCGTATTCCCTCCCTAGCGTAAAACGAAGTATTAACATAAATCAGCCTGAAATGTACTCTCAGCCTTCTTCTTTCCCACTCTTTCTGTTCCTGTCTCTCTCTTTCTCTCTTTCTCTTACTAGCCCCTCTCTAACTTTCATTCTCCCTTCGCCTTTCTCTTTCTCCCTCGTTTGGTCTCCCTCTTCCTTATTTTTTCTTTGTTTCACTTATTTTTTTTCTTTTTGTCTCTACCACATATAGTATTTACCTTCATTCATTACGTTCGTTACATATTTTAAGACTATCTGTACAAACTGTTTTTGCATGCATATAAAATTTTTATATCATTAAATTGTAAAACAATCTTAAATTTATCTTAAATTTGAAAGTTTTCATTTTCTACACGATGCCTTACATCAACGAACACTAAATTTGTTTTCCAAAGATTTTCATGATAGTAAAATACGTATCTAAAAAAAATAAAATTTTCACTTTGCTTTTCTTTAGTTGAATTTAATTATACTTTTAACTTACTTTTCATCATGTGGCATTATATTCGTCGTTCCAGTACTTTGCATATATTATACAAAATCTATCTATATTGAAATCTATAAACAGCATGATGCATATAATATGCAAAATAAAAACACGGATATTTAATGTTCTTCGTATGTAAAAGTCTGGTATACTGCCGTCGTCAAAAAGTCTTTTATAACAATATATATATATAGATATAGAATGGTATTCTGTTCGATTAGAGTTATCGAATTTTTGTCCCTCGTCTCCGCGGATCGCGAGACAACCACTTTAAAGGAAGGGCGATGCGTCTCAGCTCCCAAAGGAAGATACCGGGGAATTCCAAGGCCGTTGCACGATGTAAAACGGCTCAGAGCTCGCACACGAAAATCCGGTAATATCGGAGAAGGAGAATAACTCGATAACGGTCTATAAGGCGAGAGGGACAGAGAGAGAGAGAGAGAGAGAGAGAGAGAGAGAGAGAGAGAGAGAGAGAGAGAGAATCGCACATCCAAAAAGGAAGAGTTTGTAATATGCAAGTATCTCATGCGTGTAATATATATATATATATATATATATATATATATATATATATATATATATAGTGAGAGAGTAAGAGACAGAAAGAAAAAGAGAGAAGGTATAGGGCCAGGGAGGAGGAAGGACTGATTGAAAAAAGGAGAGATCTGGCTGTCCCTGAAAGTCCAGTCGCGTGCGTTGAATCCTGTCTTTCCACCCACACGAGCCCGGACGAGTGCCGTCGACACCCACAAGTTGATATTGCGCCGGCCGAATGTAGGTAGGGAGATTGAGGCCGGGGGAAGGAATGGGGGAAGTACGTTATCCATATACCACATTAGCCGAGTAAGCGCTAGTATACGGCGAAAGCGAAAAGGGAAAAGAGAGAGAGACGCATATATATATATATATATACATATGTAGATGAGGTATATATATATATATATATATATATATATATATATGCATGAAATCACGGTGGTGCGTATGCGGGGCATCAGAAGAGACGGCAGGAATCGGTGCGAAGGAGAGCGAGGGTTTGGTGGATGGGAGGGGGAGAAGGAGAGATAGCAAGTGCAAGAGAGGGTGATTAGCCGCTTTTGAAAAGGAAGGGGTCGGGGCGAGTACGAGGAGTTTTGCGCGCCGGGACAAATACACACACACGGCTAGTACCTGACTCTAGATAGATGTATGGTATATGTATATAAAGGAAAGCGACGGAAACCGGACGTAGGGTTGCCTCAGTGCGCGCGTGCGTGCGAAGGGAGGTCTCTACGGTAAGGGTATATATAAACGGGGAGTGAGAAACGAATAAAGCCATGCGAGCCCTATATATCTATGTATGTATATATATATATATACTCGCTCGGGTGAAGGTTTCAATCGGATGTTATATATGATGACGAAAGGATAAAGACATTGTCCGTATTGCTGGCCGAACGTATTATAGATATGTAATTGCCAGCTGGCAATCTCATTATGTTTACGCCATCGTCGGGATTAAATGCCCCGTTCAAGCTCGCTACTTTAAAGTGATACTTGTGCGTGCATCTATTTATTTGTATAGGTATACGCAATACGTATTATATTCCCATCGAAGTATTCTGTACCTTCCTTTAAGCTAGTTCGACTTTTATACTATCATAACATTTACGTAAAAAAATTACATAATCTGTATTAACTATTCAGATTTTCAATTGCGCGAAACAATAGTTGCGTCAATATAAAAATTACGAAGAAAGGTAATACTTTCCGTAATAGAATAAGTTTATATTGTGCCTTTTGTAAGTCTTACAAGTTTTACTGATCAAGGATTCTATAAATACTAAAAAACTACTGGATCAACATGCAGAACGTTTGTTGAAATATAGTTATATATTTATATTTTATATTATAGTATAAAAATATTATAGTATACATTGCAGAAATATAGTTCAAAGTTTAGTTTGGTTAGGAATTAACAGTACCAACTTATTTGGTTGATTATAGTTGTAATCTAAAATGTACTTTATACATGAATCAAATATTAAGAACTATATTATGTTTTAAAATAGGTGTACAGCATAATACTTTTGTATGAGCACCGGGTCCAATTTTATAATTCAATCAACCGCCTTTCCGCGGCACGCTTAAACTCGGTGGAGCCACTTGTCCACATTTTTCTTGCAGAGAGTTTATTAAATCATGAAATATATACACTTATTATATCTATACCATCATTATATATATTATATATATATATATATATATACAATTATATTATATATATATATATATATATATATATATATATATATATATATATAAATTGCACAACAGAAACTGCACAATAAGGTAAAAGCGATGTATTTTACAAATGTGTTATATGCGTACTCCTGTCAATCAATAAATTTTAATATCATGTTATTATCATATAATAATATCTTTAACAGAACTGAAAAAAGTACGTATAAGTCAATAATAATCGATGATTATATTCAGTAATGCGTTTTGTCGGTGCACAGCTTTACCACGCATGTAGCGGTACGTAACAATTTCTAAATAATTTAGAAAGTCTCCACCGAACGAGGTTCTTTTAACCCGCAATGCAAAACGATGTAAAAAGTACGAAGACCTATTAACACACTTAGTATTTAATTTTCAATATGGCGTTAAATTTTTTTTTTGCGCAGATAAGAGAAGTGATGAGTGGTCATTGATTCACACATAATATGCGTCATAGGTTACAGATAAACCGAATCTATTTGCATAATGCCCTTGCAGCTATTAGTTGCGAAGTAGGTGGTTTTGTTTAAAATTAATATAAGAATTCGGAATTTTCGTAAAAAACAAAAGATTTTAAAATTATTATCATAAGAACAAAATTTTCCACAAACATTCAATTCAGCAGCCTCCATGAATTAAAAGAACAAAAATTATTCATCTAAAGGAATTTCAATTTCAAGTTACTATAAAATATATTTAAAAATTTATGTTTATACTATTTTAAATCATTATTTTTTATATGTATAGAAAATCAGAATAATATAAATATGTGGAAATTATTTTCAGTCATGTCAAGTTAGACCTAAAACTATATTCATGCATCTCATACATCATAGTTTTATATTTATTGCATTCGCAACTCAAAAAATAATTTAGTGGCTTTAAAAAATTCGATGATGATGTGCCAATTTTAAAAAAAGTCCCGTGCTCCCCATAATGTTTTCCTGATTAGTAGCATAAAATAATTTAATTATCATAAGAATTTTTTCAAAATCTATGAGATAAAAAAATAATTAAAATGTTATTAAAAAAGTGTTTTTTTAATATTTAAATTATTTTTACATTAAGTTTCATTAGTGAGTTTTTACAATTTCAATAGAAAGTTGAAGTTATGTAATGACTCTACTGACGATCTAATCCACGATAATACTCTTCGAACATTTTTGAAAGCGCACTGTTTTTCTATATGTACCTATATATGTCAGGGGATTGTTAAAAAGTAAAAATTTTTAAAGAACATTAATTCTAAAACTTTATGTAAAAATACTATTTCAATAGTCAATTTATTAGGTTTATAATATTCAATTTTAGAAAGTTCTGAATCGTCAAGAAGGTATTTCCGATTTTCTATTATGTCCGATAAATGTCAAAGTTTTTCTATACACATATTAAGTGAACATTCGATGACCTACTCATGTATCTGTGATAAGTTCATGATTATGCATTATTCTGAGAACTGTTGCTCTTGATCGACAGAAAAAAAAAACGAATCGAGTGTTCGACTTGACGTTATCGTTACACCTGACAACACGCTCATCCTCGATAAAGTTTTGCAAATATTCAAATAAAGGCAGAGTAGGGATCTTAAGAAGACAGAATGTGAATCGCATCGTAATCTCATTTAAAACATTAAAATAACCACTTACCGTCGGATAGATTAATTCGTTGTTTGCATAAGTTAATATTTAACGTTTAAAATTTTCTGCGATCCGTGGTCATTTTCGAGCACTGCTATATTGTTTAGTATGTTGGTGTCCGCCGAATTTTTATTCGACCAATTACTATTAAATTTTCCTCTCTTTTATTTTCTAACAAGGACTTTTAAGTTAGCCCCGTCTCACCTCCACTCAATCCATCCATCAGGATTCCGCTTGTGGAGCGGTGAAAACCTATAACTGCCAAATCCAGCGGGACAAATACCGATTAGTAAGAGATCGCCCCGCACTGGTCGCGGTGTATGTAGTTTAAATCGCAGGAATTCGATACTCGTGCGTCACGTTTCACGTGTGCATAGGCTTCGGGCATTGGATCTGTCAATTTCACAGGTCCAGCTCGCGTCGTCGAGTGTGAAAAAAGAAAACCCCAGCCGCCCCCGTATGAGCGATCGGACAAAACCAAAACGCACGTCCACTTAGTAACCGTGACGAATGCTGTTCAACTTGGACGGGCGACCGGGGCTCGCGACCCCGAAACTCTTCCCCCAAAAGGCGCATTTATCACGTAAATGCTTATCCAACATATCGATTATATTATTATAGAGCGTGAATTCCACAAAATGTCCCCATCTCTTACCTTCTTCTCTTTCTGATCAATTTTCACATAGATGAGTATGTTCTCTTAACTGATGAGCACTATAACCATTGAATATCTCTTTCTGTCTGATATGCTTAGTTAGTTGTTAAAATGGACACCATAAATAGAGACTTGTAATAAAACCAAATGGAATTGGTATCTATCATAATCCAAACGTCAGCTAATAAATTGCAGCAGACCAAAATTTCACATTAGATGACTGATAAATAATAAAAGGCGCGTTATCTATTTCGTATAAATCAATATTAATTTCCTGCCGAAGTTCTAAATTTTTTACAATATAAATATGGATAATCAAAAATGAAAATTTTGATAAAGAAGAAAAAATAAAAGTTTTCTTTTTATTATAATATAAGCCAATATTTTTCATATAGACGTACAATGAGATATGGATTAAATTTCTACTCTAATTACAAAGTGTAATTTTGCGTTTTTTTATTTTTTTTACTTGAAAATTGTTTAACAATGTATATTGTAAGAATAAGGGCAGTATTACAATTTAAATACGAAAATGACTAAAATGATCTCACCGTCAATCTAACGGCTTCATTACATTCATAATATGACGTTGGGGTTGCTTTATCGATAATCTACTGTCAAACAGTTTCTTTGGATTCGTTTAAAAAAGGTGCTATTTCGTAGACTATTTTTTTGCGTCAATTTCCGTTGAGACCTAAAACGAAATATTCGCGGTATTATTCATCTAAAATACTAAAATATACCGTAGAAAAAAGTACGAATAGCATCTGCGAAATAGTACCTTTTTCAAAGAATCCTAAGAGGTCACTTTTTTATACAGAAGCGCCGCTATATATGTAACATGTATAGCAAGAGAGTGAGAGAGGGGAGGGGAGTTTTGGGGTTGTCGGTAAAGTAACTCTCTACTTTCCCGTTTTTTATTGAACTTCAAGAAAAAAATAACTTATGTCCTCCTGAAGATTATATGGAATATATTTCGAATTTCAGAGCAATCGGTTCAGTAGTTTTTTTGTTTAACGTGCATAAAGAAAAGCAAGCTTTGTCTTTATAAGTTAATATGATTGAATGAAAAATAAATATTAGTTTCTTTATAATTATAGATTCCTTTATAATATGTTGATATTGAGTATAAAATTAAAAATAGATAATTTATGATTCCTTTATAAATTTAATTTTACAATGAAATATTAAAATTAATGAGTTGAAATGGTTGAGAAAGAAAAGAAACTTGTACGTGCAAAATTTAATCGGTAGAAGGTTTTACTTTAGTGTACTATGGAATGTGCTTGAATAGATTTATAATTTTATTTCGTAGGTGCGGCGAAGTATAAAGTGAAGATAGGTATATATAATTCAAAAAAATCAAACTTACATTTGAAAGAAGGTTAAGTATAATTATAAATTATTGATATATTTTTCACTATACTAAAAGAATTTCCTAACTTTTTATATACATATATCTGTAAAAAAGATTTTATATTCATCTTTTTTTTTTCAAATTTGAGTGCTAAATCAAAATCAAAATCAAATTATTTTGTTTCATCAAAGTGTATGGGAATCATTTTATATCATATTTTAATAAAACTTATTTCATGATTCACATTTTTTTATACACAGAAATTACAGATTTATGCATATAACTTTTTCGCAATAACTTGTTTGCTTTAACGTTCGCTAATTCCTTTCTTAGACATCTTTACAATTTTATAACAGAGTCGCACTTTCTCCTGTATAATAATCAACTATTCAAGAGGCAAGCACTATTCTACATCGGACAATAGCTATGTAAAAGATGCGTACGCCTTACGCATAACGCATTGCACCTTTCCGCTTGAAACTTTCGGGATCCCACCAAATCTACGTGGGTCTTGCCAACGGATATAACAGACCTGATGAGTAAGTAAGGTCGGGAAGATGTGTTGGCTGGGGGGAGGGGATATATAGTTTAGCAAATGATACGAGGAGGTCCGAAATAAAGTTATAACGAGTTCTCGTTTCGGATAATCCAACCGCGATCAAAAGACCCCGCGCGCTCGCTCCTCGCTTAGATGACGGATGAAGAAAGGAGAGGCGTGGAGAGCCAGCGGTGACGGCGGCGGCGGCGGCGCGGGCGGGTCATTGGTCTTTCTATAGCGAGATGCCGAGTTTATCCTTCGTACACACACACACACACACACACACACACACACACACACACACACACACACACACCTACACACACATATGCGCGCGCGCGCGCGCACACAGGAAACGGTCGGAGAGTAGAACCTCCCGTACTCTAATGTCCACCATCGGGACGCACCGGGTCTTCGTCGTAGATCACTCCCGCCGCCGCTTTGGCTGACGCTTTGCCTGACGCTGGGTCTCCCGGCGTTGCTCGTCCCTCCGGCGCCCACCCCCTGCGGCTTATCCCGCTCGCGCTGCAAAGATCGAAAACGAGAGGCTACTGCTCTTGACGCCCGGAAACTGCTCGCGTACGTATGGGTCGCGGGGGCTGTTTGGATTGGCATTTAATTTTCTGTTAAAACTGACCCTCGCCCGGGTTTCGCAATGCTCGCGCGCGGCGATGCGCATTTGTCGTTATAAGTCGGTATAAGGCAACGAGAGGTCCCTTTACACGTTCGTCGGGTAAAATGGAAAAGGTGTAGGCAGCAGTGTTAGGCAGTGTTAATAAAGAAATTCGTAAAGTTCGGCATAATTTGCGACGAATTCGTATTTTACAAGTAATTCCTTAGTTTGTAATTAAATGTTCTTAGAATTGTATACTTTCTTCAAATTCATTACAAAATTTTTTTAATTTTACTCATTTGATCATTTCAATTTCAATCCTATACATATATAATAGAAATGTGCCCAATTTAATTTATTAGATCCATTTAATTATAACAAAATTATCATTAAATATTTAATTTTCATTTAAAATTTAAAATGGATGACATATTCATTCTGTGACGTCATCAAATTTATAAAATTACATAGAATTCAATATCGAAAGAAAAGCTGATTTAACAATCTGTAATTGGACAAATCCAAGCTGTTTTCTTCATATAATAAAAGTATAAGTACATAGCAATATAAAACTTCTATATATTGACTTACGGCATGTGTTATATTACTCGTTTACGGATCGTATATGGCAGGTGTCATTTTTAATAATTTAATCTTCAGGGTTGTAAAAATACCATCCTATTGTTTACTAAATTCTAAGACAAAAGGCATATTTTGCATTTTACTCGTAATTGTCAATTTTTCTCTATTTTTGCAATTTTAGAATTCAGCGTCATTTTTTATTTTTCGAATCTTTTTCAAATTCGTAATGGCAGCGATCAATATAGAACGTACTGAAATTAAATAAAACATTTATTTTTCTTCGGACGATTGCCGATAACCTTCGGTATATCGATTAGAGCAAACAAGTATATGGTATATACACATCTAGGCATTTATAACTTTCTTGCCAATTCCATCGCAAGGGACTTTTTCTATTATTTTTTCTTTTTTCTTTTTTTGCTCTCATGTCGTAAAACACCCGCCTTCGCCTGAGACGGCACTTCCACCAAAGAGCGAAGTGTTGTGGAGTCCCCTTCAAGACTTGGATCGATGTGTGGTGCGCGCGGTTGCTGCGAAGGAATCGGCTGTGCGCGCGTGGATTTCGTAAGCGCGCGACGCGTCGCTCTCCCGGTCAATGGTCCCCTCTCCAGGCCGCCGTACACACACGCACAGACACAGACACACTTATATATATATATATATATATATATATATATATATATATATATATATATATGTACTCATGGTGCTGTATGTACGGTATATGTATGCATATATGGAGAAGAAGCGAATATAAGAGTGAGCATACACACACACGCACGCGCACGCTATTGCTCTCCAACGTGTATATAAAAGTACCGTCGCAGACTCGTGCCGCTCTATCCGGGCACCTGGGAGGAGCCGACGCGGCGGGGATTTCTCGTCTAGCCCGACTTTTCCTGGAGCTTCGCGAGGAGGAAACCCCTGCTCAATGTTCCCCCGAGGTTTCTCCAACCCCTGCCCCCACCCCGTTCTACCCACTCTCAACCCCCGGACAACCTCTTCTATCGTAACCTTGATTTCCCAGCTCGATGTATAGAACTTTTCGGGTGTCACTCGACGATCAAGACGTAAGCTGTTTCTTTCTCTTTCCTTCTCTACTTAACACGCTCTGCGCCCGGCGCTTGAATTTCTAGGCAGAATTTCGAACGGGGCCCATGCCAAATTATATAATTGAACGCGAAAAGGGCGCGGCGCGCATAAATTTTATACGCTAATGGGAATTAATGATTTCAACGAGTTATACGCGAGAAGACTGAAAGACTGTATTTATTTCGTCAGATTTCGATGTGATTGATGTTATTTTCGTAAATTGAAAACTAATACTTTATTATAGAAGTAAATTATGCGTACTGATAAAAAGAACTTGTTCACCCTATAAATATTTGAAAGAATCATTCTGTGTTGAAGCTAATAAAAAATAAATTTCTGTTAAACTGAGAAATTGTAACATCTTTTACGTTTTCTTCTAAAACACCTCTAGACGTAGAGATTATAATACGAGTATATATAATAGACTTTTACAGTTTTTTTCACATCATTGTAATATTTTGTTTTGAGAAGAATATTATGTTTTATATAATTTATATTAACGATACAGAATTCTAATCTTTAAGAAAATTTATTTTTCTTAATAACATTAATGGTTGCACCTTTTATGATCCTGCAAGCTGTATATTTAGAATTTGTCTTGGTATTTTTTTTTTATGTTTTTCTTTTCATAGAAATAAGAAAATTTTGCTGGAGAATAGAGGGAGGAACTTTATTTCAACAGTAATTTGCAGTAAAATTTTTAAGTTTATCATAATTGCATCAGTATAAATTGACAAAATTCAAATTCTATTAGCCCCTTAAAATAAATTACATTTAATATGTATATATTCTGTTTTACTTATTCTGTAGTATTTCGTTTTCGAAAATTCTACGTTATAGAAAATAATATTTAGGATAAAAATGGAAATATTAATTTAGTAAAACAGTAATCAAAATTCTTGAGCATATCTCATTTTTAGAAAATTTTCCTACTATTAGATTTATTTTTATTTCCATTGGTAATATATTTTAACTAAATTGACATCTCGTGCTTTTACTTACGTGCTTCATATAAGAGCAGCTCGTATCGATCGCGTTCGTAGCTTTTCGTAAAATCCTTCTAAGCCTTAGTTCATAGCTTATTTGAAATAAGTCTGACGTCTTTAATTAAACAAAATTAAAGATTTATATAACTTCCGAGATAATATTATTAATGAAATAAAGTTTAAATTTTAATTATAATATAATTAATTTTGTGACAAGAATATATGTTTGAACAATGTCTATATATATATATATATATATATATATATATATATATATATATATATGTGTGTGTGTATATATAATATACATGTTTTTAACATAGTAATTTCTTTTGAATATTTTGTTTGAATGACTGTTTTACTCATTTAAATAATATAGTAACATTCAATTTCGTTCTATTGATAAAAACGCATATATAATATTATATATTTTTGTATAAATGTAAATGAAATAATAAGAATCCAGTTATAACGTAGTATAGCTAGGTATAAATTAGTATTGGTTAACGACAATGGGTAAAATTAAAGAATATTTAATTTCTATCAAACAGAAATTTTAACTTTGCCTGATATCGGCGAACTCTGATTTTCTACATGCGTCAGTAGACAGGCGACGTAATTGGATTCGGTGGTGGAATCTCATTGCTGGGACTAGAGTAACGTTGTACGCATCCGACATCGCGTTTCAATGGATTCGGCAATCTAGTATACTACTGCTTTGTACTCTTTAATAGAAAATGAGTTTAGAACATTTTTTCTTCTTCTTTACAAGTAAATTTATTTCTGAAAACAAAATAAATACTTGTCTTTCAGTATTAAAATTATTCATTCATAATACAACAAAAGTTTTCGCAGTAGTACGAGGACAGTTTAGATTGTTCAGACCACTTTATAGGTTAAAATATAAAAACGGAATATTACTTAAGCTTAGTTTAGAATTATTAAAGAAACGTCTTAAAATATAGTTCACGCGTTTGAATATATAAAAGTTGAATGCCTTACACAGTTCTAATAATTCCTATTACTGTAGTATATGTAATGTAAAAAAGATAACATCTGTTATTTATGAAACAATTTGTACAATTAGAATTTTCTATAATTTCTAAAAGTATTCTCCTTAATTTAGAATATTTTATGATAAATAATTTATCCAGTGAATGTTTTAAAGTTTAAAACATCTCACGAAATAATAGTTCTCAATTTTTGGATTTCATTTGAAATGCTCAAATGTTTTTGAATATTTCATATTAGATTAAAGCAACTTAAGTTTTTGAAATATACTTGACCGCAATTTAAATTCAGCAACCACAAAATGAAATTTATTAAAATATGTTTAATTATTTAAAATTTTATTGTACAAGTTATAAGGTTCGCTAATATTAATTTTTTAGTAAAATGATCCCAACGAACTATTTTTCATTGAAAACGCATTAGTTTATTTATCATCATTTTACTAAAGAATTATCATTAAAATTTTATTGAAAGGAAACTTTTTTCTATTCATGAAGTATAAAAGGAGTATTGCAAAAATAGAAGTATTTTTATTTTACATATCTCATACGATATCGTACAACTTTAATAATAATTTGAAAAGTTTTATACAGTTAAGCAAATTTTTTTACTTTTCTCTAAGTTGCTAAAATAAAATTGAGAAAAAAGATTTTGTAAATATATAATAACAATGTTGTTTCTAATATGACAATTTCCAAAATAATATGTTTTTGACATTAAGTAGTAATCTACCAATCATAAAGTATAAGTATCTGGAATCTAATTAAAAAGTTTTTTCTAATTATCGTGAAAAATCCTTCTTCAATAAAATACCTATAGCTTCAATAAATTTAAAAAAAATGACGACGCCTGTAACAAATAAATAAGTTTCTTACAATTTTATATTTTAGGATACATAAAATTCAATTAACTTGATATATATCTAACTTATTAATGTTATGCTTGAAAAAGTTATTAAAACATTTTATATTAAAAACTGAAAATGAAGCACCCTTATCCAGAACTCTGCGTATGCGAAATAGGTCATATCTGAAAGCTCGAAGCTTTTATCTAAACAGAGATTCTTTTACTATTAACCAAATAATTCGACGCAAACCAGAAATGTAGTCACAATGAAATTTGTAAAATTAATAATAATTTCAATGATATTAAAATCAAAATATTCTAATTTAAATATTATGTAAAAGTTTAATGTAAATAAATGTAAGTCAATGTTAGATTATAATATGTTCTGGGAATATTAATTTGATATATATATATATATATATATATATATATAAGTCTTTGTTTTATTAAAGTTTAATTTTACTAATTTTGTATGCGCTGCGTTTATTATTAAAATAACATGAAGTATATAGATTAGGTAACTTTTATTTATTTCTGATACCGTAAGACACTGGAACGAAGAATTAATGAACAGCGTCAGCAACAAAGTCAAAGATAAATATATCCTTATTTTAATATATGATATACCCAAAGATGTATCAGATGTGTCATGTATCAAAAAATCAGATGTATCAAAAAATATCACTATACTTTATCGCATTATAAAAGAGACATTTCGACAAACATTGTTTTATCCAATAAATCAATCAAATTTGTCAGCTGACTCTATAGATTTTATAGATTTTTCCGTTAGCTATCATCTCTGCTCGCTGTTGACAGCATGTTCTGAAATATTCTTTTATTACTTCTAAGAACTTTGCAAAAGTAAAAGCCTTAAAATTTCACTAGAGCAGAAATATATTAAATTAATAAATATTTTTATCGGTCTTACCACCACCTGAAATTGAAATTTTCCTTTGGCGTCCGAGGTTTCGTTTCGAACCGCTAGAGTTCATTTTCAGGAACTAAAATAAAGCAGAAATACACTGACAGAGATTTCAAAAGTGAAGGTTTTGCATATTAATAATGTTTTCTTTTCATGCATAACTATTATAGATTCTATCTGCAGAAAATAATGATAACTGGATTCTGAAAAATGTTCAAATGATTATATTGATGAACTGTTAGTCAGCTGCTTGATAATGTACAAATTATTCAAGATTCAAATTAGTACATTTACGTGGCAATAGTTATAAATTAATAATAATACAGATTTTAGAGTATTAAATAACTTGACGCATTAAAACATTGTTGAGCCATCATGGATGTCGCCAGTAAACATGCACAGTCCGAATACAAATACTCATGTATTTGGGAATTCAATATGCTTTAACACTAAATATTCCATTTTTACTTCAGAAATTCACATTAGTTTATTAACACTGACTATGACTAACAATATAGTAATTCAGTATATAACCAAGTTAGTAAATTGGATTTTGGTGCAGCCTTCTCTTTCCATATCAAGGAGAGGAGTATGTAAAAGGTATAGGTCACTTAGACCTTGGATTAATGTTCTCTTACTCTATATGTAATATACATTCGTGAAATTTCTGTAATTCGATATAATGCCAATAGACTTAAAAAAGCAGCATACTACACGGTGTACATTGCTTTGTGTAAAAAATTTATATTGTAACTTTTAGAGTATACGAAAAACTATTTTCTTTAAACATCCGTATAAAAACTTTTAGTGTCCCATAAACCATTTAGTGACGGCACGTTGCCGATCAATAACGTTTCACGCCATATATGACGCTCTTTTTGTTATAGCAAACATTATGGCTATACATTGTAGATTGGTATTTTATAATGAAATTGATTAAATTTTCAGGACATAATTTGTTATAAAAACAAAACATTTCAAAAATGAAATCTTATAGTAGATACTGTATTGTTACGACACTGTATATTGTAAAGCATTCGTTAATTTTTAACAAGAAATAAAATATCTCGATCAGTAATGATAAATATTATACAATAAGTATGCTTTAACAACTACCAAATAATAAATATCACATACAATTATGGTAATCACAGTAGTAGTAATGAGGTTTTTTAAGCATACAAAATTAAATGTATAAAAAGATATGAATCCAATCAATTTCATTCAAGAAGAAACTATAATCTATTATACGTTTATTATATATTACCTTATATATTAAAAACAAACTATAATCTATTTATACATTTCATCAGTCTTTCCTTATGCACATATAGAACACTTAAAGCTTAGATGTCTCAGGGTGAGGCACAAATTAACATATAAATTGAGTGTTTAATCGAGTTGAAGGAAGTCTTTCTCCATTGTTGACTTTAATCTACCGAGAGACAGAAAATTACAAATGTCTGTCAATAGAAACCGAAAAAAATCTGAATTTTTATTTTATGCCTTCGATTTGGAAGAATCATTTTTAATGTCAATGCATAAAGGGAGTTCTCTATTTATTGCTTTAATGATAAATCGATTATTGAACATCCAAATAAATATAGAACAATAATTTCCGTAAAATTGCAGAGAGATAGAATACTTGTCGGCTCAGTTATAGGGGCAGTTATTTTAGAGTATTGAAAAACATATTACAAAACTTACAAATTACGAATGTTTCATAAAATACTAGACGCTTTAAAAATGATATTTGGTCCCTATGAGGATCGTAATAAATTTCTAATTGACAATATAGTGCTAATTAAAGTAACATGTTTAAATGGAGTTACGGCTTAGCCACTATACTAGTTGAACACTTTCTTATAGCGAACTGGTCATTCTCTAGCTGATTGGAATAAGCACATTTTTTTCTTTGTTCACTTTCAATTTTCAAACAATTGCGAAAACCAGCTAGGTACACTCATCCTTTATTCAGGATCACTCGTTAGGATTATACTCACTACATTGAACAGCAAAAATGAAAGGATTAGTGATTGTATAATATATATAGAGCTATTTTGCACAAATTCCTAATATTATCGACTTGGTCAAATAATATCTTCATTAGACAAAGCGCTGACAAAAATAGCGGTACTTTGACTAGAGCTGCTATGTTAGGAACTCCCTTAAAATAACTATCAATTCTTTTGTTTCGCTTCTTAGTGCATATCTGAGGATGTATCAACGGATGTATCAATAAAAGAAATTTTTGATATAATTCAATCAACTTATGCACATCACTTTCGATAATAATAAAGTTATACAATTATGTCCCTACCCTTGATACGTAGTCAACCCAGAGATTTTCTCAAAAGGCAGATATAGTAAGCATCCCTCTTTAAAAGTTTTACACATCTCACAACAGAATCTTATAGCATATAATGTATACATTTAATTTTTGTTTGTAGAACATCTAGTATTGTCCTAAAACAGTAACCGAGATAAAGGAAAAGCCATTTCTCATTAAACCACATATATTAAGTTATTATCCCATATTTGTGGTACTTTTTGGTTCAGTAGTATACTCAGCAGCTCCGTGATAAATTTTTTTCTACTGCAGCATCCAGACTAGAAATAGTATCAAGAAAAGAACATTTACGTCAGCTTCGAAGTTCAATATTAGGATGATTATTAGTTTAAAAGTTTGCGAAAGTATCATCAAACATCTGCACAAGTGATAGATTGTTGATTTTTTAGAATATATGAATAACCCCACGATATCTTTGATTGAAGCTCAAGGTAGTCTTACAAAATATTGATAAAATCAAAATGTAATTATAAAAGTTTTTATAACATCTTTTTCATTAAATAGTATTGTAATGTAGTGGGATAACTTTACTAAAGTGATCTCAACATAATGAAAGCATCAGATACTCGTCTGCATAAACACTGTTCAGCAAATGTATTCACGGTTGTATATCGTCTGTTCGTCGATTTATAAAGCTGTTGGCTCATGCACGGGAGGTATGATTTACTCTGAGTCATCTATTCATAACTGAACAAAGAATTGCCTTTGAGCAAAATGTTGTCGCAATACTAATAAATATAGTTGCAAAAGTTTTGAAGGCTGATTACACGCAGAAGGTGCTCCTTTTAGGAGACTACAGAAACTAGAACTGAGTTTAGGTACATATTTAAAAAATAAAGAAACGATTCTACAGAATATTGTTGGAAATATGAAAATGTGAGAAGAGAAATTATCAGAGTTGTATCTCCAGTTGAGGAACTAAAAAAATAAGTTGTTCACATTAATAATGTTGATAATGTAACGAGTGTGTTGATGCAGTAGTATTGGTTATGATCGTAATTTTGACGACAACACGTATAGGATAGATTTTGCTGCTTATTGAACTCGACTCGTAATGTGACGAGGTTCGATGTGTCAAAAGCTGCAAGTCCACTGAAATATTGACTTCGTTTATTCGGCTAAGAACAGCCCCAATTACTGGTCAATAGTTGGTAGTCTGAATCCTAGCTAAGCAAGCTGACAGTCATAAAATCGTAGCTAAGTAATAATACTGAGCTTATAGATCTGTGCCAAGTTTATGGTATCGTGCTCTCGGATCCTAGCTACGACCATAGCTAATATGCATAGCATAATACGTAGGATTTGATTGTCTGAGGACAGCGGGTTATTCAGAACAAATAGGCAGACAGTCTTGTAAATTGCATGTTGTATAGCTATCAATTTGATAATAATTGTCGAGGACAGACAGATTGTGTAGCAAAACATAACACGCAGTATTACAAATTACATATTTAATCTCTATAGTTTGAGAATGAAAATAGACAATTGGAGTTTACTGCTCGGAAAAATGTGTGATTACATATAATTTTCCGAATGCAAGTACAATTTACGAGAGGGCATAATTAAAAAAAATCATATCAAAGATGACATCAATATGATACTATCTTATTAATTCCAAATAACTTTAATATAGTTAATACTAAATTGTATTTAATTTTTATGTAACTTAAAACTGACTGCATCGGCTGTAGTAACTAATTATTTGAGTTTGAACTTTATTAAAACAATTAATTATATTAGATAGTCAATTTAATTAACATTGAATTAAATTTTCAATATTAATCACATTTATTTGTTATTTTTATTTATTCCTATATTTCAGTTACAATCAGATATCATTCAAATGTTATAAATTAAACATCGCTCTGCAAACTGAAAAAAGTTTATAAGTTTGGTTTATGGTTATTAGTTTATATATATTTTTTAAGTTATATTCTCGGCATTATTATCGACATTATCACTTGGCAGTAATCAACGTCATTTCCTAAAGAGACATTATAAATTCAGTGGTTTTCTAACCTATTTTCTCTAAAGTTTAATTTAATTTACTTTATTTGGTAACACTATATTAATTTCGATATCTACAAATGAAACATTATTAAGCTATCCAATATATTAATACAAGTCCACATATGAAATATTAGTTTTTCATGAAATGAAGGAGCCCCTATACAGTACTAATTTCAATCGATATTTTATTTTGCTTGAAAAAAAAATGTATATTAAAAAATAAACTCAAGAACATAACGTAAAATTGATAATATAATATTTTTAATGGCCTTACAGTTTGTCATATACTAATATAATTATAATACTTCAGGCAAACTTACAGTAAAATTTACATGTGTTTGTAAAAAGATTGTAAGACTTTATGATTGTAACACAGAAATATTTTTAATATTGCGGGAAATTAATGTTATATTCCGGGGAGCAAAAAGAAAGAGAGCGAGAGATAGAGAGAGAGAGAGAGAGAGAGAGAGAGAGAGAGAGAGAGAGAGAGAGAGAGAGAGACAGAGAGACAGAGGGAGAAAGAGAGAGAGAGAGAGATAGAGAGAGAGAATGAGAGAGAAAATGAGAGAGAGAATTATAGGAAAGACCGAGCTTTATTTTTTATGCTTGGTTGATATGCAGAGTGCAAACTATCTACATATCCTCTAACAATTGTATACTTGCATTCAAGAGAAAGTAAAAAATTTCGTACTTTTATAAAATCCCAACTAATTCAAAATTAGGTTTATTATTGAAAAATGATTTTGAAAGTAATGTTAAAATAGAGCAACCTAAAATTATTCAATCTAAAACAAAATATTCAACATGGTAAAGATAATCTACCACATGCACTTGTGTTCAGCATAATCTGATAATCAATCTGTATAAGTAGATTATATAAGTAGATTGATTTATTGACTCATTATTTTTTATCATGTTAAAAACTTTTTATATGTTAAAAACTTTACAGATGATAATTATTAATATGATAATTATTAATAAAATCTTTTGAAACACAATATTATATAAAATTATAGGACAGCAGATAAGGGAACTATTTATTGCAACAATTGAAGGAGTTTAGTTAAGTAAATAAGTACAAGTCTTTTCTAATTAAAGTATCAAAAAACTTACCGACGTAGCATCATAATGATTTATAGTAATTTGAAATTAATGTATATTACTTATAACTTTTTTTGAATACGAAAATCGAGATTTGTATCGTAGAATAATAAAATCAGATAATCCTTTTTTATCTATAGCTGGCAACTAAGTTTCTCATCTATGTAAGTATATTTTGATTTATAGGTAATTCGTGCTACTTGCGTACTTAATCTAATGATTTATCGTTACTATAATAAATATACTGTTTCAATGGTTCGACATTTTTATAAAATATTTATTATTCGTTATAAAAGTTTTTAGTTTTTAAAAGTTTACTACCGAAATTCTTATATTTTCTGATACTTGTAATAAATATACACAAATAAAGAAGTCCAGTTTGATACAACTATTGCAGGATTGTTTAATTCCCAATAATTCAGAATTATTTAGAAAATAAATACCTCTATTTAAAGAATTTTTAGTAGTTTTAGTAAAATATTAAATATTACATCTTTTTGTAGAGTTGTTCCTGAATCATTTTATTGGATTAGTACATTGCCTGGTACTGGTGTCCTACTGTGCCAGGGATACATTTTTGAACGGTTTGATCAAAATTTGAGATCAAGTTGTTTAAACTTTAATTGCTGAATTGAAAATTAAAAGAAGCATTGGTATTCTAATAATAATATTATACCTTACGTATGCTTCTGTATTTTTTAGTTTGAGTAAGTCGTTGATTTTCAATTTAGAAATAGGATGGTATTCAATGCTCATACTTCAAGTTTCCTAGGACTTCAATTAAGATATTGTTTCTATGTGACACAACATGCATTTGCGGGTATACTTGAGATTTTTGAACTATGGTTGCTCTATGATTTTTAATTATGCACTGATTTTTATTTGCCGCTCTTTTTTATAATCTTCATTGAAGAACAAAGTTAAGATCTGTAGTTCTTTCTTTTCTGGGATGAAATTATGGATAGTGAATCTACTTCCCAACTTCAAATGTTATTTATAGATTTACAGATAATAATTAAAGATGTACATATCATGTTGTCCATTATCTTCTCCTTTTTTCTGATAGTAACTGGATCTCTGTTAAAGAAGAAATTCTTCTTTTGACGACTATAGATATCACTTTCCATTGCATAGAACATAACATTTATTTCTTAGACATTTCAATGATAATGTTAGGAGACATTACTTATCCTCATGAATCAATGCTGAATTAATATCAGCAAGATTTATATCTGCGAGTACTATGTTATATTGGATACTTATTGAGTATACTAGTAAAAGTCCATTTCTTTTTTAAAAATATTATGTTTATTCTTGTTAAATTCAGTTGTTTTCTTTTGTCGTAAATTGGATAATGCAGTTTTATTGAATTTATTGATTAAAACTATTTATACTGTTGGTATACTTGAATGGGCGATCTTGGCTCTCCCCAAACTCATAAGTGTCATGCCCAGCTACTAGGGTTTTGACCCGAGTGAAAATGTAGTTGAATTTATGGTTTATATGGAGTGTGGCTTATTCGAAGTTATAATTCTGCTTGATAAATCACACATTTGATAAATTATTCTTTCTCTAACTTAAATTAGTCAGAGTACATTATAGTGCTTTTAGCATTAGTTAATATCAGTCCAATATATCATATATAAATCTATTTTGTTCTCGAAATTATTATATTATTACTTATAACATACATAGTTTAAAAAATTTTATATAACTTATTTCTATCTTTATTCTGAATTTACTTTGCCAATTCACAATACCAATTTTATTATATTGATTTTAACCTTTCATTGGGAGATAGGACAGTCGCAAGAATAATTGCAGTTTAGTTTTTAATTCCCTTGGAGGCAGTTTGGATTTTAAGTGGTTAGACTACCTGAAATGTTTATAAAGTATGTTTCTCCTAATAAAGAATGACAATGGCTTAGAATAATACAAATATATAAGATGAATGTTTATATAGTAAGGTAGTGATACGTGTAATATTATTTGATAATATTTGTTTGCAACAAAATAAAAAAAAACATGTTTAGCATTGAAATAAAAGTTTCATATAGTATCGTCATTTAAATATTTCGTAAATGAATTATAAGGAAATTTCTTTCTTTCTATTCTTTATTATAAAATTAAAAAATTATATATATATATATATATATATATATATATAACAATTTTCATATTTATGTAAAGGAACAATAAATCTTAAGCAATAAGCCAAAGATAAAATATGATTGATTTCGTCGATTTTTTTGGGCAAGACGTTACATTTAAACAGATGCGCATTCTTCTAAAGTTTTACCTTCTGTCTGAAATCTGTCTTTTCTAACCCGTGCATGCTCGTGACATTCTGTACCTCTTATATTATAAGCAATAATAAATCATGGCTGTTGGCGAAACCAAATTCTCGATCGTGTCACGTGCATGCCGAACTACACACACACACACACACACACACACACACACACACACACACACAGAGAGAGAGAGAGAGAGAGAGAGAGAGAGGGAGAGGGAGACGAGCGAGAAACTGCCCTCGATTGACGGGAGAGAAAAAACATAGCGCCAAAATCGCAATATATCGAGCATATCCGCACCCCCTTCTGCCACCCATCCATTCGTTCATTTCTCTCCTTCTATCTCTTTATCTTCAACTCTCTTTTGCTCTCTCTGTCTGTCTCTCTCTCTCTCTCTCTCTCTCTCTCTCTCTCTCTCTCTCTCTCTCATTGCTTCTACCACGCGCTCACCCCGATGCCGGCGCACTTGATTCCCCCATCAGCCCGCGCGCGCGCACCACAGAACCAGAGAGTCCCCAAAGCACGAGGGGAACTCAGCTCGACTGATCGTCGGAATGCATCGCGCGGGCGCGCGCGCGAGAGCGAGCGAGTGAGCGTAGAGCGATGCAGGTTGAACGAACGGACGATCGAGCGAATCTCGGTATATAGTTTAGACAGGCGGCGAGAGAGAGAGAGAGAGAGAGAGAGAGAGAGAGAGAGAGCGAGAGAGAAGGAGGGAAAGAGAAAGAGGGAGGGGGCGACCCTGGAGTAGACGGTAGCGCGCGGTGGTAGCGTGTATAGGGAGGGGGGGTACGCGGTGGAGGAGGAGGAGGGGGTGGTTCATTTTAGCCCCCGCGGACTCTCCTGCGAGCGATCGATATATTCGCCTACGCGCACGAGCCTGCGTATGTGAGTGTATTCCGGAGAGAGAGAGAGAGAGAGAGAGAGAGAGAGAGAGAGAGAGAGAGAGAGGGACTAGGAGCGAGCAAACATACTCGCGCGCATGTTCTGCTCTCTCCAACATTGAACGCACACGCGCTCGCGCGGTTTCGCGGATTCGCTACTGCTGTCGCCGCCGCTATATAACGTCACGGGAGCGCGTAATGCCAAATTACATAGACAAGCACGAATTTTGCCAAGCCACAGACCTGCAAACACAGACGAGCGCAGTCGTTGGGCTGCAAACGCAAATGCGTGTTTAGCGTTTCCATATATATACATGCTTATATGGATGTGTGCATGTCTGTGTGCGTGCTATCCCGTTTGATTTACCCAGGGAGGATTCGGTCTTTTGCAATAATTATTTACACAGCTCGACGTGATTTCCCGAACAGTGGGTTTGATTGGTATGGGGATTTGATGAAAAATTGTCTTGATTAATCGAGAGGGTACTAGACTTTTCAATTTTGTTCTTTCTTTTTTTTTGAAAAGCTCTGGCAGACGAAAAATTATCAAGCCTCTCTACTGTCAGTTTCATCGACGCGCTCTGTCTATATTGCGATTTTTACGCGTAATACACGCGAGTATAGTATTAAGTTACGTACACCGACAGTTTTTTTTTTGTTTTTTTTTTTTTTTTTTTTTTAATTTTTACTGACGATATAAAGTGCGACTGCCTGCAGGTAGGGTAAATAATTGCGCGATAACGCTGTCTCAAATATATGTATATGATGGAAGCAAATAAACTATACGAAATCGCTCACGCCTATATTTGTACAAATGTTGAAGCGCGCCAGAAGTGCGTCAGGAAACGCTCTGATGTTTGCGTTCTCGCGCAGGCAGACGGTCATCCGCATATATGTGTGTATGTGTTCACATATTTGTAAAAACACGCGGCGGTAAGATCCGATGCTCATCGCTGCTCGGTCGTCGGATGCTCTCTTATATTATAATTCCAGGCGTGTTGTACGCATGGAAAATACAATGTGTCCTCCTTTTCCTCCTACCCCTACCATGCTGAAAAAGAGATACCGAGTAATTCCAAAATAATACGAAAGCAGGAGGGAGGATGAGGCGACGCGTATAGCTGTACGGCGCGACCGGGACGACCAGTGTTATACGATTCTCTTTTCAGGGGCGGCGTTATTAACGAGCACCCATCCGACGAAATAATGCCGGTGTACTTATAACATACATAGCCTATGCATAAAAGAGAAGAGAAAAAACGAGCTGGAGCGAAATATAACTTTAAATTTTCACATGTACACGTACATATGCATGCATATATAATGTGTGCCTATATATGTTGAGAGCGGAAAGTGTGACGTAGCATGTGTACCAAAGAGAGAGAGAGAGAGAGAGAGAGAGAGAAAGAGCGCGCGGAGAGAGATGACTTGTGCGCAAGAGCAGGAAGCACCTCGATCGATCCCCGCGAGCTCGCGCGCGTGACGCGGCGGGCGGCCGCGTGCTCTGCTGGCTCGGCTGGCTCTGCTGCTCTCTCCAGCGCACTCTCTTGCTCTCTCTATCTCTCTCTCTCTCTCTCTCTCTCTCCCTCACACTCTTTCAAACATGCTATATTACGCGTTGGCAGTAGTTTGCAGCAGCAGCGACCAGCAGCGGATTCTCGGCGTGCGGCTCCCTTTCTGGAGAGGGAGGGGGGAAAGGGAGGGGAAGAGGGAGTAGAGTCATCATCGGGGGTTCTATCTATCTCCGCGGGTGCACCACGAGTGCGCGTTTATATATACGCAATGTGACATTGCGCGCAATATTATACGCGCGCAAGCTATATATATATATATATATATATATGTATCTATGTATGTATGTATGTAAGTTAGTATGTTGTGTGTGTCTGTGTGTGTATGTATGTGTGCATGTTTGCATGTATATATAATATATTATATATATCGCGCTCCCCCGCGTACGGGTTTCCTCAGTGCGGCTTCGTCTTCCCCTCGTGCCGATGCTCATCAGTTCTCTCACCGTCCCTTCCTCTCCCTCCCTCCCTCCCTCCCTCCCTCCCTCTCAGTCTCTCTTGTTCTTCTCTTGCTCTGTCAACATAACGGCCGAATTGAACGAATTAAATCGACGTCCCGGACGGTTCTCCTCCCAACCCATAGTCCGCCGCCCATCCGACCGCAGCTCATGTACGACCAGGCGTCCTCTGATACCTTTTTTCGCCCGTCTCTCTTTATCTGCCACCCCCCCCCTCTCTCATTCTCACACTCTCTCTCTCTCTCTCTCTCTCTCTCTCTTTCTTTCTCATCGCGCATTTCTTTATCTTTCCAATAGTATATAGTGATATATGCTCGAAATTACAATTCGCGAGCCTTGCACGATTGTTTACGCTCTTGGCAGTCGTTAATGGTTTCCTCTCTTCCACTCAACCTGCTTTTACTAGAGATCATTCATTTCTAATGAGTATAATGAGCGTTGCTATGGAATTGTACCGCATTGTAAACTTTCAACGCAAGCTCCTCTCTCCCGTTCATGTGCTCCCAAGCTTTACTCGCTTATGAACAACATCAGCTGCGCACCCTGGGATAGCCGGTTCACGCGTGAAATACATAATAAACTAACGTACAGACGAATATACATCTATATGATAAAACTTGTATTTCACTTTTAATAATGTAATAATAATGTAATGATAATGTACATAGAAATCGGTTTAATCGTATACATAGATATAGCAAGTATATAAGTATGCATATGCGTTATGAGAAAGATTATAAATTAAAAAGTTGCGAGATATATACACACACACACACACACATATAGATATATATATATATATATATATATATATATATATATATATATATATATAGATGTATAAATGTATAGATGTATAGATATATGAAAAAAACTTGCATTTCGCTTTCAATAATATAATGCGGAAACGTTGTATAGAATAATAATTGGATTCCCCCTCTCCAACCTTCTATTTTACGACTATAAGTCCATAGATAATGAAAGCCTGACGGATACAGTCCGAAGCTAGGTGCCCCCTCTTTCTCCCTCCCTCTCTCTCTCTCTCTCTCTCTCTCTCTCTCTCTCTCTCTCTCTCTCTCTCTCCCTCTCTCACTCTTATATTATAAAAGTTCCCACAACGTACGGTAAGGCTTACTTTGACGCACGAAGCACACACACACACACATACAGGAACCAGATGTACATATACCTATATATACACACATATACATACACGGCACACCGCATACATATTTAGTACATATCTCGTCTATAGAAAGCCAGATCTATACACCGCTGGCTCCCATGTGTGAGGGAGTTAGGCTAGACGTATGTATCCATTGCGGGGGTTCTTCTTCCTACCCCCTCTCTCTATTTCTCTCTTTCTCTCATAAGCACGCGGGTGTGCGAGCTTTGAGAGATTTCGCACTCTCTTTCACGCGCGCGCGCCACAGGGATGATAATAATGCGTTTAGCGCCTTCGGCGAGATTGCTATTTGCCATAGGAGGGGAATTTCCAGAACTGCCGAGTGTCTGCTGCTTTTCTAATGATCTTTTTAGGCTTTTTTCTTATATCCTCTCTCTCTCTCTCTCTCTCTCTCTATTCCTGTCATTGACATATATGCATTTGTTTGGTTCTTATATTCTTGCTTCACTATTGCAACATTCTTTGAATATAGTTTTATCGTAAATTTATATAATACTATTTTTGTCACGTCAAAGAGCATATATTGTGTAGAATGATAATACGCAAAAATAACGCATAGTTTTACGGTTAGTTTACTTTTGCAAATATTTGTGGTTTTATCGAGAAAATGTAAGTTTGAGTACTGCTACTCCATGAATCTTGTAATGTTAAAGTATATAGAAAAGTAGAATAATTTTGCTTTTAATTGGCAGGATGATGTAATAATGTAGTAATGAAGTTTCCTCCATCTTGTATTATCAAGTTTTCTTTCTTGTTTGTTCGCTTACGTTCAAAATCAAGTATAAGCATAATGCTAAATAATATTTTTTATTACCGTAGTATTCGAGATATGTTTTTGAAGCGTAAAGTTTGTATTCTCACGTTTATTGAGAAAATGGCAATAGAGACCGTTATATTACAAAGGGTATGAGAAAGGAGTTTCTTGGTAAAAGTTTCTGCCTGCAATTGTGTACTAACCGTCCTAAAAACTCTATTTGCTCGTTTCAAAATGATGTAATACTTTGAAACCGATAAATAGATCCTATATGCATATAGTATAATATTTAATTTCATGCATCTGCAGTAATACCGGCAAAGTAATATTGCATTCAATTTTTTTAATTTTACGTATCAGGTATTGTCTTAACGAAAAACATTTGGTGTATTTTTCATGCCTTTTAATTGGAGAGAGAATATTTAATATTTTTGAAAAGGTATTTTTAATACCTTTTCATTGCAGGTGAGACCTGCATGATAGATATAAAAAAAATATAGATAGGTAGAAGAAAATATCTCAAAGTAATTGTTAAAACTGTGAAATTCATATTTCAAATTCTCATTATACATTCAATTATTTTATAATGTTGTCTGGGCAAGAACAATTAATTTCGAACCTATGATAATTATTAAAAAATTAAAAATAACTGTCGATACAATTTAAAAAGTTTGTAAATTAATTTTATCTTCCATTTAAGTTTATGACGAAATAGCATTGGGGAAAGATATTGTATAGTAACATCTCATTGACTCCAGAATTCCCGCATGAACTCTCTATACCACGAAAACACTATGTAAATTTTCATGTTAAGCTAGTTCATGCGTGACTCCCAAGTCAATGAGATATGCTATAATAGCAGTTATTTCAGTTTCTGTCGAATAAGCTCAAATAAAATACAAAAACTAGCTTAATAACATTTAAAACTATATTTATAGATTAATTTAAATGTAATTTATTTTATTAAATATATAATATTTAATAAACTTTCTAAAATATTGATTATATATAATTTAACGTATGTAGTTATAATTTCGTTAACATCTGAACAAGGTTGTGAATGCTAATTATTCCTACATAATTCTTCATATTGAAATAATTTGTATTTTATTTATTGTTAGATGAATTTCAACAAGAAAATTCAGTTATACAACGAGAGTATTTTTTATTGATATTCTTTATCCAGAAGCGAGCCTCTGAATAAAACGAATGCTTTTAATCTTGATACTAGTGTATACAGCCATTTCAATATAAGGCAGCTTGAGAATTAAGAAGGCAAACAAAGCTAATGAACATTAAAAAAATCTCATTAAATTGAAATGTTCGGACGATGCTATGAATTTCGAGAGACAAAGTGCCGACTATATGCCGCTATATTTTCAATGAGCCTTAATAATAATTTAAGTCAACTAATAAATGCACCAAAGAAACTCTTCTAAAAGTCCGTATAAGTGCGAGGAAGTGACTCGGAGTAAACACGTAAATTTATTAAAACCGTACTAAAAGAACGGCCGAAGAAAGAGGAAAATTAATTTTTAATTTCTACCGTAGGCTCGGTGTTTATATATATATATATATATATATATATATATATATATATATATATATATATATATATATATATATATGTATATATACACATATATATGGTCTTTAATGAATCACGGTCGCATGCACCAGACCTGCATTATTCAAGCGAGAGAGCCGGCGGATTTAGCGAGGGCGCGAGGATATTAAAAAGAGGAAAAGTACCGACATCTAGGAGGGAATGGTAAAAAGGCGTGCACGCCCTTTTTGAGAGGAGCGAATGCAGGAATGCTCGAAATTGTCTAAGTATTCACGGTCTGTCGCGTGTACAACTGTAGGTTCAACACCGCGAGGGCAAGGAAAAAAGCACTTATTGCGTCTATATGTATATATCAATATGTGCAACTGATATATATGAGGTACAAAGTTTGTTACGCTTATTCAATTATTGAGCCATTATTATACTTCCCCGATGTCTGTAACGTCGCATTCCTCCGCAAGAAAATAATAAAAATCAATAGCGAAAATGCCAATTTCCGGCTTCTTTACATACGAATTGCTCTTTATCGGGTGAACTATTCTTATTGTCAAAATATTACTATGGTTTTATTTCTTTGAAAGAAATTTTTATAAATATTTTTATAAGGAATAAAAAATATTAAATATTTTTTTATAAGGCTGAAGCATCTTTAAATATACATATGTTCTTCTATTTTTTATTAATTCATTATTGTATTGTATACGAGGGAAAATAAAAATGAATAAGTTTAATTAAATTTATACTGCCAATAAATAATATTTTTCTTTTATTTCAATTAAATCCTTTCATTGCATGCTTCTAATAAAGTATTTACTTGAATATACTAAATTTTCACCGTATACAAATCATATACTTTGCATTGAAAAGTAGTAGATATAAAATATGGTTTTCAGTCATTCGCCAACTTTTTTATAAATATTAAAAATTTTCTTAAAAATTCGTTACGAGACTAGACAACGTATATTTTTCAAATTTACATAAAAAAATTTATGAGAAGTAGGTGAAAAAGATACATTTAGATTATTCTGTCATACTTATCATGAATATATACGCTCACACACACACACACACACACACACATGGATTTTAAGCAGTTGAATTATTCGCAAATAAAGGTTTTAAACATTTAAAATAGTTTGCTTGTTGGATATTTTAAGTAATTCAAATCGAACTTCTCCAAGTGAAAATTAAGCGATTCTTTTTCCAAATCTATGATCAATGTCTTAACTATTAAATCCAATTTTGAGAACCATAATATAAAAGATAAAAATTAAAATAGCATGAATTATCTAGTAAAATTTGACTGTTTATTCCATTAAAGTACACATTTGTCAGAATTATATCAATATTGATAGCATAAAAATATCTAATTCAATCAATACTGACTATAAATTGCTCGCAATGATCAATGTAAATGTAACAGTTAATTATTTTTAACTTGTATGTACAAAATCAAATGTATAAGACACCAAAATTTTGAAGGCTCCAACTTCTAGATAAACAAAACAAGAAGCCTTTCGAACCTTTTCAATTATAAAAGCTTTAAAATTAAAGGATATGCAGGATCAGTTTTGTATTGAAAAGAGAATCAGCGCCTTTTTCGACGCTTCTCGGTACAAAAAATTTCTTTTGCCCACGAACGATCCGTTTTGTAAGCTATACATACAATCAATTTCTTTTTTAAATCAGCAATTCATCTCATCTATTATCTCTGATCTATCTTCAAGTCTACTTTGTCTACCGTTTTCTCTAAAAATATATTCCTTTACTGGATATGAAGTGAGCCTGGATTAACAGCCAAATCCAACCCTTCCGTAAGATTTATTCCCTATAGGAAAACAGTCACGCTTTACTAAATACCGGTATTAATTATTTGAAATAAATTAGATACTTTTATAATTTGAAGAGGGAAAGAATCTAAAGAACACCGATCCTTGCTATTCGCAATATATCCTTGCTGAGAGAAAAAAACTATGCTTAACTGTAAATATTAAGTTTGAAAATAAAATCTGATTTTTCTGAAGATGCTACCGAATGCACTATAATACTTTGTTTGTGCGATCTTAAGTATTTAATTTTAAAATTAATCGAATAATATTAAAATTTTTATAAATATTTGTATTCACATATAATACGCTATAATATAAAACAGCATACCAGTTAAATACCTAACAAGTATTAAAATCTAAATCTACATTAATTCAGTTCATATAAGTATAATGAATATACATACTTATGTAAATATATATAATTCATTTAATTCAATGCATGAAATCAACTGATCAAATCGTACAATAGCGAACGATATTATTAACGATATCTTGCGCATACCAAATCGAATGTATAGCCTTTGTTCATTTTGCACGTGACTGTTTTAAGTACCCTACTTCATCAACGGCTTAGTTTCGATATGTTCTATGTCCCTCGTATTATCTACGGTTTATCTATACTCTAGCAAACATTTTTAAGCCCTTACAATATATATATATATTACAGTATTTATTACAATTACAATCTGATGCAATTGTAATAAATTGCCATTTCTTTTGAAGCAGTGAAAAGGAAATCGACGTCGCTTAATTTAAGAATCGTATATGCATAAGAAATATTTATTTCTAAATAAAACATTAGATAATTTCATTTAATTCTATAAAAAATAACTATTTTTCACTACCTGAAGGTATGACCATTTAAATTTTAACGAATTGAAAGCATGAATCTGCTTCTAAATGAAAATCAAAGAGATTGCTCTGCCATATATAAATTACTTAATCAGGGCGGGTCATGAAATGTACGGATGAACGGGCAAACTGCTAAATCTGTTATTTACTAAATTTGGGCGCCCCTAAATGAAAGCGAGAGAAGTGCCCTCGCACGCACACCCACTTAAATGTCCTAGCGGTACTACATTCGGAGGGCCGGATAATGAAGGAAAAAAGTGTCTACACCTATATAAGGGGAGGCGATATAAAATTGCCGTTGACTGCTGACACGGTCTTCTGTAATCTATATATTAACGCAATTTTCTCAGTGTGCGAGACCGCTTAATTCTTATACTCCGTATCCAAAGTTACACGAGGCTTTGATATGAAAGGAATTTGCGGTATGTCGTCATCTAAAGTAAATTCATAAACTTTTTTCCTATATGATTACTTTCTTCCTTTTTTGTGGTTAAATTCCTTTCATTCTTTTCATTCCTTTCATTACCGTAATTGTAGATTTTTCAAGAATTCTATATTCATTCCCCATTGTATGCAGTCATTTTTTTTTCTAATTTCAACATCGTTTTATAACGTGCTTGTACAAAAAGTATACTTCCCTAATAACAAATTTTTATCTGTAACGTTATAAACAGAATTATTTGAATGAAAGGCGCTTTTCATGTATGAAATATTATTTGGAGTTCGACTATGTAAAGAAAGTCTCAAAGAGCTATTACTCAATACCTTATCTGGAATATGTAATATGTAAGACATACGAGAATTTAATGTAAATTATTTGAACAGTGCAATTGATTGCATTTAGAGAAAATATTTTTTTTCAATGGAATGACTCCATACAATATAAACATTCTTTCATTAAAAACGATGTGCATTTCAGAATTGTATACCCAGTTTCATATAGAGCCTTAAAGTTAATTATACATAGGGGAAATTTTAATAAACTTAGTCGAATATAAATACTTTATTAAAAAAAGGATTATTTTTTTTCTTGATATCACATGTATCTTATTAAAGTGTATTAATTTATATTTCGGAAGATATATATCTATCAGATATCGCATTATAAAAAAAATCTAAAAATAGTTTTCTGCAACAGATAAAATGTAAAACAGTTAGTTTATTTACAGAAAAATCGATTGATTCAAGTAACATCTTATATAGTAAACAAATACTGGCAAAACTTGTAAAAAAAGGAAAATAACAAAACTTTTTATTCTAATAGCTTAACTACATAGTAAACTTTTGCTGAGTACATAGTTAACTTTTTGCTGAGTAAAAAATTCGGTACAAAAGAAGTAAAAGTTTTCTTATTTTATACTGCATGTAAAAATAAAATTACTAACTAAAAATAAAATAACTATAAGCTTGAAATTTGTTCAGTAGTCTTAACTTTGTACTGATTAAAAGATTCGTTACAGTATAAGTATAAGCTTTCTTATATTATACTGCATCTAAGATATTAGGTAAAACAGTGAATTTTTTCAAATTTGTGTTTTAAATTTTGATACTTGTTATTAAAGCAAGGCTTCTACGTTTATATATATATATCCACTTTTAATATATATAATCCACTATTAATTTTCAATAAGTTAACATGTTATTCCTTAAATTTGATATAATTTTCTGATTCGATTCGAATAATAAATGCTAGAATTTTAATAGATATATATCAGCGGAAATGTAGATCAATGTGAAACTGTCTGCATATCAATACAATTCGCAAGCTCGTTTATGAAAATAACGTTGTCTTTTTTTTGATCGAAAAGTTAACAACTACATGATAAAAATAAGCTTACGAATTATTTTTATGAAAAAACTGAGCGATAAGTCTATGGTGTGTTCTGAAATTGATGTAGGTCAATACAGGCTGTGAACCCGGAGCTACTTCTATTATCGCGAGGGGGTGATCTGATTTGATTGACGTACATTTTGCAGGCTTATCTGCTTTCATTCCGGAAATAGCGGTCTTAAAAGGCAACAGTACTATAAAATTGAAAATAGGTTCATTCGTATTGAATGCACATTTTATTTCTGTTTTTATTGTCGAACGGTTGTTGTTATTATTTAACAATTTAATTAATGTAGCCCAAGCGAGTTTTTTTATATAATTTAAATAATTATTTTCACATTATAACGAACTATAGTTAATTTATTTAGTTTTAACATAATATAGAATAGGAAGGAGTTTGGTAATCATTCTTTGGAATTATCGATGTTCGAAAATGAAAAATTTTGCACTCGCTGAAACTGTATAATACTCAATATTGATTGTTATTTGGATGATATTTTAATTAAATAGAATAAAATCATAGCATTTGCATTGGATATCAATATAAAATTCAACATGAGTTAACTTCTTAACTTAAGTTTCGTCATAACAAAATATAATCGATATTTTCGCTTCTAAGGCGTAAAAGATTTATAACATTTTAAATATACCTAATGATATTTTTAATTGATTTACGAGAATAATACTCTAAAGATAAACAAAAGATAAATATTATGACACCAAAGGTTGTATTATTTTATTATAATTTGTAATTAAATGGCTAATAAATATAATTTTAATTGCTAACTCTTTTATTTAATTTGTATTGATAAATATGCTTTGTATAAAAACTGGTACTTAATGACTCGAATTTATTTGATAAACTTAATTTCAAAATAATTATTTGTAAACATTTAAGATGGTTTGAGAGCATAACTTAACAAAACAGTAAACTGCATTCGGTATCTTATTTGATTTTTTCCGTATATTTTAAAAATTCAAAATATAAGCAATCATTTGTGTGTAACTCTTACCAGTATCGTAATGTAAGCTCAATATCAATAGATGTAAGTATTTTACTTTTAAATATCAAAATTACAAAATATATACATCGAGAGCTATATCATATTAAGCGATAACTTAATTCTCTTTTGAAAATATATTAAAAGAAACATTTTAAGGAAATTGAAAAATTGTCTAAGTAATAAAAAAGACTACTCGAGCCACCTTAAATAGATTGATCTACTGATTCCATGGAATATTGTGATAAGAAGTTTTTAAAGAAGATAATTTTCTTCTTGAAAGAAACTTTTCTTACAGTTACGTAATCATTTCGGTACACATAAAAGGAACAATTGCTACATTCAAGTGTTTTCAAAGAATATTAAGAAATTCCAGAGTGAAAACACTCGATTCCTTGCAAGTGCTCTATTAATGAATTACGTAATTAGCCCCGACTTATAATTCAAAATGTTATTGATGATATATAAATGGATTAAAGGTTAAAGAAATATTATGATATTAGAATCGTGGATTAGAAACGCTACTAAATGATCAACAATCCCAAGATGGATCAGAAATTTCATGATCTGACAAACTATTAACTAAATGATAAACGAAATGTGCGTTTTCAGTAAAAAATGAAAATGTGTGATTAATAACAAAAGCTACTGAAATGGTCAATATCAATGATTCCCATAAAATTAATTAGAATGATTGTTCATCTTCAAAGTGCCGTAACTTTTATTAGGCTATATCTGGGCATGTACTAAATTGAACAAACTTGCCGGGCCAGCCTCGACTGTTACTACTTCCGATAGAGTGTTTATTAGGAATATTTTTGAACGCTATTTCCGAATGATCTTTTTAAAATATAGCTACGATTATAAATGTGTGGTTAATAATATAACTGAGACAAAAAGACCTCGGCTACAGTTATCTCTTCATCTTGCTCAAATTTATTTCTGGCCAATGGATGAACTATTCGAGAGAAAAGTTCGAGGGTATACGAAATACGAAATATGTTTGTGAAACAATGTAGAGAATTACATTTTAAATGAACATGTAAATTACTGCTAAGTCCCAAAAACTGTACAACTGCGAATTTATACGCGTTATAGCAAAGACAGATTAACATGAGTCACAGTTTGCTTTTGGGATCTCCCATATGAATAGCGTATATAAATTCAATCGTACTCGCGCTGATAAATATTAGAAAAATAACTGTGCATTTTTGACCATAGAGATATTAGATATATTTGGCTCCAAATTCTACTCTCTATACATATACAGTCTTGTTTGGTAGGCTTATTTTAGGAACAGGAGGTAGGCAAAGAGATTAACTCTCGTCGTGGCTAAAAATAACACACTTTCAATATAATTTACATGGATCTTTTACATATTTTATTTTAATTATCTCTAATTCGAATTCTTACTAAACTAATACGACTATAATCGTGAACAGTTCTTACTTATAATGGAGTCTAGACTAAGAATACTCTTATACGTTGTATACAGAAAAAAACTGTTTAATTTTGAGAACTTAACTTTACTGAGTAATATAAAATTAAGTAGTTAATACATGCCTATTTGATACTTGTAACATATATATAACATGCACCAAACCTATATTTATTTAAGTTTAAAAAAAATCTTCAGTTAAAAAAATACATTAGCAAAGTAATTTGACCCCGTTCCAATAACTCATCCGACATTCTAGTCGTGAATACAAATGTAAAATCAGATGCAAAAATAGATAAGAACTTATATAGTCACCTGCATCTATATAGGACCGAGAACTTCTATATAGAATGATCGAGGTTTGATAAAGCCGTATTTGAAAACATCAACATCAGTCAGTAATAAATTAACTATGAACTATAATCCAAAAGAAATTTTTATATAAAAAATACGATTTATTATGAATTGTAATAGTAATTGAGACATTAAACATTTTATACAAGAAATTATTTAACTGTCGGGAATGTGAATATTAAATTAGCCTCATTACATATTTAGCTTTGCACAATATTGTCCAACGAATGTCGTAAGCTTAAAAAGAAGGCTTAACATTTGTATAACTACAACAAATTGTACATCACTTGACAGAACTAGTTTACTTCTATTATCAAAGTGATATCATATTAATTATATCATATTAATATAAAAAATTAAAATATAGCAGATAAATAATATATTAGATAGTCCTGAATACTTTCAAATAAGTGAATAATAAATTATAGTTGATGAAACATATTTATTCTCTGATCAATGATGTAACATCCTTTGCAAGATAAAAAATACTATATTACAGTAGACGACTCGCAGTAAAAGTGGCTGTATTGTTTAAAGGTGTTCATGAAACTTAATTTTCACTATAAAGCATGTCAAATTAAATTAATAATTATTCTTAAATGTAAACAATCTAACTTGGAGTTGATTTAGTGAATCGCTTTTTTAAATGCGTTCATTTTATTATATATATATATATATAACGTAGAAATCACATCTAAATCATAGTTATAAATAAATCATAGTTATATATATATATATATATATATATATATATATATATAATGAATTAAATTGGTATAGTTGCCGAAAGCAATATTCTATTACGAAAAAAATATATATATATATTATTATAAAAATATTTTATGTATTATAAACTTATCCACTTTTAACATATTTTTTATATTTTAATTGCCACTTCACCTTAGTTAATTACTAATAATTCTTCAATTCCGATCCACTTTCTAATCACATCATTAAGAATGAGGAACAGAATGTCTTACGAAACGTAATGCAAAACGAGATGAGAAATGCGGCCAAATTTACCAGTCTGATTTCGCAGGGATTTTTCGTCTGTTTTTGCATCTGTTTTGCATTAATGCTTACAGCCTAGATTTCTGTTAATTTTTTACTAAAGGCATTTTACGATGAGAATTTTAAAATGGATTTAATAATAATAATAATATTATTTTAAAAGATGTGAATACTTTAATTATTTTGGAAATGTTGAATTCGTCAAATGATGAAATAGAAAGACCTAGATATTCATAATTTTACTTATTTACTAATTTTTAGTAAATAAAAATTAATTACTTATTTACTAATTTTTAATATTTTAAAAGAATTCTTCACGTGGTGCTTATTTTATCAATGACAATTTCACATATTTGCTTATAATCAACGAATTAGATAGTGAAATTAGATAAAAGTATAGTTTACAAGTATAATGATATCAATTTGATTCTAAACATTAATGTAGTAAAGCAGGTACGTAATATCAGCACGTGTATGCAGTTTCACGAATATTTTTTTTAATCTATAACATCTGTTTCTGCTTTTGTTCTCATTCTCAAACATAGTTGCAAGGTAACATATTACCTTCCCAACTAATGGTTTAAAAGTCGAAACAGCTGCTAGAGATTAAGAAAATATTCATGAATATATATAACGCAAGTGTTACTATTATTAAGCACTGCTTGTACTTCATTAATTATTATTTATATTTTACCAAATGTGTGGTAATTATTCGATTCGTAAAGTGATTATGAGAAAACCCGTTTGATTGTTAATATTACATTGATACATTTTTTCGACATAAAAAAACCTATATTTCGACTGTTACAATTTTTGTTATTTATAAAACAGAGGGAAAGTAATGTTTAAAATTACTTATATGTTTTATATTTTAAATTTTATATTTTAAAAATTACTTATATTACTTATAATGTTATGTAATATTATAGTGGAAGTATCGACAGACTACGTAGATCAATTTTTAATGAATTTTAATCCCTCCTTCTTCTACCGTAACTGTTCGATAATTTTTAGCAGTAAATTTGTACAAAGAATAAATATTTTACATTATTATACACGTATCGCGCATTCACCAACAGTATTCTATTTTAGCAGATTGTATGCAAAAGTTAAAAATGAATTACTTTGTTCTCTTCCTAAATAGCTTTTTTTCAAACCTCCTCTAGCCCGATCCCTTTTAAATTCTTGAAATGAGCCACGTAATATGTGAAGTTTCCTTGAATAAAAATGCAAGCAACAAAAATAAATTACATAAAAACAAAGAGTGGCATCGCGGCCAACCAACCTAGCACAGTGTTTTTCTGAAGTTTTAAATTTCACCGTCTTCTTTTTGTTCTGTGATTTCGGACAGTGGCGGTCGAAGTGTAAAAAATGGACGAACCCGTGTTAAAACAGCCGAAAATCTCTTATGTACACTTACTATGTACAGATACATGCGTACGCGTAGATGATGGAGTATAATAACATGGACACGTGCCGTATAAGAGCTCTTAAGGCCGTAAGGGAGATAGTAGAGAGACTTCGATCGTGAATCCATATTTCATATTGAATGAGCTTTAGCTCTTCGGTAAAAATAGAGCGAGGAAAGCAAGTGACAGAAACTGTGTGTGTAACTGCGAATGAGTAAGAGAGAGGGAGAGAGAGAGAGAGAGAGAGAGAGAGAGAGAGAGAGAGAGAGGGATAAGTTAAGTGTAGACTACGAAAACTTATGTAGCAATACCTTAAGTATCAAGAAAATATTGTCTATCAGTAAAATACCATATAGTGTTATATGATACAGCCCCACATTAATCATTCAATTATTATCATTAATCTAAAAATTATTAGCATAAAAATTAAATCTGAATTCACAGATTTTGAATTTAAATGATGTTTTCTTAGTTTTGTTACAATGAATGAATGAAATTGTTAAAAATATATCACTTTTCTTTCAGATAGAGATATGTTTTAATAGTTTTGAATTTAGTTGAGCCTTAATTTTAATTTATTATTTTTAGCATTATATTTGATAAGATAATAATAAAACTTATTTTAATTAAATTATTAAGATGACGCTTTTTAAATTGTCCAATTCAGTAGCATTTAACTATTGAAAAACTATACTAGTTTTAATTTATTTTTTATTTTGTAAATCAATAGGTGTTTTAAAACTCATTGCTCTATTGAGGGTGCATTTATAGCATTTGAAATTCAAAATAATTAACTGTTTATCTAGCGTAGAAGAATTACTCTGTCTTCATCTTGAATGTTATCTGAAATTTTAATGACATTGCACTAGGTATATTTCAGATACATGTAAATTAATACTTTGAATAGAAAATATCTATGTTTATATAAAAGAAACATACTAGATAGTTGATAGAATAAAAAAAATTCTTTGTAAACAGACAGCATTTTAACAAATCGTTAGGATTTTTAACTATAAACTGTATTAATGGGAATATAATAAAATAACAGATACTTTGGCAACATCGAGGGTATAATTAACTGTAATTTATATTAATAGAACTTACGACCATTTCTAGATAATTAACAAAAAAAAACTAATAAGAAAAACTAGTCAAGAGTCAATTAATGACACCTCATCCTACAGTATTTGGATCTAATGTTGAAAGCAGATTTGAAAATCTTTATGTATTATTAATACATAGTAGAGGGTGTAAAATATCGACTCATTTACGTTCTTATCACAACGAATAAAATTGAATTTTATTTATAATTAAAGAAAAATTAGAATATGAATTTGTTCATTTTTTAAATTACAAATTGCTTATAGTTTAAATAAGTCTGCTGTAAGAGGCATATATTAAAACATGCTTATAAAACTTTATATATTGTAAATAATTGTAATTTATACTTTCTATTTATTATAAAAATAATATATTATGTAATGAATTTTTTAATACAGTTGACCAAATTTAGCTCGTAACATAAATGGCCAAAACAAGAAAAACTATTTTAAAGCAAAGACCAGCTGAATCCGACAGGCCGCTCGTCATGAACTCGGGAGACCATTGTCAGCTTTGATGATGTCTTAATGAGGACTGTCGTATTATTTTAAGAGTACGATTCTAATGCTTTACAATATACAGTATATTTCATTGAAACCGTTATCGGTTGACACGAGAAAATTTTTCGGAATCTAGCCGTTTTTGATGCTTGAAACGGTTTTTGTTTTTAATGTTAGGATAAGGATTCGCGGTAAAATTTGGTAAAATTTTAGTTAATTATGTCTGTAAGCAAAAGTAACGCGATTTTACTACAATCTTGCACAAGTTATACGTTATCAGAGCTGACAAAGACTTGATCAGCTGCAACGTCACAGGTCGGACGTACCATTATTGACTTCGAAGACGATTAAATCATTCATTGCACTTCGTTTAAAAGGTCTTTTTTATTTCGTCTTTTCGTAATAGAAAGCAACTATGTACAAAAAAAGGTATAGAAAAATTATAGAAGTACTAGATTTAATGTATCACTCTTTATAAAGTGTATATTTGAGCCCAATAGTATGAGTTTTCTTAGTCAGGCACGGAGTTTATTGAGTGTGATTTATTAAACTAATTATCAGATACTAAAATACATTAAAGGCATAGGTCTACAATATGTCTTATATGTTATTAATGCGCTTCTCAAATCTGAACTCAAAAATCCTCATCCCAAATCGTGCTCACATCACTCGTCTGACAATAATTACATCGACTACTCTGGGTATGACTTATTTTGCTCACTCATTGCATAATATGAGTATACTAGGTCAATAAGACTTTAGAAAAAGATTGAAAAATAGTTTTTTCCGCATAAACTTTTTTTACTATTTTACATAATCTCCTTCTAATTCAATATACTAGGACAAAGGCTCCTTCAACTTTTATAACGGCATATCGTGCATGTCAGGCATTTTCGAAGTTTTTCAGATCTATGAGACATCCTGAACAGCATTTGTATATTGTTGATGCACGTTTAAATGAATTAATTTTCCATGCACTAAACTGACAATCGTATGCATCTTAAGTTATATTTTGTTATACTATATACTGCAGTATCGTGCAAACGCATTGAGTTAAGATATAACGTAACGCAAATGCGTTGAGTAATGGGGAAAAATGCAAAACAGTTGACTCCGTATATAAAAAATAATTAACTTCTCAATATATATAAATGTCAATTTGACCATCAAAAAACTACCGCTAATACGGTACCTATAGTTGCAAAATGGGCAACAATATCGAACGTGTTGTCCAATAAACTATATTATCTACTTATAAATTATTATCAATAAGAGGCAGATAAACTATAAACCGAATGCAACTTACCTTATATTTCTTATGCAATTAAATTTTTCTATTTTTTTTATTATTATTTTAAAATTTTAAGATTTCTTTATATAAAAAAAGTCTTAACTAACTTGAAAATTGTAGCGGCTATAGTCGATTCCATTTGGTATATCTTTTGCCCTTATCTAGTCCGCTATTTACAACGACTATTACTTTTATGGTTTCATGTTATATATGCAAATTGAAGGGACCTATGTTTAGTATTGGATCAAGGGAAGAAGGGGATTGGTGGTACTTAAGCACCGGACGCCGGATGTTAGAGGAACCCCAAACTCTTAAAAAATTATACTATAAAAAGCTCGAAAAAAATGTAATATATAAATTAAAAACTTCTATTATAGAAAGTAATATGTTCAATATTTTTAAATCAACAACACTATTATAAAAATAAATTCTTGAAAGAATATAACATCGATGAACTGATTTGCTCTCATGATATTAATAAATGCGCATTGCCTGTATGAAATGGTGTTTCAATTGTAAGCTAGTGAGTTCTTGTATCGAGGCAACAGTAATTGGTATGATAGAAACTAAAGCAAAGTACTGGAGTACAATCTTGAAGCACATCGTTGCAGTGATTCGTTTCTTAACAGAACGAGGTTTAGTATTCCGTGTTACAAGTATTCGCTTCCCGTTACAATGGAAATTATCTTGGAATGATAGAGCTCATTTCTGAATTCGATCCTATGTAAAGGTTCTTATACTAATCAAAAACAATTTGCGAAGAATTCATAAATTTAATGGCCAAACTAGTTTTAAAACATACTAAAAGTGAAATAAATCGAGGAAAATATTGGAGTCTTATTCTGAACACTACGCTTGACAAAAAGCTACTATAGTAAAAGCGAGTGATCGTTCGTACTATTGAAAAGTATACAAAAAATTTATATAGATCTACCATGTACGGTGAAAATTTATCTTCATTGGCTCTTAACATCCAAAATTAATTATTAAAATCTCTTAGTTTCAGTAATTTAATCAGCCAGTTTCCTCATACAACAAATTGGAAAAACGTATAGTGAGTTCTATATTTTTATTTTTTATTATTGTTGTTTAAATTCCAATGAAATGTTATTATTTATTTTAATGCAGTTATTCCTGTAAAATTTCTACTTTTAACGGGAGTTTATAATTACACATTAAATCATATTCTTCAAGAGAGGGGCCCCATCGTGATTTGAGCAGCAGGCCTCGTAATAGCTCAACCCGACACTGATGCTCCGTATATAACTAGAAGAATTTAAAAAAAAAAGTATTCTTGTTCTATTCAAACTACTTAACTATATCTTCGTAAATGTTCATCAAGGCATTTCTGATACTAACCAAATATTCACAAAGCTATTTGCCAAATCTCTAGTTTTGCAAACAATTGGTAATAAACATTTTCTAGTGAAAACTAACTTATATGTGTACTTCTGTTATTACTCTTATGAGCACAAGTGTCACAGTTTCATAGATGCTTTCTATGTCATCAGAAACCATGGTATTTCCAAGTAGACATGCTCAGCAATTATTGAATTTCACTGTTACCGATAATTATGTAAATTATATGAAATATATTTTAGATTAGTTTTATCAGTGTTTACTTTACGTGAATATTTAAAAACTAGTACGAATTATTATAACTAAGATATCTAATATATAAAGTCCTATATAATCAATATAGTAAATATAATAATATTTAGAATATATATTTTTAGGTACTTTATAACTTAAGATTAATGTATTAGATTACTTGACATGCTTGAAAATGAGCATAAAAAATAGTTATTGGAATAATTTTGAATAAAATTAAATATTGAAGGTCTATTATTAACATCGGCTTAGAAGAGATTACTTGCTAGTATTTGTTAATGTACATCTTTAAATAATATTTTATTTATTATACTTATGAACATCTACAAGCTTCTAGCTGATTATATTAGCCCCACCTCGTTTATCAGATGTCTATTTTGTTTCTCGTATAATTAAGTAATAAATTAGTTAACTAGAAAGATACTATATTTTATTTTTAAAAAAAATTTTAATATATTAAAGTCAAGGCTAAAATTATTTATTTAACGAGATCCATTTCATATCTTTTGACCATTAAATGTCATATAATGGATTTTAACGTGCAGCAATTCGCATAACTTTATTTCATGAAAATAATTAATTTTCGTAAAATATTTCGCGAGAAAAATAATAAAATTACTCTGTAGGTAGCAGTAATTGCTAATTACTTATACAAAAAAACTTATACAAGCAAAATACTTTGCTTGTATAAGTTTACAGAATAATCATAATTAGTAGATCTCCACTATTGTATAGTGTCTGCCAAATATGCATAAAGGTCGTATAACATATCGCAGGGGCATTGTCGAAAAAGTTTTTCGAATTGTCGAACAGTATTTTCAGGGTTAAAGTTGAAATGCGTGATGATGACCCTGACCTCGACCCAGGTGTCATATTCCAAGGTGAACTCAAGGCGAGCTGAATTCGTATCTTACAGAAATAATGATTACTATTCGAAAAACTCATTCACTTATCAAAAGTAAATATAATAAAAAGGCGCAATAATCATTATCAAAAATCTTGATTAAAACAAGTAATTATTTATATACTTTGCATTTATATAATCATTATAGAATTTTTTAATAGTATATATATAATAACAATATATACATATATATAATAACAATATATATATATATATATAACAATATATACAGTATATAATGCAGACATTAATTTGAATAAAAAAACTTCTTTCAAAAATATCATTAAAAATTCTGTATTTTATCTTAATAAATATTTTTATCGATCTTATAGTCTTTATAATATAATATATTAACTAAAATAATGATAGTCAGACTCTCCTTTTTTATAGTCCCTTGAAATAGAAATTATTACTAAAAATAAAATGAAAGTTTAATTAGATTAAAAATTAAAAAGGCGAATTTAAATTTCAGGTGCTGGGGGTAGTCAGGCTGTCCTTTACTAACATAGAATATTGGTTTTATTCTTTTGATTTTATTTTATTATTAATTTGATTTTTATTTTTAATTTTTAATTTTTAAACTAATTTATCTGTAGCAATAAGTTTTATTTCAGATTCTTCAGGGGTGATCATAAACAAGGACAGTCTGACTTTCATTATTTTAGTTAATATATTATAAAGGCTGTAAGACCGATAAAAATATGTATTAATTTCATTCAAACAGTCGACATAAGTACAATTTTTAATTTTAATATATTTTATTTTTTTCAACATTTAAACGTATATTGTTTATCTTTGAGAATATAATTTTATTCTTATATTGCCGCTTACAAATATGCTGCTTTTAAAAATGATAATTGAATGAAAATTATAAAATACAATTTAATCGAAAGTTTGTTTCATTGGGTATTTATCAATATTTTATAAATTTTATTTTTAAATATTGTATTTAAATGTGTTTAAACTTTCTCAAGCGATTATCCCATAATGTTTTAAATACTTTATAAAATATTTTAAACGTAAATATACCAGTGGAATTATTAGTAATTAAATGTGGATTGAACGGTTAGCGGTTTTTTCGAATCATTATTGATGTTTAAAAAGGAAAATTTTATTATGAATTAGTAAATAAATATTTAAAAGTTTAAAAAATTTTAATTAGCAGGTAAACTTTTAATCGAAATGAAATAATCATTAGATATATCAATGATAAATTAATGTTTTATTCACTTAATTTTGACAACGATTACAATCTTGCAATTGATTTATACAATCTTTCTGTTGCTTGTTTAGTTCGACAAATATTTAGCGTTCATATTGACTTAATAAATTTGCTCGTTTTTGAATATATCTATTTGCATGATTTTAGATTTCTTTGGGTTATTTCTATTGTTAAAATTACTTTTTGAGCATATGCTCTTCAATTCTTCTACCGATTTTTTAATCGCCTCCTCTACAGTCACAAAATATTTTTCTTTTATGTATTTTTCGAGTCTATAGGCAATAAAAGTAAGTCATTGAGGATAAGTTTGCATGAATAGAGGTAGCTACTTCAGCTTCTTTAAAAGCTTCAATTTTAATCGCTGGTTGATCATTTATCATAGATGAACCATTTTTCACTGCATTTGACGTGCGTTTTTGGACAAGCAGTAAAAGGTGTCTTTCGTTGGTTGATTTGCTGCTGTTTTCGGAGCCGTTTCGATGACACCACAATTCATCATAAATTATGACCTTGTAGTAAAAAAAATCCGTGCCCCCATTCAACTGATTTTACATCTCAAGAATGGGCGGAAGTCAACGTCCTCATTGGGCATCAGTGAGAAAACAACATACAGGCCAAGCTTAAATTAATGACACTTCAGATATCTCATAAAAATTATCAATTGTAGATCGTTGTTTTTCATGAATAGGGGCACTGATGTTTGCTACAATTTCGGCACATTTTTAATTCTACCAGAACGAAATTGATCTTCAATCGATATATCTTTATTCTACGTGAAAATCGAGGGTATTATTTTTACAGGCTGCTCCGAGCATCATAAGAGTTTGAGCGTATTGCTTTCGACAATCACCTATTTCATGTTTTCGATGAAACAGCCAAAATTTGTTTTGTTGAAAAAATTTTCACGGACCAACGCATGCATTCGCATCAACCATACTTCGCAACCTGACTCAAAGAGACTTATCGCCTAGAACTCTCTACTGGAAAAACTAATCTTCTAATTCACTGATTGTCTCTGTCAGCCTACTTCCGTTAGTTTTGGGCCCTCCCGCTTATTCTATTCATTTTATTTTAATCTGAACAAATTGATTACGCCATTAGGAAACATCGTTTCAATAACATTTGTTCCTTGTTTTGTTTTAATGTGGCTCGTGTACATAAAAAAGTTTAATATTTATACATATGAAAAATAAATAATTTTATTGATAATAGTCAGCAAAAGGGATTAAATTAAGGATTAAAGTACTATTTTATTTATGTCTATATAATAAAAAAATTGTAGTTGATTGAATCATAGCCTTAACTTGATATGACACCGTAAACTCAATCCACCTTAAAAGGCTAATAGAGTATTATTGAATAAATAAATAAATTGAAGCAAGTAACTGAAATGTGCAATTTCGCACGGAATGGAGAATTGTATAATTATTAGAAGGCCAAAGAAATTAATTTAATTTGCAATATTGTATGCAATGCTGTAGAAACGATAATTTAGTGCATGATCAGTGCTTAATGATACTGAAGCCGAATTTGCATCACCATCTAAGGCTAAATCTTCATATAAGTTTGACATTAATTAAAAACTCAACTATATTCCGTATAGAAATTGAAGAATACATTTGTCATTAATTAATTATTCTGCAAAATGCGAATCGTGTTTTGAATCATTTAAATACATACTCAATATAAAATTTTCTTGTTTATAACGCATATGATATTAGATTTTGTTACATCCAAATAATTTTCTCAGTATATATACGCAGCTTTGCTTTATATTTTTTGTTTATCTTATATGAAAATCTTCACGTTTCAAAAGTTAGTAAATAAGTAATTTTTGTAATTGTTTAAGATATTATTTGTTGTATACAACGTACTTAAATTATTAAAATTTATTTATTCAAAATATATTTCATTATATAATTTTTAGAAATTTATAAAAGCATAATCGTTAAATATATATAAGTATCTTTCATTGCTACCAGAATCTAATGTTTTATTTTATTTTTAAACGATAATTTTAAAATTTAAACATATATTTTCATAGGTTCTTTTCTATTAGTCAAACTGTTATAATACTTTTAAATATTTTTAAATATTTAAAACTTTTATTTTTAAATATTTTAAAAACTTTTAAATATTTTGTGCATAAATTTATAATATCTCTTAATAAATTTGTAAAAATAAATCTTGTAATCGTCCCTTATAGGCAATAATATAGCAAGTTCCACATTGAACACGCAATTTCGCGATTGAATAATATTGGATTTTGAAATTGTGCCCTGTAGAGAGATTAGGCACTACATTAAAGATTGGTCGATATTTTTAGCTCTATTTGTTCTGTTTTCTTTTGCAAAACCACCTTCAGTTCAGATTTAATCTAAAAATAATCCGGTGCATGTTTACGCCACTTAATTTATTTCAAACAATCATTTTAGAAATTATTAATTGATTTTTTTTTTATTTCATTAACTTTATCTCGAATCACCTATATTCCTCGGTTATTCGAATACACACAGACAGACATCTATATTATAGTACCTTGGAAAACAATACATACTTACAGTTAGGTGGCACGGCCATCTAGGTGGCCGTGGCTTTCTTCTCTGCTATATACGATATTACGATATGAGCGTATAGAGCAAATAGTTGAGCTCCATATAGGTGAAAAACATGACGACGGTCGTGGCGGAGGAGGAGGAGGAGGAGGAGGAGGAGGAGGAGGAGGAGGAGGAGGTACATGTATATGCGCGCACACAGACCGCAGGGAGGAGGTGTTACTATGTAGCGCGTGACTCTCTGGCCGAACGACTCTGGTCTACCTGTGTGTGCGCGCGCGTTTACGCGTGTGTGGTGTGCGGTGCGGCCGGCGCAGCTCGCCCCGAGTTATATTAGCTGCTGCAACAGGGCAGCGCTGACACAAGGCACGCTGCGCGGCGCTCGTTGAAAATGAGAGCAGTATATACCCGCTATATACGCAAGGCGCTGGGCTGCTACATTCGCGCGAGCTACGTATGTGGGTTCCTCTCCGCGTGCCATTTTAACACATACATACCTACTCTCCCTCTCTCGCGCGCGCATACGCAACACACGCAAAAACCCACATACACGTACGCACACATAATCGGCCATGCAGTACTAAACGTTCGAATAACGTCGAGCATCGGCGAGTTTAGTCCGCAAAAATTGTTCGCCTCGGAAGAGGAGGCGTGCGCGTGCCCTCCCCACACACACACACACACACACACACACACACACACACGCCCTATATAGGAACATTATGCCCCTCGCTCAATTTTTTTCTCTACCTCAGCGCCTCGCTCCCGATGCAATTTACACCTCGCTCGCCGATGCCCTATATATTATAATATACCTTCGTTTTGCGCCTTCGCCGTTTCCGAATGACTCTATACGCTCCTGCTCGGAATGTATATTACGCATTCGCATTGACGATGCTTATAATGTATCGAAAAATAAATCGGCGAAATGTATCGAAAAATGTATCGGAAAGTAAATAATCACTGATTGTAATAGGGCCGCGGAGTAAATCCCTGGGAATCGGCGAATAATTATATCGGTCCATTCGGTATTTAATAAAATATTACGGAATAAAATAGCTATTTTCACCTCTTTTTCAATGAATTTACTACACTTTTTTATAGGTATTAAAAAATTGGATCGCTGTAATTGTTTATAATTCGTCATTTTTAATATTTTCAGATTTTCCACGCTTTTAAACGAAACCTAGATTGCACGCTCGTGCATTAAATTTATCGCATACGATTCGTATAAATTTTTGTTAGTGTTGTTAGTATTATGTAAATTTTGTCCGACTTATACATTAACCGATATAAATTACTTCCCTTACGGGTAACTCGAACAATAGCATTTGATGTTTTATGTACTGATTCAGCGGTGATATCTATAGCAGTTAGAAATCACGACCAAGAGGAAAAAGTGAAAATCGAAATCACTGAAAAAATCAATGAAACTGTTACTGATTCTCTTTTGAATTTCAGAGTGCTATATCGAATTCTCGTTTGCACGATCTCTATGTATTTAAAAATAAAGAATGCCTGATAAAAATAACAACGGCTCCACTTGCTCGGATGGAAAGAGCAGCGCAAAAAAGTTCTCAATAAATATATTTGTATAAAAAATATACTAATTATCATTCTATTAAAAAAAGTTCAATATGAAGGGAAAAAATCCTTTTAATGACTTTCAAGTTTTTTTAACTCTTCTTTTTCTTATGCATTTTCGTTTTTTTACAAAGAGTAGATTAGATGTCTTTGATAAACAATCGACTTAATAAATAAAACTAAAATACTTTATGGCGTGCTCCAATATTCAGCTTTAATTCGATACTTTATAAATAATAATTTATTTTTGTTTATTTACAAATTTGTATTTTCCACTAGTTGATTGTTTAAATATTTTTGTCACCCAACTTGTTGTAGCTTTGAAAGAGCCATTTTTTAAATAGTTATTCATGAATAAATTTGTGTAACATAAAATAGAAAACATTTTTTTTCATTAATTTTAATTTTAAAACAGATATAAGTGTCATTTTTTATGTTATAAAGTACAAGATATAATCGATGTTTCTGATAATAGTATAGCTATAACATAGAAGAGCGGGTGCAAAAATTAAGTTTCAATGAATACCTTGTTTTTCGGACTTAAATTGGTACTTTAGCATTTAGTACAACGTTGATTTGATTTTTCCAAACTAATGTTACAACTTTCTACCAATGGACACAAAACTTTTTCATCTCGCTACATGTTATCAAATATTATATATGCAAAATGGGCGTACAATTATACGCCCACATGTGCTCGCCTACGTTATTCGAATCGACTTCTCCAGTCTCGTGTGCAAGAATCATACTAGAGCGTAAAATTACATGTTGTACAAGCACCGTTTCTAGAATGGAATTTTAGTTCCTAATTCTAGAATGAAATTTTAGTTCCTAATGAATTATAAGGAATTATTGTACATTAAAAAATTCAATTTTACCTCCTTTCCGATGCGAGAGCATTTTACGTACAATTGGCATATTCTATTTTTTCAGCAATGCGGGTGAGAAATTCTAAATTATAAAGTATCTATTTTACACCCTAAAACCGAGGCGTTAAGCATAATTACATTCATATTCTGAGTAAATATAGATAATCTAGAGCTATTATTTTACATTCTTGAAGACTATTTATTATTTGTAAATTTTTGACATTTGTATTATAATTTCACTAAAACTTCGTTTGGCGTGTGAATATACAATCACGAGCTTGTATATTCTCTATATGTGTCCAAGATATTCTAAATGTCTTTTTCAGTCTTCTCTTAAAGAATATATTTGAAATTTCTTTAAATTTTTTAAAGAATATTTCTTACAAATACATTTCTTTTTTACATTTTATAAAGGTGGAGATTGAAGTCGACTCAAATAAGAATGAATTCCTGAGTAGTATTCAGACTTTAAAAATCTCACATTATCTCAGTCCTTTCATTTCAGTTTCTAGATTTCTTATAATACTGTTGCAGACAAGAATCAAGCCAAAGGCTGTTTTATTATTACTTTTGAGATTTTTATCATTTGACTCCAGATTTCTTTCCATGTATCTGCTTCGTGCAATAAATATAGATTACGTCGTCTTCTCATCAGACATCTTTTTTAAGTTAGAAAAACGAGGCTCTCCAATTATTTGGCATTTTTATCACCCTTTACTTAAATACATTAAATAATATAATTAATATATTAAATCTAGTTCATGAAATTTTAGTAGGTATTGGACAAAAACACAAAAGAAAGTTTTTATCTTTTATAATGTTAGCTTTAAGTCAGTCATCAAAAGTGGTAAAGAAGTCTGACGAAGCGTATTATTGAGTTATGACATAGTAAGGAACTTTCAGTCGAAATTTCCTTATGAAACTCTTTCTTATACAATACCGCCAAATATTAGTCGCCTCATTAACTGTTTAAAATTATTTCTGAATATTGTCGATATTCTTCTTTTATTGGCGTTTCTAATAAATTTTGAATTTTCAACGACATTGATGAACTTTTTGTAATGAAGGCAAATGTATTATATTGCAAGTACTTAGAGAAGCACAATCGTATTGAATTCCAATTAAAGATCTTATTTCACAACATCTAATAAATCTTAAAACTACTAAAAAGATCATCAACTAGCGAAGTTAACTGAGACGTTGATAACTCACTTATCCTGTAGTTTGATTCATCATATTCCCTCATGCAACTTTATTCAAATTGTAGATATCCCTGTTGATACTGATTCGGATATATTGTTCATTTCAGAGAAAATCTTAAAATCTAAATTAAAAATAAACCATTTTATCGTCTGATATTTATGGAGGTATTGAACCAATACATACTTTAAAATAAAGGAATAACCAATGTTACTACATTGCTCCTGACTTTTAAAGGTAATAATTAAGGCTCATATTCTGATTAATCTCATCACCATTACGATTTCAGGAAATAGACAATTAATAATACTATACTTGGATTCTATTGTGATACTCAATATTTCTGATTCTTATTTTCGCAAATCAAAATCGGTTGATATCAGGATCTATATTGAATTAGATGGTAATATCAACAAGTTTAATATTATCTGATACCCATCAATCTCATTTATTCTTAAATTACCAGCATTTTTATGGTTCATCATACGTCGTAAAAAGGAAAACGTACATTAATCGGCTGCATTTATCATGTTACGATCACATTCTGTGATCGTCATCTCGATAAACTCGTATTCAAACTTGGGATTCAAGAGATACTTCGCGATACTTCGGAGAGTTATATAGTCAAATTTTTTCTAATGTTGTTAGGCCACTCATACACGACTGCTTCTAATTATTTACAGCAAGTATTGCCTTAGGACAATTTATCAATTTTAGACTTATGCCTAATCCTATAGTTTTATTTATACAAATTGGTACTAAAATTTATGAATACGTAAAATCTCGTAAAAATCAAAATGCTATTTTTCGATTTATTGTATATATTATTCTTCATATAAGAACAAAAATTGTAGTATCAATCTTTGAAAAGTTAATATGACTAAAAAGCCAGTTTTTAGTAATATTCTACTGAAAATGAGAATTCTGTAATTAATTTCGTTAGAAAAATTCATCAGGTAAATAATAATCAAATAGAAATCAATGACTGAAATTCAGAATAATAAAGGTTCATACATTTTTTTAGCTAGAGATAATTGTAATTTTTAATATATGTGTTTTTGTTTCTACATCTTTGCATTATATATCCTACAGTATTGGAGAACATAAGTTCTGGAGTTTTATTAATAAATACATATTTTTCTTTAAATTACCTTTAAATTATCTTTAAATTATCTTCATCTTGGAGTCAGGGTTAAAGTTATCATCAATTACCTTGTTTTAACACCTAAAATTTCTTTTCGTGTTCAATCAATCACTTATTGTCAACACTTGATTAAAATGCTGTTTATGTAATATATCGAAAGATACCAATAGTCTACTCGAAAAGATATCTAATGATTCATTATTTGACAACATTTTTGAAAATCATAAATCAAATTGACAAAAGACAGTTCAATCGGCAGTTTTTTAACTGAAGTGCAATGCGACGTTCGACGAAGAAAAATTGTATCTATTATTTTGAAAAATAACTTTAGACGACCCGGAGTATTTCAAATACTTTGTACTACAAAAAATTTTAGTTATAATAGAGCTCTATTATTCGATTAAGTTACTGTATTGTATCATAATATGTTAATGTTTTATTAGAAGATTATTGAAAGTTTGATATTATCTAATGTATTGATTTAGGAATTCTGTTAAATTTATGAAACAATCAAGAAAAATTAATACAATATTATTTTTTACTCAAGCATATGTTGCATAGAGAACTATTTGGAATGCCTATTAATTTTATAATACAAATTATACATTTACTGAAAAATCTAAAATGTTTTTACAGATCTTAAAATATGATAAATTATTCATTGATGAAAATTTATTTATTATTGTAATTAATATTTACCCTTATATAATTAATACTGAGAGAAAATTAATACTGAATCATTGGGGGGCGATGATATGTAGTTTCGAGGAAATACGTAGGTAATGATTTGTGTTAGAACATTATTCTGCCCACTGTCAATTTTAAAATATAGTTTTAATAAAGAGAGTTTGAAATCATAATAATTAGCTCTATTATCGCCATGGTCAAGGTATTGATGCGCTAAAAATAACTGAAAAATCATAGACTATTCTGAGATTATGTAATGCAGTATGTCCTCGAAATCAGTTTACGTAGTATAATAATACGTTGAGTATAGAGAATGTAATTAGGAATTTAATTCAAGATGGATATTTTTAAGTTTTTCGTAATTGCTAATCGATGTTAGAAAAATTAAACATATTAGCATAGACAGATCGTCATATATGTTTGTTTACTTAAAATGTCTATTATAAAAATACATTTTATCGGACATAGATACACTTAAACTTATGTATACGCAACTCTATGAGTTTATCTTCAAAATACTATCAATGAAAAACTTATAATACATATCTATATATAAAAATGTATCTGAAATCTTGGCAAACAACTAATTGCCTCCCGTTTCTGTTACAGTCAAAAGCAGCGGCAACAGCGGCAACAGCAGCAGCAGCAGCAGCAGCAGCAGCAGCAGCAGCAGCAACAGCCACAGCACCAGGCCTCGTGGCACAGAGCGACCCTGGCTTCCTGACCATCGTGATCTTGACTCTGACCCCGACGGCGCTCCTGCTGCTGCCAGCCGGCCAGGAAGGAGGTGGCGGCCGTGCCCTCGCAGCGTCCGTGCAGCGAGGCGACTCGCCGGAGGCGCGCCAGATCCGCCCTCGTCGCGGTCAAGAGGTCGCCGTCCTGTCACGCCGTCCACGGGGCGTCAGCCGCCAAAGGGAGGGCCCAGGCGTCGGCTACGTCCTCGGCCGCGAGTCTGCGCCGGAGCCCGCGGCGACCCGCCGCCAAGACCGGCAGGGTGGCCAGGAAAGCCGTCGAGATCGAAAGCTGAGGTGGGAATGGCGAGGAGCGGATGAGAGGGGGATGGGAAGTGGGAGTGTCGGCGGCGATGGTCCAGGGTCAAGTCTCGGACGGAGACGCTCGTCGAGGAGTTATTGAAAGAGTAGAATGTAAGCGAAGCGCGGAGAACGGCGACGGGCGACGCGCCCGGCTTGCTGCGACTACGGATCGACGATCACCTGTAATACACGATCGTTGGCGGCTCGCGCGGCCATCACGACGGTATTTCATTTTGAAATCGAAGCTATTCATGTATACATCTGTATACGGCTATAGATATATATATATATATATATATATATATATATATATATATATATATATATATTCATCTAAGCGAAAGCCGGAGAGTATAACCATCGACATCAATATACAGGAACGAGGCGCCCGTGCGAGTCCAAGTATATATAAATATATATATATATATATATATATATATATATATATATATATATATATACATATATAGACATACGATTGAAAGGGTAGTGCCCTCTCATTGCGATTCATACGGATTTGCAGGCGCGCGAGTCTGGAGGCGAATCCTTCGTTGGAGTGCAGGGGCCGGCCGCGGGCGAGCGCAACCTTTTTCTATATACATGAACGTTGCAAGTTTTTCAGACAAACATCGCGAGGGAGGACGTGAGCGAACCGGCCGGCGTCTTGATCTTCGCCACGGGGAGGTGTGTTATGTATGCGTATGTATGTATGTATATATATATATATATATATATATATATATATATATATATATACATGTACATATACACACAAGAATAGAGAAGGGTGAAGACGCGAGCAAGACGTTATGGCGGCGCCGACGTTGCAAAGAGGCTCATCTCTTTTTCTATATAAGCCGTGGAAAACAAGGGAGCGCGCAGCGAAGGACTCCGAATGACCGTTGGGGCGGATTTTTTTTATCGCTCCTCTCTTCCTTTTTCCTATATCTCATCTCCTTTACTTTCTTTTATATCCTTTACGTCGCATCTTTTCTTCTCCCCCCCCCCCCCAGGAGATGTTATGTTTGCGTGCTTGGGCGCAAGGGAGCGACCGTCGTTCCTTCGATATGTATATATATATATATATATATATATATATATATATATATATATATATATATAATATTTCTTCAGAATAAGCCTCTATGGCGAGGTTTCACCATTTCTCTTGCGTTCAACGCAAAATGCGCGAAGGCGCGGGGGATAGAAAATCGTCTTAATTTTTTCGATACATAAAAGATTAACGCGATTCTTCGAACTTCATACGTTACATAGAAGCGAGATTTACATGCGCTTTAGCTCGCCCAATTCATTCGTGTCGTCGGGAGCGAACGATCTGTATAAAGTAATCAACATTATTGTATTATTGTATAAATAAATGTGAAGATATATTCGATAAATGTGTATAATTACGGGCTCTTAGCGATTCTTTATTTATCTATAGATAGATAATGTATTATCTTTATTTCTTACTCTTGCTCTGAAAGTATGTCTATAGAAAGTTATATCCGTTTGAATTCTGTCGCAATTAATCGACCTGCGACAAATTTCTATTTTATTACTCAATGTAGTAAAAACTAGTTTAATTTACTCTAATATTTATATGAAATAATAGAAAAACAACAACATTAAAATTAAGTATTTTTATATTACTTAATATACTATTAGTAAAAAATCAAATACTTCAATCATGCTGAACCATAGAATTTCAAAGAATAATAAGAATTTATTTATTTTATTAGGAAAAATTTAATTTAATTTTGAACTGAATCTTACTATACATTTCTGTTGTTCTCTATCCAAATAGAAAGTAAATTTATATTTGTAGATTAAATTAGACCAGTTTTTACAATATATAGAGATCTTGTTTGAAGAGCAAACGAAGGGTTCTCTCGAAACGGCTACTATTTCATTAATAAAACATCAGTCGTTCAATGATGCAGCGAACATCCCATGTGTTTCCAAGAAACAAAGGATGGGCAGAAAATAGACACATGTGCAATGTTTTAAAAACCCTTTAAATCTTTTCAGTTGGATTTACTTAATCATTCTTCAATGTACAAAATATGAAAAACAGAATATATCAATTTGATCCGTTATCGATTCCGCTACATTTTCTCTTTGCATTATCTTTTTTACATCAAATACAGAAAAATATCAGTAGTTTTTAATTTGACTGTAGAAAACAATCAATAATTCGAGACCTCAAAAAGATGTTCTTGAGGAAGAATTATAACGTGCAGTATTTTTATATCCCAATGGTGTATACATTTCATATAGGGGAGAAAGGGAAAATTAAATCATTTAATATATATGTATGAGGAGGCATAATATATTAAAATATATTTAAATTAAATTTTTTTGTAATTTATAATGGAAAAACATTAAAGAGTCGTTCAAATTGTATGGATAAAGTTAAATAAATTTTATAAATAAATTATAAATAAATTGTAAAAAGTTTAAAATAAATTAAATTGCAATGTCTAGCGTTAAATTACAGTCAATTATTTTTCTCAATATTTATAATAATTTTATGCAAAATGCTCGGTTCGTAAAACTTTGATTTAAATATAAGGAATAGAGCTATAAAATTATTCCTTCGTGTTTTATCTTTATTTCTCCATCACGGTATGTAAGACGACCTTCGCCACATCAATAGTTATTAGTTGCTTAAAACTTTTTCAAATAATAAACCTACATACAAACGTCATGAAAGTAATTTATTATAAATATAATAAAATTCATATTGCATTACGTCTCAACCTAAATTTTGTTTTATTTCCTACAATTTGAAAAATAAAATCTGAAAATTATTTAATAATAATCTTAAATATTTTTTACTTGAACTGATGATATATTATTAAATAAAATTTTTGATCAATTGTCAGATAGATGAAATTAAATTTTTATTTGTCTACTATTATAAATGTTTATCAAGTTCAAAGTTATACTATATAATAAATATAGTTATATTAATCGTATGATAAACAAAAAAATATTATTTTCTCGATAAAAGTACTGCACTTATATTGGACTTTCCAAATGAAGCAAAAAACTTATTCATAATTCAAATCTAATAACAACATTTTAAAGCACATTTTAACAGTAGCTTTGAAGCAGAAGAAAATGCATGACATTGCAACCGCATTGATATAATATCGTGGAATAGATAATAATCATCGATAGTCACATTGGTATTTTCCTGTAATATATATTATTTATTGACCTCTGAATAGTATTCTGTTAGAAATCGATTATTCTTTTTAATTTGAAAAAAGCTAGAATATATATGTATACATATATACATATATGTATATTTATATGTATATGTATATTTATATGTATATGTATATTACTGGCGTAACGGAAGATAAGGATTGTAAGAAAGGGAGTTTCTAATAAAACTCTTTTTGAAGTAAACGCTGATATGATTGGTGCAATGGACATTAAAAAGTAGTTAAGGAAAAAAAACTGGCATAGGTCGAAAGATAATGGAAGACGACAGGAAAATTTTTTATGACAGGTGCTATTTATTGTAGTTTAAAAGATAGAAAATTAAAAATAAGCGGTCGAGAAATCGAAGGGAAATAAACAAGGGGGCACGATCAAGACGAAGTGCAAAAAGAAGCTAGTCGGAAAAGGAGGAAATATAGTAAAGTAGATTAAAGAGTATTGTTGTACGCGAGTGTAGAATAAGTCGTTTGAAAGATGATGAGAATATAAAAAACGCGGCGAACCGAGAGCTGTGGCTGGGGCAATCAGGCACAAGATAACATATGTGAGTTATAGAGAAAAAAAGAGAAAGAGAGAGAAAGAGAGAGAGAGAGAGAGAGAGAGAGAGAGAGAGAGAGAGAGAGAGAGAAAGAGCGAGAGAGCGAAAGAATATATGCTTACATGTGCGATAAAGAATAAAAGAGCGAGTGTGGAGAATAATAGGTTAATAGAAAAAGGGACAAAATCGTGTCGGGAAACATGTGATGTATAAAAGGAACAGTGAATTCAAGTGTTGTATTGTGAATTCAAGATAAATAGAAAGGAAAAAGAGAATATACTGCAACAATGAATATCAGTCGCTTGAAATTTAGAAAAGCCGATTTTACAAATTTAAACTTACCGAATTCTGTTTTTAATTTACTCATAAAATTCATCGACTACGATTAAACATTGTCGTGTACGCATATTGAGGAACTTAATTTAAAGCTGAAATAAAATTGTTTCATAATCGCAGCAGCAATCAATGATAATATTATTTAAATTTCATACAAACGCGATTTATGGCTCGCTGCAAATTTGATAAAGAGTATGAATTTGAATTATGAGTTTGACATTACGTATTCTCATTCGCTTCGATGCCAGAAAAATTCATTTATAAGAGAATAATGAAGTTGCCATTGAAATATTTTCAATCGTCGCTCAATAAATAAATAAATATATATATATATATATATATATATATATATATATATATAAATACTCATAATAAAAAATAAAGGATTAAATCATCTGTAGTATCTATAAAACATTACATATGCCAAAAACTATTAAAGGTTTTAGGGAAAATATAACTATACATTAATTCTTAACACACAGCCATCTCTCTGTGACTGTGAAGAAGCGTAAAACTGTAAAACTTCAACCAGTGAAACATTCAATTCTACGACTTCTATCCGATGTTTTATTAACACGAACAAAAACAAAAGTACGAAGAAAATAACGAAGATGATAACACGTGCATTTTGAAGCAATGAAGCGAAAAGAGTATACGCATAGCGCGCGATAAAGCACGCGCGCAAGTAATATGTACAGATAAACTTTGTCTAGCTAGGAAAAAAATGTTTTTCTATTGTACGTCTATATAATAACCGGGAAGGTCGCAAAATCGCGTCGATAGAGAAGAAAAAGGGTAAATGGAAAACGGGGTTAGTAAGCGGGGCTTCGAACGTCGATGCGAAATTTTTTCACTTGCGTTTATAATACAGCTGGAGGAGTGCCACATTTGTACGGGAGATGCGAAACTAGCATTGATATTGTGCGTGTGCTGCAAGAGGACAAAAGAATGAGAGTGTCGCGTGAGCGTGATTAAGGATGCAAGACTTTTACAAATACCAAAAAAAGAACAAAAAAAAATGAAAAAAAATGGAAGAAATATAAGGATCTGCGAATTTGGGTTCTGACAGTAATTAATATTTGGACTCGTGAAGGATGATAATTATTTTGATTCTTTACGATTTTCACTTGTTAATTCATAAATTTGTCGATATATTGTTGATATTTTCTAAAATATTATTTTTGTTACGTATATATAATTACGCATTATGCAAACTCTCCCGTCGCTCTGACAATTTTTTATTTACATAAGTTCTTCAAAATATTCTATAATTTTATCAAATTTAATGAATGCGTGCTTTATATTTTTAAAATTCGCAGAATGTAAAAAATATCTAAATTATACTCTTGCAACTTCATGTTCGCCGTGAAGACATTTATTAATTTCATTATTGATTTAGTTTTATATATTGAAAATGTGGAAGTATAGTAAAAAATGCAGGATTAAGTAATGTAATAGGGTTTGTAAAGAATTTTTGTGTATCATTTTTAATGTTTCCTGAAAGGATAATCCTTAATTGAATTAAGTGATTGTTTCGTACAGATTTTAAAAGTAGTTGTCCGAATAGAAAACTGTAAACTGCGCTTCAAATAAAGAAATAAAAAAGTTTCATGTTAGAGGAAAATCAAATGTAAAAACTTTATTACATTTGAGGACCAAATTGAAGTTGATTGCGATTTTTAAACTATGTCGATGTAAATAAATAACATTAATAACGCATTTCATTGTTTGGTTCGCAATATATCATACTCAGCAAGAAATCAACAAAGGAAAATCGTTGTTAATGCATCTCATACTTTATAAAAAAAATATGGAAACCGCAAAATGTAAGCACGAATTGTTAGACCTTAACTTTTTTTCACTATCAAAAAAAAAAAAAACAAAAAAAAAACAGTTATTTCCAACGCGTATACTAAATAACAATTTCTAAATAACCTATAATGACTAATTATTATATGAATATTCAATTTTTACTAGTTTATATTTTTATATAGAAATTTGATGCGCTTTACAAAATTCAAACCAAAGTAATGTAGATTAATTTTCTGCGATCTTTTATTTTCTCCGCAATATTAAATTTTCTTTGCGGTCTCGATAATTTTTTTAAGTTTTTAATTTACTATCGATTGCATAGTAAGTTGTATAAATATATGCTAGTTTATTTGTTTATATATATAACTATCGCTAGCCATATATATATATATATATATATATATATATATATATATATATATATATATGTGTGTGTATATGGTGATAATCAGGAATGTGCAATGGAACGAAATTAACGGTTTGAAATGAGTGATGAAAAGCAAAAAAAAAATTTAGATCAAACTTGACTGTTTAGCCTTTAGATTCTATTAGGTTATTAAGAATTTAAACAATATTTTGTTGATATAATGATATTATTGACTATAAATAAATAATCTGTAAATATATCAGACCAATGCAATGAAATCAAATTTTATATTAATTACCCTAATCCTATATTTTCCATTGAAAGTCCCGTGTATACTCTTACAAAAGTTTTAAAAGCCTATATTTGATTGAATTTATAAATCTATTCTCTCAAAGATAAATTGAAATTTCGCGATTATGATTGTATAAAATAAGTAAATTATGTATTTGAAAAGAATTTATACAATAATAATATCTCCATATCTATTTGCTTTCAGTAAAGTTTACATTCATCTAACTACTTAAATTTATTAAAACTAATTGATAATTTTTTAATTATGACGTATAATGGACTTAAGATTTACTGTATATATTATACCGGAATATTATATTATAAAAATTAAAATGGTAAAGGTGCAAATGCCGAGTTAGTTTAAGGCGACTCATATATTTTCGATCTAATGTATATAGATCTATATTGGAAATAAATGGACATCTTCAAAATAGAAACTTTATTATAAGATTATTTTCATTAGATTCAAGAAAATTTTTGCATTGATATGATTGTATGATAGTTTTTTGTACTAAATTTAATACAATATAATATGATTTTTTTTAAAATCAATAAATTTTTTATTTATAGGTAGATGATCCAAACCATGGTCATCTAAATCTAACGAAATGACATAATGACTTGTGAGAAATCGCTTTTGGGATAAAATGCTTTAAATAGAACTTTTAAGATTTTTCCTGAATTATTACATTTTGATCTTCGGCTGGATTCTAAAACTTGGAGCTTATTTGAAAGTCAGCTTAACATGTTTCAATAGAAATCTCTGTTTTTGACTATGAATTAGATAAAAAAAAAATTAAGCGAAAACTTCCTACGTACGTATTTGAGGAAACTGACGCACGATTTTAAAATGTAATGTTGACTTTATAATAATCTTGAATATCATGATTACTGTCAAATTTAACGTCACTTTTAAATAGGCAGTGACGGGCAGTGGAGAATCCTAAAACTTTTATGTAAAATCATTTTCCTGCAATACATTCATTGGAAGTTATTTTCTGGTTTCCATATTATTGATTATATTTCTTAGAAAATATAAATTTTCCGTTCCATATTTAATTAGAAATTCTTAAATTATCTTTGAAATCAACTTGAAAGTTTAGACAACTGAAAATTATTTGAACTTATTATTTACTATTTTTAAATTATTTTGAATTTCTTTCCTATATCTAAAACAGCATTCAATACAATTATTTCGGATTATCATTATTTATCTTTAATTTTAACAATTTTATTCCTTAAGTTAAATTATCAGCTCTCCTGAAGTTAAACAAACTTTATTTTTATAATATTAATGATTTTATTATTCAAAAATTATTCTGACAAACTTATTTCTAAAAAATGGTTTTACTTTTAACGTTTTTTACTTTTAGTATATTTTTACAAAATATTAAAACTTTAAACGTTATTCAATATAATAGTGAAATGATTAAAATACTATTAGGTTTATTAATTTTCTATTATAAAATCTTTATCAAATTGGTTAAATAGTTTATAACAATCACTGCGAAATTATAAATTTATACGAATGAAATAAATTTTTATAATTAAAAATTGTAATTCGGATACTATGTTAATCTAAAAAAAATTAAATCCAAGCAACTTTGGATAATTTTCTTTGATTTCAAGGAGTTTTGAAACGATTGTTGGATTAAAAAATTTGCAGATCGTGTTGCAGAATATTATATTCAAATATTATAATTATTATCGATCACATAGCGTTAATTAGTCTATATTATTTTATTCATATAATATTTATATTATTTATTGTTAGAAGCGATGTATTTATACATTTATTATATTTTTTATTTATACATTAGAAATATTCAGAAATAAATAAACATTAATAAGATGATAAAAAAACTACTATATACAGATTCATTTTTTCCATTTAATAAAATTTTCATCTGAACCTATCAGCTAGTTCAGGAATAATCGATATATATTACACAGTATATAATTATAATTCTCTTTCATCTTTTCCTACAGTTGCTCAGCTGCTAAGATAGTGCCTTCGGCAGCCGACTGTAGATATTAGCTACTTAGATTTATATATATACAATTAAATAATATAATTGACAAATATCATTTTATGTTAAAAAAGTAAATTAAATTTACATGTTCGTGTGAGCAAATTGTTTATGTTATTATTAATCTAGTTAATTTTATTTAAGCAAATTTTGACCAGCTATTACTATTGATTTAGACCTTATTGATTTATATGCTTTAGACAATTTTTTCTCGAAAAAAAGCGAGAATTAATTGACAATCATTTTTTTACCTTTATAATATGCTCCTTGTTGATCCATGATGAGGAATTTCTGGTCAGTACTCATTTTGTATTTCGTATTTTGTCGACGAAATTTCAACTTCCAATGTAATTTTTTTTTACAACTGTGTAAGTCAGAGTTTATATCTACTTACAGGCAAAAATTTAGAATTTTACTATTTATGGATTGCACGTAATAAGAAAATTTATTATTCCCATTTTACAGAAAGTAAATTACCTCGGTATCTATTATAATTATAAAAGGTGTAAGGTGTTCATGAATACAGTCTATGTTATTCAGATACCTATGTTACCTCCATCAACGATGATCGATGCACAATCAAATGCAAATTTTTTAGGCGAATTTCAGTTTCTTTAGGCTGTTTGATTCTGTTGAACTAACGGATGCATCCGCCTTCTTGAAATTTTGTTTTGCGGTCTGGAATTGTTTTCCAATAGCATAACATCATATATCACTTATTCGGATTGTCTTGTATTAGTTCAACGATAATAACGCGCTCTAACAGGCTTATTCTCTTCAGAAGCGCTCTTTTTCCAAATGAAATGTTTTATACTGAAAACACATATGAATCGCATTGCGGGGGGGAACACAATAGTATACTCTGAACTACTTTATGCGATACCGCATACTATCTCTATTTTGTAAAAATATAATCAGAACCAAATACGCCTCGATAAAAGCTGAACGAGATGTATATTGACTTCTGCTCGCTACCTTTGAAATAATGACATTTCTTGATCTTTAATGCTCATGAATAGCCTACTTCTAATAATGAAACCAATAACGACAATAGATGCGATAATAAGCACTACCAATTTAAAAATCATTGGGTAAGAACTCGGCGTGCATAAATTGCTCTCTTTGCTGCACTACTACCAATCTTTTTCTATATCTGTGCGCTTATAGATAGCGGTCTAGACGTTTGCTTCCTATAGTCTGCTCCCAATATATTACAGGACGCAAGACTATCAATGTTAGCCAAGATCCTGCTAAGTTGTGCTGTTCACAAGCAACCCTATCCACCATTTTTGTTATTTGATAACAGTAGATTAACTTGAAATTAAGTATTGGTACCAGTAGATTAACTTGAAATTGGTAACTATTTTGGTACTAACCGTCCCGTATAAAAACTGCGCAAGGAATATTGTTGCAATACACTTGAGCAAGATCTCCGTTTTTGCTACGACCAATTTTAGTCCATTGGCTCCATACATTACGTGACACAGCGCATCAATCGAACCGGATCGGTACGTTTCACCTATAAAGCGTTATCCTAGTAGTAGTAATGTGAGAAATATTTCGTAATATTTAGTTCTGTGACGATATACCGACAAATTTAACATGACCAGGAACCATGCCTAATACTATTATCATAGAACTCGGTAATCACGATAAGCGTGGATGAATTTAATTGTTATTAATAAAAAAAAGCGAAATACTAGTTCAACCATTGTATTAACTAAATAGTTCAAGGCTTAATATAATACTATAACAATTCCGTACATTTGTTTTGAGTATATCGAACTTTTGTTTGGTTAATACTGAGAAAAAAGTACTATTCAAGCGTGGAGGCTAGAATGAGTTTAAAAGCCTGCAATAATATCTTCAATGTGTATCCTAGGCGAGGAAAGCTGTTTCCAGACATTATTAGCGTCCTCGAGCGAAGTCAGATGATAAATATTTATGAGTCACCTATTCATGTCTTGTGAAGCTAGTAGTCATAGGTGATACATCTCGTGCTTTTCGAGAAGGAATAGGTACCCATACGCTTTTCACAGCTTCTTTTATACAAAAATGTATGCATTGATTTTTATGGAAATCGCCTTTCTGAGGTGGAAAGACATTGAATTGGCAGATTTCCATCATGTCATCATATCACAAAGATATACTTTCATCATATTGTTTTCCTATGATAAGATCAGTTCTATATACTCTATATAGTAGATGGCTTCAGTGTAAAAACTTATATAATTTTTTCACCCCTGTCAATGGTTTCTAATTGAGAAAGGTGAAGTAATATATATGTAACACCATACGAGAGGTGCTTCTTATTTAAAAACAAACAAATTTATTTAATAAGATTTATGTTTAGCATTGTTCTATTCTGAATAGATATAATTTTTTATATAGAAAGTTATAATTTGATTTGTTATAGAATTTCACGGGCATACGTTTTTTCAATCGTAGTTTTATGCTAAATTTTAGATAATATAATATTCACATCATTTTATATTATCTAGTTATTGGGACGTTAATCTTAAATTATTATAACAATTAAAATGTATGATTTTATCTTAAATAATTATTTTAATTATTTTACTATAACTTATTATATAGTATATTTTATATATTTTTATATTTATATAATTATATATATACTAGCATCCCCCGTCTCGGCTTCGCCCGAGATAATAATTTAACCGATTTCATAAGCAATTCAATAATATCTCAGTAAAAAATACTATATATATATATATATATATATATATATATATATATATATATATATGTATGTATATAAATCTATATTACTATAAATAATTGACCGTAATTTATCTATCGTCGCTTCTGTATATACAGTATGTATATACAGAATGTACAGCCTTATTTAACCTTTAGACTGCCGGGATTTGAAAGAGCATATCGCCCTCAGAAAACTGGTATGTAAGGTATCTTATATCAACGATTGATCATACAATAAGTGTCGATCAGGGGGTACGTCAAAATATTGATTTTCCGGTAGGGAACGGAACAGCTAATGTTAAAAATTTCAAATTTTAAAAAAATTATTTTTTAATGGTAAAAAGTACTTCTTTATTCATAATAATATTATATAAGTTAGATTTATCGATTTAGTTAACTATTTAAAGTATTTGAAAGGGTTGTTAGTAAAATTTTAGGGGTTGTTTTGAAGGTATTTCAACCTTTTAGACACGGTTTTCAAGTTTCATTTATTTTGTAATGCAACTACACATTTCCAGAGTATTTTTTGACTCTGAATCCAATGATTAAATTATAATAAGTCCTAAAACCATCCCTAAAATAGGGTCCTCATCACAAACTACCCCTTTTGTCTCGCGTCAGCGATTACGAAATACCCTCCTCTTTTGAGCGCGCGCTTGGGACCAACTGTGGCAGAGTTATGTTTCTTTTTTTTTGTTTTTTTTTTTTATTTTTTTACTTGTTTTTTATTTTTTATTCTTTTTTTTGTTTTTTTATGTTTTTTTGGTAATATTATACAGTTTTGAAATACTTTGGTGTAAGAATTCTAACTTATGGTAAAGATTCTTTAGTGTGATAAATTTCAAAACAAGGTTCAATACATAGAGCTTTAGAACATATTGAACACTCATATGTAGATCGGGACTTTTTGTTGAGCATATGACATAAAGCATATTGACGTGGTAATAGTTTATCACACTTTTCAGATTTAATTTTTCTAAGAAAATGGCGACCGTTTAGTCGAATTCCAGGTGCAAGAGATAGAGTTGGAACTTTTTCAATGTCTAGTTTTAGAATTTCTCTCACTACGCTCAATCGAAAATCGGGGAATGAAATTTCAGTTGTAGTCAGCATCTCGTATAATTTATGAGAATTGGTCAACATCAAGTCAAGAAGATGAAAAAATAGTTTTCTATACCATTTCATACATTTTCGGATTGTCTCTGTCATAGACAACTGTCTGTCGATATCATCAACTTTACTCATATTTTTGTTATAGTCATGAATACAACTTGCTTTCATAATATCTTCATTAGTTTTATAATGTTTTTTACCAGTGGCACAGTACTCAAATTCGTGAATACTTGTCAAAACATAAACTTCTTTTTTATCCATCCATTTGATCACTATCCAACTATCGGTGTGAGCAACTTGTGTTTCACCACGATTCAACTTCGAGTCAAGAGTAGGTATTCCTTTTCGATTCTTTTCCACAGTTCCACAAAGGCCAATTTCTTTATCGTGGAGATATTCCGCAAGTTGTGGAGCAGTGTACTAATTGTCAGTGAATAATTGACGTCGTACATTACAATAAGGTTGCATAAGATATGCAACAATGTCACCAGAAACGCCTAAATCAAATTTATCATAATCATTGTCTGCACCAGTGTATACAATAAAACTTAAAAGAAAACCTGTGTCACACTCTACTAATTCAAATAACTTCAGTCGAAATCGTTTTCTTTTCTAAGGTAAGAACTGTTTGAACTTAAGTCTTCCTTTCCACAAGACTAAGCTTTCGTCTATACAAAGTTTTTTACCTGGAATAATTTTGCTAGAAAATTTATTTTTCAAATAATCAATCACTGGTTTAATTTTTTTCAAAGGATGGTTAGAAACCTCTAAATTATTAGAAAAATGAAGATATCTTAAAATTTGAAGATATCGGTTTCGGGGCATAGTTTCGCCAAATATTGGAGTACACAACAATGGATCCTGGCTCCAATAGTGATTCAATTATCCTTTCACAACATGGCCCATATTTATTGACAAAGCAATAAATATCCATAGTTCATCTTCAGTCAAATCAGTCCATGGTTTCATGTTTTTTCGAGTTGGCTCAGGATTTTGCTCTTGAAATATGTTTGTTTGTTCTACAATAAGGTTTACAAGAAATGGGTCTAAAATATATTTAAAACATTCTAATGTTGTTATTTTATTTATTGACACTTCAGGACGTAGTTGAGCTTTGTCAGGAAAATCTTTTATCGACGGATAAAAATAAGGATCAAAGTATACGTTAGGTGCTTCGTAGTCATCATTTGGGATATCATTTGAATCAATATCACTCGCAATGTCTCTATCTCTAACATCTTCAGGCCTTGATTATCCACTACTCCAAACATTGTTTTCTACATTCATTGTATTACGCAGTTTGTATAATAAGAAATAAAACGAAAAAAATACTGTATTTTCAATAAAAAATATCTAAATTCAATAAATTTGGAGTTCAATCTCCCAGTTTTCTTATGCAAGAGAATAATTTATAAATTTATTTCTGATTCACTATGTTTATTTTATCATAAAAATTATTTTATGAAAATAAATCTATTTATAAGCCACATGCAAACAAAGCAACATATTTTTCCAAAAAAACCTAAGATGAAAGCATCATAAATATGGCAGGGAGGGAGGGATGGCGGGGGGGGGGGTTGAAGTGAAAAAAATAAATTTAGTAACTAAAATTTTTATAAAAATAATAAAATACATTACGTCGATAATTTTAGATATTTGCAAACAAAGCAACGCATTTTTTTCAAAAAAAAATAATACAAATGGTAGTACAAGGCATAGAACAGGTAAATAAGGGTAAAGAAGGGTTGAAAGGTGTGGGGAGAGATAAATTTATATTAAATTGTATTCGATTATAGTAACGAAAACTTTTTTGGAAGTATATTTCGTTACAATTATGGTCAGATCGATAAAAAGAAAAAACCGCTTGTGCAAAGTAAAAATGATAGTTTTAAGGGATGCCGGGTGGGTGAAAAGGAGTGTAAAGGGGTAAATTTATCGTAAATGGTTGTAAAAAGTAAAAATTCTATTAAGGTTATGCATATTTTAGTCTAAAAATAATGATTGAAGAAGTTTTTTTGTTGCGTCAAAATATTGATTTTCCGGTAGTCTAAAGGTTAATACACACATATATGCATATTACATACGGCTTCTATGAGGAAAATTGTACTTTCGAGTTCGAGCGGTAAAAAAAGATGTCTGAGTGTCTCGAGACGACGTTTATAGAGAATATCATGTTCGGAATATAGAACATGTCTCGGGACGACTACTATAGAGCGTTTTGTGTTGGGAAGGTATAATACGACGTCCAGGTATCCCAGGACGACTTTTACTGGGAGCGTGCGTGTTTAAATGATAGAAAATGAATCTCTTTATAGAAGTCTCTTTAACACTCCCCGTAGAAGTCGTTCCGAAACATCCCGATATCGTATTCGAATGTCCCAACATGAATCTCTCCATAGAAGTCGTCCCGTCATACCTGGACATCGTCTTCTACCGTCCGAACATGAAATTCCCCGTGGAAGTCGTCCCGTCATATCTGAGCATCGTTTTCTACCGTCTGAACACGCAATTCCCCGTAGAAGTCGTCCCGAGGCGCTTGGACATCTTATTCTACTATCCGAACACAAAACTCCCCATAAAGGTCGTTCAGAGACACCTGAACATCGTATTCTACCGTTCGAACACAAAACTCTCTGTAGAAGTCGTTCCGTCATACCTGGGCATCGTCTTCTACCGTCCGAACACGAAATTCCCCGTGGAAGTAGTCCCGTCATACCTGGACATCGTTTTCTACCGTCCGAACACGAAATTCCCCGTGGAAGTAGTCCCGTCATACCTGGACATCGTTTTCTACCGTCCGAACACGAAATTCCCCGTAGAAGTCGTCCCGTCATACCTGGACATCGTTTTCTACCGTCCGAACACGAAATTCCCCGTAGAAGTCGTCCCCCGTCATACCCAGACATCGTCTTCTACCGTCCGAACATGAAATTTCCCGTAGAAGTTGTCCAGACATACTTGAACATCGTTTTCTACTAACTAAACATGGTACTACCCGTAGAAGTCGTTCTAAAACACCTGGAAATTGCATTCAATCATCCGAACACGAAACTCCCCGTAGAAGTTGTCCCGACGTACCTAAACATTGTTTCCTACCAACTAAATAAAATAAAAAATAGTCGCAGTAGAAGTCGTCCCGAGAAAGCTAGCACCGCTTCTTAATGACTAAACACAATACTCCCCGTAGAAGTCGTTCGGAAAGACCTAGATATAGTATTTTACCGTCCATACACGAATCTTCCCATAGAAGTTCATTTCCTCATACTTGGACGTAGTTTGCTGTCAACTAAATACAATATTCCCCGTAAAAATCGCCCAAAAACACCTAAACATGGCATTCGATCATCCGAACACACAACTGCCTATAGAATCCGTCTTGAGGCAACGGGGTATCGACGGAAACTTAAAATTTAAAATGTATATATATATATATATATATATATATATATATATCGTATATTTCCGTTTTTTCAATTGAATACGTGAATACGTGAATTTTTTTTCTCGTAGTGATGCCATCAGAAATTTAAGCAAAGTATTAGTAACCGAATAGCATATTTTTAAGCAGACGATGGATATTGCTCTTTTATGCAGAAGCGACGATATATATATATATATATATATATATATATATATATAATATATCACATATCATATCATATCATATCATACTAATTTATAAAGACAAAGCGAGTTTTTGTTTGTACGCGATAACCGAAAAAACTACTGAACCGATTGTTCTGAAATTTGACATATAGATTCTATATTATATTGGGAAGGACATAGGCTATGTTTTTTATCGAAAATCATTTTACTTTCATCAATAAATTATGTTAATGGTTTTAACAATCAATTCCACCAGCGGCCACTACGTGGCGTCTTGAATCACGAACATCAAGTCAAAGTAGTCTGCTTAAAGTATTAATATCAGGCCTGCTTAGACGAATGTTCATATTCAACTTCGGGATTCGTATCCTAAAGAAGGTGTGGCATTAGTTGGTATAACCTTTTGTGTACTTCAGGTTAATCTGACACTAGACTCACACCTTATGGATATCTTTTGATTTTTGTAAATTTTATTTTCTCTTGTATTTTATTTTTATATTTTATTTTCTCTTGTAATGTACGGAATTGTTATAGTATTATATTAAGCCTTGAATATAGATTTATCTAACAGCAGCATCGTTGTGTGCAGCCGTCTGTTCATGTGTTCAGCAATGAGTTCCGTAACTCTGAGAAGTTGGTGACAGGTGTTGTGCCCTGTGCGGAACCCATGCTGACAGTCAGGTATGAGGTTTTTTCTGGTGACCGAGGCGGAGAGGCGTTTTAGGATAACGCTTTCGGCCACTTTGCTTAGGGAGTTTAGAAGACTGATTGGACGATAGCTTACGGGGTCATTGAGGGGCTTCCCGGTTTTTGGAAGACAGACCACTATGGCCGTTTTCCAGGCCTTGGGAAAGTAATTTTGTCTCATCATTGCGTTTACGATATTGCAGATGGACATAATGTGTTTGTGGGGAAGGATTTTTAGTGTGTTGTTATTGATTTTGTCAAGACCAGGGGCTTTCTTGTTTTGAAGACTGCGAATGATGTCCCGTATCTCTTTGGGGGAGGTAGGGGTGATGTCCCTGTTTGAAGAGAGGAAGTGTTGAGCTGTCTGGGTGACATGCTCATGAAAGCGTGAGAGTTCTGGTGCGCTGGGTAGAGGTGAACACTGATTGCTGAGAGATGATGCGAAGATCTCGGCCTTCTCTTCAGCGAGTGAGAAGGTTTCGCCATTTTGCTTGAGTCGTGGAAGGCAGGGGCGACTGCCTCGTATAGATTTTATCACCTTCCAATTGTTTTTGGGGTGAGTTTCGGCTTCAGTGATGAAATCGTTGAAGCGGCTGTTTCTTAGCTCGTTTATCCGAAAGTGGATGTCCCTTTGTAAGGAGTTGAGTTGGGTTTTGAGAAGTGGAGTTCTAAGATGTTGCCATTTCTTCCGGATTCTACTCTTTTGCTTAATTAGCTTCAAAATACCGTCGGGGAGGTTATTATTAGTGCCCTGTGGAGGGCGGGAGAATGTAGCGATTCTAACAGCGTGGGTAATGTCATTAGACAGGGAGGTGATCTCTTCCTCGATTTGAGAGATCGATAATATGGGTCTGCATCGAAAGGCTGATGTCTCTAGGTTGAATTTGAGATATAGGCAGTCGATGTGTTCTGTGTGTGACCGGAGAGAGATGTGTGATGCATGGAAGGCGAGGATCACCGGGCTGTGGTCTGAGCTCAGTGCACAGATAACCCGGGGGTCGCTTAGGGGTGTGATATTTTTGGTGATAAAAATATCGAGAATGTCTGGTGGGTGTTGTGGGGAGCCCGGAAAGTGGATAGGGGAGGGAGGATCATCCACTGTAAAATCATGCCGAATTGTTTTTCTGAGGAGGGCGCGGCCGTTACTGTTTCTGGAGCCGCAGCCCCAAGAGGGGTGCTTAGCATTTAGATCCCAGGTGATGATTGTGGGGGTGTTGCTGCTGAGAAGCAAGGCAAGATCTTTAAAGTTGTTTTGGAGTTGTGGAGGGTTATATCATGCAATTACCCTCAAAGGACCTTTTTGGAGGGAAATTTCAACCCCTATTGTCTCGCAGATGGAGGTAATTGTAATTCCACGGTGGCGGTAGGATTTGTGGACGAGGATTGCCACGCCCCCGCCGTTAGAGTGCTCTCTGTCCTTCCTATACGTGATGTAGTTTGGAAGGAAGAGTTTGTGGGATGGGTTGAGGTGAGTCTCTGTGATGCAGGCGATCCCGATGTTTTCCTCCTTCAAGAGTTGGAGGAGTTCTAGAGAACTATTTCTGCAGAGGATGCCATTGGCGTTCCAGTTGAGGATCTTTATCTCGGAATTAGCCATTATTAGGTCTGCAGAGAGCGGCGGTAATGTTCGTGACGAACTGCATTATGATGTTTTGCAGTTCGGACGCAATGGGAGGCAAGTTGATTTGCAACGGTGCCGCTGATGCTGCACTGTTGCTCACTATGCTCGTATATGTGGTGCGGGTGGGGTTTGCCCGATTTTTATGAGGATTGGGGGTGATGCTCTTTTTCTGTATGAGCTGCGGTGGGAGAGTGTTACCGGTTATGGGGGCATTTACCGGCTTTACCAGTTTTTGGGGGAGCTTGTCCTTCTTTGGGGCTTTGGGGCAGCCCCTGTAAGTTGCCCTGTGCTCTCCTTTGCAGTTAGCGCAGGTGGGGCGCGCGTCTTTATTGTCTATTAGAGGACATGACGGGGTGGCGTGATTTTTGCTGCAAAAAGCGCAGGCTCATGCAGTGTGGCAGTAGTTTGCCGTGTGATTATATTTAAGGCAACGCCGGCACTGCGGCGTGTCTTTCGACTTCCTCTTTGCCTCCACTTTTATGTTGAGGCCACCGATGGTGCTTAAGTCGAAGATTGACTTAACGACGGGCGAGGAGGGGTCTAGGTGAACGGCCACTAGCGGCCAGATTTTTTCGTCGCTACGCATTCGGTGAATTCAGTAGTTTTTTCGATTATCGCGTACAAACAAAAACTCGCTTTGTCTTTATAAATTAGTATGATATGATATGATACGATACGATATGATATGATATGATATGATATGATATGATATGATATGATATGATATGATATATATATATATATATATTCACTGAATATATGAAAGTAGAAAATATATAGATTCGTTAAAATATTTATCAATCATAAACCTAGTAAAAGATAAAAACGTCACAGGGTGGTCGACTATTCCTTTCATATACGGTTAAATATATTTATTTTTACTTGATTTTTACAACGTCGATATGTTTCCTAAACTTTATTGTACTCTCTCGGTTTGCATATATTTTAAGGGTAGCATTTTGATTGCAGTCGGACACACATCCAACTAGAAAAGTGTTTCCAGTCATCTATACTCGAAGGATTTCATCATATTACTGATTTAACTTCTCGATACAGACCCCTGAGTCACTACAGCTTTAAGATTTTCCTATCTCCAAGCGTGATTTTTCTCATAAACTCTGTAGGATTTTGTTGCCTAATATATGAAGTATATTATGTGATACTATTAAGTCCCGCTTCATGGTCGCTACTATATTAGTCGGGATTATAATTACCATCTCTAACTTTCTTGCTGTGATAGTTTCTTCATGAACATTCCCAAATTATCAAGCATGCATAGAGTTAATACGATAAACAAATATCAATAATCTCCAGTTAGAATAAAATATACTAATCTTCAGGCAGTTAGAGTACATCGACAAGAAGAGTACTATGTGTATTTACACCACTGTTTCCATCTATTCTCCTGAAATTCCCTTGAGTCTGGAAACTCTTTTATTCCACATGGTTCTCACTTAATAAAATTCTTCCTTGCTAAATAAATTAACATGCATATCACCTTTCGAACTGTAGTGGATTTTTTATAACGGAATGATTAGGGAATATAAAATATCTAAGGTGCCCAAATTTCTGTATTCTCCATAGTTTTTCAGCTTCTACCTTGTACGCTAACCCCCGTCAACCACTCTTTATACACATCCAGACGCAGTGCCGTTTCTTATTCATGTAAACTGACTTTCATCTTCTGTTGAGAACTTCTTTAAACAACTGGTGTTCAATATGAGGGTGGATTGATAAGTTTCCGGCCTGACCAAGAAATGGCGCTACTAGGCCTACCTTGAGGTGGCGTTCTATAGTACCATCCTTAGATAGCTTGTAGCTATAGTTTCAGTCCAATCGCCATGTTAGTTTAGGTTTCAGAGTACGATCAACAAGACGCCTATGTGCTTTTCGTAAAAATGGAAAAGCTGGAAAATCGTGCTGTCATCAAATACTTTTATTTGAAGGGGTTAACGCCGAAGGAAATTAAAGAAGAGATTAAAATTAAAACTAAAATTAAACTAAATTTAAACTAAAATTAAAATTAAAACTCAACACTGGGGACATCCTCCCTATCATATTCAACAGTTAAGCAGTGGGCTTCCGAGTTTAAAAAGGGTCGTGTGAGCACCTCTGATGAGCCTCGCTCAAGACGCCCCATTGAGGTCACAACTCCAGATATGATAGAAAAAATCGATCCAATAGTGCTGAAAGACCACAAGATTGAAAGTACGTGAGATAGCTGAGACCTATAAGATGTTATATGAACGTGTACAAAATATTTTGCACCAACATTTGTATATGGAAAAGCTCTGTGCAAGATGGGTGCCGCGTTTGCTAGCAGTCGACCAAAAATTGATTCGAAAGAACATTTCTACCGCCAATTTGGCGTTGTATAAACGTAATCGAAGCGAATTTTTGCGTCGATTCGTAACCGTTAATGGAACTTGGGTCCACCACTACACTCCTGAAACCAAACAACAGTCTAAACAGTGGGTTGGACCAGAGGAATCAACTTCAAAGAACGCAAAAACAATTTTTTTGGCGAACAAGGTTGTGGCTACTGTTTTTTGGGGTACAAGAGGTATTATATACATTGATTACCTTGAAAAGGGTAAAACCATCACTGGTCAATACTACGCAGATTTATTGCAACGTTTGAGTCACGAAGTGAAAATTAAGCGACCACATCTGGCGAAGAAAAAAATCTTGTTTCATCACGATAACGCATCAGCGCACGCGTCAATCGTTGCGATGGCTAAAATCAACGATCTGAAGTTTGAATTCATGCCGCACCCTCTCTACTCTCCAGATCTAGCCCCGAGTGACTATTATCCGTTTCCTAACCTCAGAAAATGGCTTGGCGGAAAGAGATTTGCGGACAATGAAGAAGTAATCGAAGCTGTAAATGGGTATTTTGAGGAGCTTGACGAATCAGTCTATGGAGATGGCATTACTAGACTAGAACACCGCTATGAGAAATGTATCAGCCTTGGAGGAGATTATGTTCAGAAATAAGAAAAAATTTTTAAAAACGTTGTTTTTCTTGGTCAGGCCAGAAACTTATCAATCCACCCTCGTAGTTCAAAAAGTTATCTTCCAAATACTTCCTTTTATAGATCATAATGAATTCAATTGCAATCACCATAATACAATATAATTAAAAAAATACTTAACTATAAATTGTGGAAATACTGTCAAATTCACCTTACTAAATAACTAATCGTCACGAATTAAATCGACTTTCCCAGAGGCGTTGCTATCCGAGATTTGGTATAATTGAAATTAGATTTTATTATGTACTATTTATATATTGATATTAAAACGTTTATGTAGGAAAACTCAATAAACCACACGTTTTGTGTGTAAAAAGGTTAATATTTATTTAAATCAATATAAAGTATATTAATGCTACACTAAATACTATACATTCTAATATCAATAGAAACCTTATATCTGCCTCTCTTGCCTGTATCTGCTGTACTGAGAATGCAATCATCCTCTTACCATCGAGCTGCACTTTCAGGTATACAGTACCTCCTCCTTAGTACCAACCTCTTAATCTTCTTCTCTATCTGATGAACCCTCGCTTCCGCCATTCGCTCTCTGTCTCTCTCTCTCTCTCTCTCTCTTTCTCTCTGTCTCTGGCACATGCACACAAAAATATTCTAAACTATATTACATCGTTATACTTTAACAGTTTACACATGTAGATGTTAAATATACATAGCCAGATGTAAACGATCTACGTCATATATATACTGTCATCTTTTCCTCATGTGCAATTCAAACAAATCAACGTTTATGTTTCAGAGGTGATTGGTATCTGGCGATTTTTCAGAGTGCTTCAGGACTGCTTTTAAATACGTTTATTTTACTTGCTTTTCGGCATATCAAACTACAGACTTGGAGAAGTCGTTTTAGCTTACCGATATTGCTCTTGGAAGTTGTTGTAGTCCTACTTGAGTTATACACTTCCAAACAAAGAAGTGGCACAGCCATTTTTCAGTAGACGATATCACCGCTACCACTGTTGGATCCTGTTAGGTCCCCTCGTTCTCTATAATTTTGTAAGACTTCGAACATTCTTCCTCCCTATTGGAGATTTCTGATGATGATGTGAACCATGAAGATGAGGGTGTTAAAAACTATGATGGCAATAAAGGCTTAGATTAATTACCTCCCAGAAGGTTGACAACGGGTCATAATGATCGTTATATATTAAGTCGATTACATTGACAGCTAGTGATATGACAGACGAAAGGCAAGTATCCAGGATGGTAACGGGGACATCTTATTTTCTACTACGACCATCCACTACGTATTCATTTAAATAATCTGCGTTGTTGGAGGAGACGCTGTTCGGGTAGTCGCTCTGTGTCGTCATTATTGACGGTCCCAATCGCAGTTACTATGATTTCCTCCAAAGTTTAGTTCTGAGAGATACTTTCTCCTAAAGAAGCGGACTCGACTAATCTTCTATTTATATAAAATGTTGTAAAAAAATATGCGATTTTACATCATCTAACCTAAACTTTAGTTTTATATACATGAACATTATATTATTTATTTACCTACAGACGGATTTTTAATATTTCTCAGATGTTAAAATAAAATTTTAATTATTTTGGGTAAGATTTGAATTTTAAGATTATATTTGAGAAAATTTATGTTATTCAGTGTCGCTTATGACTTCTGATTCAGACTACTCGTTTAACCCCTCGTCTTTTAGATGCCAGCTGATTCTTTGCCGTTTGCTCCGAAGTTTCTGCTACATTATTTTCTTCCCAAGTTCCATAGATCTTGATAAATATATTTCATTAATTTTTTATATATTAATTAATTCTGTGCCTGTTTGAGAATTTACTAAAGTAAATTTACTATTTACTTTATTTTGTAAAGCGATATTATTCGTATTGTCTAAAACTAATTTATCTCATAATTGATCTTGAGTAAAAGAAATTGTTTGCTGAAATATAATAAAGGTCAATTGATCGGTGGTCTATATTCTTAGAGATATTCGCGAATGTTCCCGGTCATTACGAGAAGAATTCGATCCGATTTAAATAGTACATAATCCACAATAATTTTCCAAGTCTCTTGGCTATAACAAATTCCCTCCGCATGAACTTTGCTTGATAATAGTAGCTCGTATTATTTTCACAGATTCCGCAAAGAATGAAATAACAGTAATTTCATGCATTCCTAAAATTTTTATAAACATTTCCCTTTCCAATTCAAAGTATTGCCATATTCTGCCAAACGTTCTTTTATTATAATACCATTATAATTGACAATATCAAACACTGAAACACTTACTAAAGTAGAAATATAATGACTTTCACTTTTCACCCCTATAAAAATTTATTATTTCTTATACACCACATAATAATTTCAAAATATCCAATTTTTAGGGCTGTATCAATATTTAAAATTATTTACACACACACACACACACACACACACACACACACACACACACACACACACACACACACACATATATATATATATATATATATATATATATATATATAAATCTCTAGTTATTATATATATATATATATATATATATATATATATATATATATATATAAATCTCTAGTTCTCTAGTTATTATAAGAGTCTTGAAAATACAATTTTTTCTATTTATCTCAATAGTAAAAGTGTAATATTTTTTCAAAAATGAGAAAAATGTAAGATATCAGCTTTAGGTTTACTTAGTGTGATCCAGGATTTATATGAAAAGTATTATATCTGTAACATAAAGCACATGAAAGAATATAAATAATAGACTCATTTTATTTTTAGTTCTTTTTCAAAAGCTAAAAAACGGGTTGAAAACTAAATTATTTTGGATCGATATTGGACGCGATGTAAATAACAAGAACTTGCGATTAGTCGATACATAATTGTTTATCACTGTAATTTTTTCTCAAAATCTTTCACTCAGTTGCAAACCAGAAGAAAATAAGTTTTAAATAAATTCATTTTTCGATATGACAACGAGAGACTCGTAGATATATGTGATGGATTTGGTCCAAATTGACTAACGTTATATCGGATTATCTGATTATATTCAAAAATGTTAAACCTTAATGCTCTTCCGTTCCAAGATTTTATTTACAATATTTACATATCTAATTAAATTGGATATACTGTGTAGTCTAAGGAAGTTTTTAACGGAAAACCTTACTTTTAACGGTGCTTTTTAAGAAATAATAACATTTCAAATAAAAACGTTTCAATGGCGTTCGACAAGTAATTATTATAGGAAGGGGCGAAATTGATGCGTTCAAATCTTACGTGTTAAACTAAGATTTAAAAACATCAATTTAAATGCGAGAATAAAAATTGCTTTATATCTTCAAATATATACACATATTTATACTAAGAAAAAGTTTATATATTTATCAAGAGGCACAACTTATTCCTTTTTAATGTGATTGATTTAAATATCGGACATTCCGTTCTAAACTGACAATTTAAAATAATCGTACTTACCAATATAAATCTATGTATATAAGCATCACTAAACTCCATTGTCATATTGTGATGGGTAAGCGCATATTTCTTTTAGGTATAGAAGCTTACATGTTTACAAACAATAACACTTTGATCTTTCGAAATGGCAATGCTGATTATTTAAGGTAATTTCATTTGTTTTAATTATTAATATTAGCTAGGAAAATTTTATATAAATAAAATCTAATTGTTTCATATACGTAGAGTCTTTTTTTAATTTTATTTTAATATATGAATTATAATATTATCAATATATAATTCATTATTATAGTTGCTAATATCATTAATTATTTTGTTACTAACATACATGCAAATATAAGTCTTCTATTGATATATTTAGTTATCATGGTTATATAAGTATAATATTTTAATATGATCATTAAAAATGAAAAGTTTTAACACCTCAAATACATAAAAAATTTTTATAGTAATTTAAAAGGTTTTGTAATCTAAATATATGCTAACATACAATATATCATCTAGATTTATACAAAATTATGTCATAAATAATATCTTTGTTTATAAATATTTGTTTAAAAAATTTTATTATTTCAGGAAACCAAGTGAACATTATGTTTTCCGTGTCAAGATCAATCAGAAAGAGTAATTGTAAATGATTTAATGAGTAATTGGAATAAAACATAAAGGTATTTATCATAAACAAAATAATGCTTAATTAAATCACTTTAATTCTATTATAAAATATAACCTTTAAAAAGACACTTAATATAAACATATACATTTCAGAAAGCGGAGTATATAAAATACAGTTTAATGCATAGCGCTGTTTCTTTCTATAATAAAATGTTTAAGTTGTCCATAGCTTATTGTATTTTAATTTTGTTTTTGTATTTTTATTTAGATGTCAGAAAACCAAGCAAAGAATGAAAGTAATTCCTCGCAAACATTTTTAAAAAATGGTACGAAAGAATTTCAAGAAAAGCAAACTAGCGAATATAATAGCCCATCTACAATAACTGATATAGATTGTGATTTAATAGAATCCGATGATTCAAGTAATGATTCTGTGTTTAAAAGAGAAAATAGCGCTAGTGACCTAAGTATTTATGGTGATAACGAAGGTATAAATTTTGAATCCAACTTTGCCGATTCGCGATCGCATTCGGTCAGTTTAATGAACAGGTTTAAAAATATGTCATTAAAAATTTTGAGTAATATCAGAGCCATCATGTGGCGAACATAATATATTATCTTATTAATACAAAAATATAAATTTAAAACTAAAGCAATTAGTCTAATTTATAAATTTCATATTAAATATGTACGTATCAACATTCTACTTAAAAATTGTATTTATCACAATTATGTTTTAAGTAATATAGATAAACGATATAAATTCAATTTTTTTATTTCAATAATATCTGAAATTGAATGCTTTTAATTGCATTATTCTCACCAATATTACCTTCTATATATTGTGTAGCTGATATTGTATAGCCTCCCATAGTTCCTGTTATAAGATTTTTAAAAGCCATATAATTTATCAGGAAAACATTATCGTACGAATTTTTAAATATAAAGAAGATTCTATATTTTTAATCAACGTGTTCGATTTGAACTGTAAAATTATCTAAAGCACTGTACAAAATTCTAAAATCAGCTATCTTTTTTAGAATCAAAAATAGAAACGTTGATTTCACCTTGAAATATGACTAGTGAATCAAGGTCATATTATCAACAGATAAATTTGACATGTTTGTTTTCAATATTCATTGCAATAAATGTATGTAAATAAATTGCATGATCGTTCGGATTAAATTGCATGTATATATATTTAAAGGATATTTGAACTAATATAATATCAAAATAATATAATATTTATATTAAGTCATGTAATTAATTTCTTATAAAAATCATTATCAAAGTTAGCCAGAATCAAATTTAATATATAATCATAGGTTCCTATAATTTTGTAATTATCATCATTATATTATGTTATAATTTGTCAGTTTATAGTGTAATATAATTCGAAATATTAGTTCTTTTTGAATATTATTTTGTCAAAACAACAATTAAAAAGGTATAGCAAACATTTTTATGTTAGAAACATAATATTTTAAATAAATTAATAACTAAACTTATTTAGTACTAGAAATTTATCTAATTAGCTACGAAATAGTTATCTGAAAATCATATGAAAAATCAAGTAATTATGACATAAAATAAAATTTAATTCTAAGAATTTTTTATATACTTTTGAAATTCTAAGCAATTATAATAAACATTATTTATCATAAAATAGCAAATAAATATATAATAATAATAACTTTATATATAACTAATAATTTCTAAGATATATTACATTATTGTCTATTGTTAGTGCAAGAGCTAGAAAAATAATAATTATTAAAAAAATATTTTTTTGAAGGATGCAATGAAAGGTAGTGATAATTGAATATTACACCAATAAACACCAAATTAAGATTTTATATGGAACCTGGTGCTAAAATTACGACGGAGCTCCCTCTTGAAGAGTTTGATGTAATGTATGTTAGATTTAATAAAAATCCAATTTGCTAATTTCTATTAAATATGCTCGCAACACTTTGTACTGCTCAGCTATATTTTTGGTATTATCATATATTTGGGCACAATTTACTATATCAATTTCATGCACATTTAAGTATTTTATCATACTGTTTTTTAAATCTATCCCATTCTGGCTATCTATTGTGAAATAGAAAAAGCGCTCATGCACATGACCATTTATTGGTAGTACATGAAAACAACTGATAATTGATCAACATGTGAAATGTCAGGTTTAGAATCGACAACAAAATCTCATTATTATGTTTGTTTTATTTCGCGTTGTATATGTCCCAAACTTGTATAACCCTTATATTTATCAATTTTTCCTAAATTGCTTTTGTCAAGTAAAAAACTTTACCTCAACCCTTCTGGGTATATGTCTTTATTATGTTGTTTTAATATATAATCCAAGTTCAAAATAATTATCATTGTAAGGAGAAGCGAATATTTTGTTCGTGTTAGGGAATGATAAACCCATTTCTATTAAGAACTGGATCACTGCAACGATGCGTTTCAAGATTTTGGTCCAATACTTTGCTTCAGTTTCTATCATACCAATTGCTTCTGTGTCGATGCATTGTATATAAATGCATATAGAACATTCGCTAATAGATAACTATTTTTCTAACTATTTGTATTGAGCTTTTTGGGAAGTACATATTTTAGTATCCTAACTGGTATTTTCAGAAAATTTTTTCTGGTTTTAATCAACGTTTGAAAATAATAATATAATATTACCCTATATAAATTTTACTGTTTATGCATGAGATTTTTCTTTAATAGCGAAAATTTAAAAGGTTCATTTGACAGGTATAGGTTTTTCAGTTTTCAATAGGATTTCATTTGTATTTTCTAATTGATGAGCATTGTATGAGTGTATAAAACTCTATAAATAAATATACTAAATATTATAATAATAGCGATTGCAGTTAAGAATAAATTATATATTTAACAATTGTATCCAATTATTCAATGTATAAATATATCTATACATGTATCTTGGTTATGCATGCATTTAATGAGATGAAATTAGATAACATGTTTATTAAAATTGTGACAGTCTAATAAATCATAATCATTACAATAATCACAACTATATAATAGAACATGCATACAGTGTACACTCATTTTTTATGTTTGTATACTTACTATCGCATCTATATCTATGTTGATTGAGATTAACATAACATAAAGTAATTATGAATAATTCTTTTTGCGATGAACGGTGAGTCACCATTGATTTACTAATTGAATTTTTTTTTGTTTTTATTTAAACCTTTCAAACTTATCTACGTTTATTTCAGCTACACATAGATTTATATATTATAAAGACATTATTTCATTTTCGTGTAGTTATAATATTATATAGAAACATTAGAAGTCAATATACTCAAATATTTAAGTCGCATATTTTTAAACAGGACAGCAGATAATAGCAAGCTATAATGTCTGGTTTTGCTACGATCGATTCGACATTTAAAAGAAGTTTATATTTTAACCTTAGTAAGTTCTTTATTAGTTCATTACTTCTGTGAGTTATATAAAGTGTATTGCTAAAGGACATGGTTTGCGAGGGTGGATTGATAAGTTTCCGGTCTGACCAAGAGATGGCGCCACTAAGCCTACCTTGAGGTGGCGTTCTATAGTACCATCCTTAGATAGCTTGTAGCTATAGTTTCAGTCCGTTCGCCATGTTAGTTTAGGTTTTAGAGCACGATGAACAAGACGCCTTTATGTTTTCCGTGAAAATGGAAAAGCTGGAAAATCGTGCTGTCATCAAATACTTTTATTTGAAGGAGTTAACGCCGAGGCAAATTAAAGAAGAGATGTACTCAACATTGGGGACATCCTCCCCATCATATTCAACCGTTAAGCAGTGAGTTTCCGAGTTTAGAAAGGGTCGTGTGAGCACCTCTGATGAGCCTCGCTCAGGACGCCCCATTGAGGTCACAACTCCAGATATCATCCAAAAATTCATCAAATAGTGCTGAAAGACCGCAGATTAAAAGTGCGTAAGATAGCTGAGACCTGTAAGATGTCATATGAACGTGTACAAAATATTTTGCACCAACATTTGTATATGGAAAAGCTCTGTGCAAGATGGGTGCCGCGTTTGCTAACAGTCCACCAAAAATTGATTCGAAAGAACATTTCTACCGCCAATTTGGCGTAGTATAAACGTAATCGAAGCGAATTTTTGCGTCGATTCGTAACCGTTAACGGAACTTGGGTCCACCACTACACTCCTGAAACCAAACAACAGTCTAAACAGTGGATTGGACCAGAGGAATCAACTTCAAAGAACGCAAAAACAATTTTTTTGGCGAACAAGGTTGTGGCTACTGTTTTTTGGGGTACAAGAGGTATTATATACATTGATTACCTTGAAAAGGGTAAAACCATCACTGGTCAATACTACGCAGATTTATTGCAACGCTTGAGTCACGAAGTGAAAATTAAACGACCACATCTGGCGAAGAAAAAAATCTTGTTTCATCACGATAACGCATCAGCGCACGTGTCAATCGTTGCGATGGATAAAATCAACGATCTGAAGTTTGAATTAATGCCGCACCCTCCCTACTCTCCAGAGCTAGCCCCGAGTGACTATTATCTGTTTCCTAACCTCAGAAAATGACTTAGCGATAAGAGATTTGCGGACAATGAAGAAGTAATCGAAGCTGTAAATGGGTATTTTGAGGAGCTTGACGAATCAGTCTATAGAGATGGCATTACTAGACTAGAACACCGCTATGAGAAATGTATCAGCCTTGGAGGAGATTATGTTCAGAAATAAGAAAAAATTCTTAAAAACGTTGTTTTTCTTGATCAGGCCGGAAACTTATCAATCCACCGTGGTATGTCTTCTTCATACATTTTACACTTACATTTATTACTGTTTACGACCTTGATTCGGGCTAATGAAGAAGTTATTTGATCTTATGCGGTTAATGGTAACAATGAAAGATCTTTTCAGATTTTTCCTTGAATACCACGGGGGTTGGTGGTTTTTCCAAAATTATCTAAAGTAATTGTGTCGGGTTATTAAACTTTGATTAAGGATAAGTCTTCAGGTTTGTTTGATGTATGATTTTTTTAGGTTTCGTAGAAATCTGTAAATGGTATTTCTGAAGTGTCAGTCATTATCGATTCAATTGCAGACTTCACGAGTATATTAGCTTCTTCATTGCTTTAAATAGCCTTGTAAGAGGGAGCTCAGTATAACGTAATAGTTTTATTATTTTCATTACGATTTAAGAACTCTTTATATTTCCTTTTAATTTCTAGAATATACGAGTTTGTTTGGATATTTATTTTATTTGAAATCAGGATTTGAAGAGCGCTAGAAGAGTTGGAAAAATATTAATATTCCAGTGATCGCTTTTAATAGCTATATCAAGAGCATCGCTTAAGGGAATGTATGATGCTGTATATACAGACGAAAAACTATCTATTTTCCTTTTTATTTGGAATGTGAATTGAGGAACTATATAAGCAATCCCGGTGCCTTGAGAGGTCTTACTGCCATCTATATATCTAATACAGAGCTTTGTACAATATCTTTGTTTATAATTTCATTGGGATTTTTACATGATTTGAGCTCCGTACCTACGATCGTATTTAATGTAAGTCGTGTAATGAGTGCTTTATAGTTTTGTATTTAAATATCCAGATTGGTAAGAAAATCAATTTTTTCGGATTTATTGGATACTTCCGAGACAATGGTTGATTATATTTTTTTTATTTATTTTCTGTATCATTTTCTTTGTTCAGTTCGATAAGAAATATGTTAACTCGGGCAAATATGGTTATGATTAATTAATATGAAACTTTTTAACAATGGATACTTAACACTAGATTTATTGTATTAACGTTAAAAGAAAAGAATTTTTACATAAATACATAAGCAAGCGCGCATACACAACTTTTTCGCTTCGATGCTGGTACTAATCTGCCCTACTCTAACATAGCCTTTTTTCAATACCGAGTTTTTTCCGTACGGGCACGTCCCTAAAGTGCTCCCTCCTCTCTTTTTATATATGACCGCCTCAGGTATAACGATTGACCGTATCATAAATCTTTTATTCCTAATCCATTTCTCCGATATTTTAGGTACGTATTTTCTTATAATTTCCCGCAAACATTAATATTACTTTCCAAACAACATGTTTTATTATACGAAAAGCCAACATTCTTATTAAGATTAAAATAACTATGGCATATTTCATAAGATTGTGAATTAGAGTATTATCATATATTTGATCTATCTATGAAAACATTTTTTGGGGTACTGATGCGCAATTCTAAATTTGATCTGATTGCATTATATTATATTTTTGTATCCTATCCATTTGCCTTTTTGCGTAGGAAAATAAATAAAGCTACCGTATTCTATAATTGAACGAACAAAACTTTTATATAATATAATTAAGGTGTAAGGATTTGCATACCATCATGTACCGTTAAGATTTCATGTATAAATGATTTGTTGTATAAATGACATGTTGTAATAAACATGATACCGAGGAAGTGAACAGATGCACTAGATTTTATACATAGATTACCAATTTTAATTCCAGTTTCATGAGGCAATATTTTTTTCTTATTCAAATGGATAAGAACTATTTTTGATAAAGTTCCAGACCGAGATTTTTGAGGTTATGTTTATATAAGTTGAGCTATTGACTTTTGTATAATGCTTTTTGCTTTTTTTATGTAAGTAAATTTAGTATAAATTGCAATATAATCTACAAATTGGAAAACAATGATGTTTTTCAGAAGATTGTCTTTAATATGTGATACATACATCAGGTATAGTAAGGAGCTTAAGACGACTCCTTGTAGTATTCCTTTAGAAAATTTTTCGTCGTATATCGATAAATGTGACCGTAAATATGGTTCTTCCTAAGAACAAAAAGTTAATAAACAATATCAAAATTAATTAACAGACAAGTCGCAGAGAGCAACCGATTGAAGCTAGAATAGACAGGAGTAGTTTTATTAGGACATTATCAAATGCTCCTAGTACATCGCGAAAAGCAGCGAGGATTTTTTTTTCTACAAATGCTTTTCATCGACTTTCAACTTAAGGTTAGTCAAGTTTTCGAGACAAGAATGTCCTTTGCAAAACCCATGTTAATTATTATGTACTATGTTAATTATAATTATTCTTATTAATGATAATTTCGAATAGTTTGCAGGCACATGATGTTAAGTAGATCGGGCAAAAGTTTTTATCATTTTTGGGAATGAAATGAATAAAAGATTCCCTTGAACTGTTGGGATAAGAATTGGATATCTACATCTGATTATAAATATCCAACAGAAGAAACTTGTTATGTATTCTTACTGAAGACTTTGTATACCTTTTGTAATTTATTAAATCAGTTACTTTGTTACTAAATCTTTATTTTTTACATGCTGTTCTACGTAAGCTTTTTATTCTATCAGCCTCCGCATTCGACCAAGGGACTGTATTTGAAGTTGTGTGAGACCTATTTATTTTTTTCGGGTTACAATAGTTTACAGAGTTTACTACGGCTTGAAAAAAATAATTTTACTTATCTGATGAAGAAAAAGCCCATTTAAATTATGTGTAAACATCTTCCAATCCGTTCATATTTAATATTAAAACTTTTAATATATATATATATATATATATATATATATATATATATATATATATACACTTTGTTCCACATCAATATTAACAAAAATTGGATAATGATTTGAACCCCAGGTTTCCTCATAACACTTACATTTATTCAATCACAGATATTGGAGGTATTTAATAACCTAAGTCAATATTTAATTTAAGATTTATAGCTACGTCAATGTGAGTCGCTATATTTGGATTAAAGATTACTAAATTATTATAGTCGTTAATACAATTTTCAAGTCGTGAGCCATTAGAATCGGAATGACGACAGTTCCAATTTAAATTGTGAACATGAAAATTTCCTACAATTAAGCAGTTTTTATTTGTGTCAACATTTTCTATAGCAATATCCCATTCTACTTGTTCTAAAGCGAAACTGGGAGTTCTATAACAAGCTATTAATCGTAATGGTGGGGTTATATTATTTAGTAAAAGCCACAGGTTTCGATAGTTTCACAAGGAGAATTAATATTTTTAACTCTAGAAAGGATAAGTTCTTACATACTAAAATTAGAATTCCCTCACCTCTTGAACGCATTTGTTTTTCCGAAAATTGCAAGTTTACATTTTCAGAAAGCCCGGACGCCACACATGCGTAGAAGTCCATTTCGATATTAGAATGTTAGACTGTTTGTAACTGTCGACTAGAAAATTTCTAATTTGACTGAAATTAAGTGGAAAGATTGTAATTTATTAGCCAAATATTCTACAATTGGAAGTAATTTTGAAAAAACTTCGTCAGCTGTGCCATCTATTTTCTCAATAGGTTTAGTTTTTTTTTTAATATTTGAGGAACTTTTTGTGTTTTTGGATTTATTGTAGTGGATATCTTTTGGTGTCAAAAGTTTCTGCATCAGTAAATAGTGTGTCTTGAATACAAATTGGCTCTATGTATATAGATTTCTACATATAATTATTTATCTGTGATATTGTGTTGTTCTTTTGGTTTTGTATAAGATTTTCACTAGTTTGGCAGTGTTTCACCATATGGCCTTCTTCGTTGCACACCAAACAGGTTAATTCGTCTGTAGATAAGTATATGTAGTAGATCGTATCCTCAAAATTAATTGAAATTGAAGGGGGCAATTTTGTCAAGTCATCTGAATTTACGTACATTTGTCGACGAAAACCTAGTACATGAGCAAATCCCGTATCATCAATGCGAGCTCGAATGTACGTAATTTGTGAGCAAGGAAATATATTTACTTTCGCTAGCACTTCTAATATTATATTATTAGTAACTATAGGGCATGCATTTGACAATATAACACATTCAGCTCAAAAAATCAGTGGCCTAATCTCCAAGGTGTATCATCCAATGCTTATTTTCTTTTCTGAAAGCGTATCGGCTGTCTCTTTATTATTCGTATAAAGGCGCACTCTCCCATGACTAATACATAATTCAATTTTCATATTTGAGGGCTCTGTAATTTGATCAAAAGCTAGAGTATATTCCGAAAATGAAACTCCTTGTAGTGCATATAAAATGATACTTTGTTCTTTCGTAGACACTTGCATATTTTGAATCATATGATACTTGGGGAACAATTGACTAAGAAACAGAGTTAGACGCCATTTTCTAACCCAAACGTAAATTTCTCTGGAACCAGAAGTACTTACAATACCACTTCAATGCAAAAACTTTGCAAGCACCTCTTAAATCTACATAAATCTAACTTATCTACATGGATTTAACACTTAGCGTAACGAGATTTGAGATATTTTCAATGCGTATTATTTGTATGAAAAAGTGGTCATAGATCCCCAATTTTAACACAAACTGAGACTAAAAGTTTGTGAGTCGGAGCATGGCGCATATGTGCGGTAATGTCCATGTTAAATTTTTCATAATTGAAAAAAACTACTCTATACGCTTTAAAAAGTATATATATAGTTTTTTTGGGTCGCTGATCACGATTTTGAAGTCAAAATTAAAAAATTTGAACTTTTAGATGAACAAAATATGATTTTTTTCTGCCGCTTTTATTTTATTATTAATTATTATTTTTATTTTATTTTATTAATTATTTTCTGACGCATATATACGTCATACCGGTACTCTAAGGGTTAATCATAAAAGCACACAAACTATTTACATACACTTTCAAAGCAAATACTTGCGCGCGCACGCACGCGAACACGTCCGCACTCTTTGACCTATCGAACCGATCCCTAACAGTTTTTAGACGTTGTGATCTGTATTATATATATATTGTTCTATATTTTCAGGAATAATAATCAAGATGATAATAATAATATTAATTGTAATAATAATAATAATAATAAAACAAATAATAATAATAATAATAATAATAATAATAATAATAATACTGAAGGGTAAATTCGGGAGAGGATTATGTGTTCTGGTGTAATAAAATAGTAAAATAAAAGGTTAAAATTTACTTAGATTTATTTAGGCTCTAAAGGCATAAAAAACCTCCTCACGATCTGAGGAGGAAAAAGCCGAACAAATGAACAGTACAAAATTAGATCGCGCGTGTACACTTTTTAACGAGCGCTCGCTATTAATAATAAATTATTTCTTACGAGTGGAGTACTCCGTCGCTTTGGTCGCCTCACTGTATAGCCCAGTGCTCGTGAGGCGGGTAAGGTCAATGGGGGAGGGTTATTCCGCTGAACCTTCTTCTCTGCGTCCTGGCCCCGACGTCTCGGGAACGAGATATCTCTTGCCACGGACGGCAGCCAATGGGCACCAATGCCGACGGGAATACCCTCGGAGATTTCACGCACAATGAAATCTCCACAAGGCGAAGTCCTTGTCCCGCGGATGCGCAAGATACTACTTCACACAAAGAATACACACGACACTCACACAAACTATATTTATAACGAATTATAATTCAATCAAATACAAGCAAATTCGATTTTATTACTCATATCACGATACGCTGCAGTATATAACAATATATAATATAGACCATTCACTGAAGTCTAAAATACACCGAATACGATACTAGTAAATACGATACTAGTAAATACCTACGGTACTAGTAAATACGAGTAATCTGTCAAAGCACAGGAGCTAATGCTTGACCGACGGCCGAAACAAGAATGATTCATTCAAGAACGCTCCTGGCGTAAAATCGGAGAGGGGCGGGGGAGGGAAGATATACCTGTGTCTCGAGGGCTAAGTACAGCCAAAGCGGTACTGTCTCCAGCATATATACGTCACAGGCTACGCTTCATGCGAGACACGGAGAGAGCGGAAAGAACACGTGCTTACCGCATGCCTGCGCTGCCGCCTAATCCTCATTTATCTTTATTGCACTTATAATATAAATAGTCTCGAGACTGCAGCATAAGATTCTCCATCCATGGTGAAACGATCGGCAACAATCGATGGGAAACCTATATTTCCTTTCGCCTCGCCCAGATGGATCACGTATGAACGCACGCACGCACGCACACACACGGACGCACACAGACACAGACACACACACACACACACACACACACACACACACACACACACACACACACACACACACACACACACACACACACACACACACACACACACACACTTACAAATACACACGAATACAACACATAAATAAATCTACGTACATATATATACACATAGATTTAAACATATATATATATATATATATATATATATATATACATGGAGCACCATGTTTCGAATCGCTGTTATACAAACAAATCCGCCCGCCTTCGTCCGTCGGACGAATAAATGAATTTGAATAGTCTATTTATTGCCCTTTGTATTGTCTTCTTCCATCCTCAAAGGGCATAAACGCGCAATATGTCTTTGCAATGTGCTAGTTGCCGTACGAACGGTGACAACTCGTATGTGTCCATCTGGTCCTGGATGTGTGTCTATAATCCGTCCTAAAGGCCATTTAGTCGGAGGGTAGCGATCGTCTCTTAACAACACTAATTGTCCGATCCTGAAATTTTCTGTCGCCGTTTGCCATTTTCCTCGTTCTTGTAGTCGCTGTAAATACTCATCGGCCCAGCGTTTCCAGAACTGATTGCGAACTCTTTGCATTAGCTGGAAACGGCTTAATCTATTTATTGGCAAAGTACTTGGCTCTGCATCTGGGATGACTATCGATGTTTGTCCGATAAGAAAATGTGCAGGTGTTAACACATCTAAGTCGTCAATGTCTGAAGTAAGGGGGCATATTGGCCGGGAGTTAAGACATGCCTCGATCTCTGATAGCACCGTAGAGAATTCTTCAAATATGAAGGTGTGATCGGCGAACGCTCTCTTCAAGTGGTGCTTTGTGGACTTAACTCCGGCTTCCCAAATTCATCCGTAGTGGGGGGTGGTAGGAGGAATAAATGTCCATGTAGTTCCCTCATTCGCTATTGTCGTAGATATTGATATATAGAAGTCAGAAGCGGCATTAAACATCGCCCGCAATTCTCCATCGGCACCTCTGAAGGTAGTTGCGTTATCGCTATAGAGCGAACGGCAGACCCCCGTCTGCTCACGAATCGCCTATAGGCAGAGATGAATGAACCTGTGGTGAGATCGCTCACAAGTTCAAGGCGTACGGGCCGGGTCGCAAAACATACGAATAGTGCAATGTAGCCTTTATAGGAACGATGACCACGCCCCTTTGATGCTCGAATCTGAAAGGGACCGGCGTAATCCACGCCAGAGGTCGTAAAAGGGCGTGCGGGGATCACTCGGCTGGCAGGTAACGCTCCCATTATCTGCTGCGCTAACTTAGGTTTCACACGCTGACATTTTATGCAGTTATATATTACCGATTTAATCAACTTATTTCTCCCTAAAATGCACACGCGATTCATAACAATATTGGCAGTGAGTGTCGGTCCACCATGAAGTGCAATTTTATGCGCTTGCCTGACGAATAGAAGACTGAGCTTTGATAGTCGCGGTAATATCGGCGGGTGTTTTCTATCAAACGACAGGTTCGAGTGCGTAAGTCGACCTCCGACGCGTATCAATCCGTCTTCGCAGTTTAATATAGGATTGAGTTTACTCATTGGGCTACTCTTAGGTACGTTTTTACCGGCTTTTAATAATTTTAATTCTGTTGCAAAGGCGTTAATTTGTGCAACGTGTATAAGCCTTATTCGTGCCTCTCGTATTTCGAAAGCAGTAAGGGAATTTACAAAAATACTGAGCCCATTTTTGCGCCTACGATGATTTAATAACGGTCTCAAACAATACGCGGTTATTCGTATTAATCGTGTTAAATCCGGAAAACGATAAAATATTCCGGCTCTTGCTCTTCTACTCGTACGTGCATTACCTTAATCGTTTTTGTCTGTTGAGGCCAGTTTTCAGATGATAGCGACAACCAAGCGGGCCCATTCCACTATAACATCGATTCGCATAATTCAGTCGGGCTTGCTCCGCGCGTCGCGATATCCGCGGGATTTTCCTTTGTCGGTACGTGCGCCCATATCGCCGCTGGCAGTCCTGTCTATATTTCTGACACGCGATTAGCGACGAAGGTTTTCCAATGACATGGGTGCTTGTCTAGCCATTTGAGTACAATCTCGCTATCCGACCACATGTACATTGGAAAATCTTCAATATATTTGAGGGATTTTAAATGACGAACTAGTTTAACCAGTAACACAGCACCGCAAAGCTCGAGATTTGGTACACTTATCGTTTTTACAGGCGCCACTTTGGTCTTGGCGGCTATTAAATTCACCCGAAAACGCCCTTCTCTTTCAGGTATACAAAGATATACCGCCGCGGCATACGCGCGTGACGAGGCATCGGAGAATCCGTGAATCTGACACATGTCAAGTTTACGAGTTCCTAACCATCGGCTGATAAGAGGGAAGACTTCTTAATGTATTACAGTAATGGACCCATCGTTCACGAATTTCAACGGGCAGTAGTGAATCCCAATCACATTTCATTATCCATAAATCCTGCATTAGTATTTTCGCAGTTATCGTTATAGGAGCGAGCCAACCTAACGGATCATATAATCGCGCAATATTAGATAAGACTGCCCGTTTAGTCACTTGATCATTGTTTTCTATTTCTAAAGCGTTAAAATTAAAGGTATCTGTAACAGGATTCCACGACACGCCTAGTGTTTTAATGGAATCGTTGCAGTCAATAGTTTTAGGTGACGAGGCTTCATGCTCTTTCACGTGCTCTGGTAAAATATCGATATGATTAGCGACCCATTTATCTAATTCGAACCCGGCCGATTTTAGGATGGCGATTAGTTCTTCACGTTTATGTAGAATGTAGAACCGAGAGGGAAGCGATGTTCTTCATCCCGTGCCAACTGTCTTAATGTACGTAATGCCAGAAAAAGAGCACACGTTGTCCCGTACGTTACTGTATTTAACCGATATTCTATTATGGGTTCATGTTCGCTTGGCGCCCATACGATTCTTTGAAAATCGCGATTTCCCGGTGCTACACGAATCTGGCGAAACATTTTAATAATATCCGCGGTAAATACAAAACGATATCGACGCCAATTTAAAGGAATCAGAGATATATCGTTTTGTAGTGGCGGGCCGGCTAACAGATAATTATTTAAGCAGCTTTTATCACGTGTCCGACGGGAGGCGTCAAATGCTACGCGAATTTTATTATTACACGTAACTGAATGATGAGGTAAATACCAAGCATGGGGGTTATCGCGTTCATTGAGTGCGACGCGCGACATATGTCCCAGTTGTTCGTATTCGCACATAAACCCCCGATAGGCGATAGCTAATTCGGGATTTTGCTGAAAACGCCGATGCATATATTTAAGGGACCCGAGAGCCATTCGCCGAGTCTCATCACCCACTTCAGGTAGTCCGCACTTTAGGGGGAGGTGCAGTATATAACGACTGTCGACGGCGCGCGTATGTTTGTCAGAGAACAGTCTTTCACAAGCTTCCTCGTCCGGTTTAAGGCGTGGTGTCGCTAATGGCACCTCTTCGAGGGGCCAAAATCTTTCCAAGCTGTCGTTTAACTCTTGCACGGTATTAATGTGAAATGTTTGAATAGGCCCTTCAATGTTGTGTCCCGCCCGCCGTGAAATAGCATTTTGCATCGATCCGGAAATAATCCAACCTAGGGCACTATTCTGAGCTAGTAACCGACACGTCGAGAAGTGCTTCAGTCCCGGTCGAAGCAGTAACGCATAAACGTCAGCGCCCAAAATTAAATCGATTGTATCGGGAACTTGAAAATAAGGGTCCGCCAAAGTCATATTCTCAAACTGCGTTAGATCGAGCTCCATATGTTCTCGCGCAGGTAATCGGGAAGTGAGCCGCGGAAGGATCAGGGCGTCGATCTCCAATTCAAAGGTCGTATCGAAGCACGATCGTATTATAAATTTAGTTTGTGCGCATGCCGCGCCGGCGGTATTCCCTCCTACAACGGTCAACGGTACCTTTACTTTCTCCCTTTTAAGACGCAGCAATTGAGCGATTGCTTCCGTAACAAACGAACCTTCCGAGCCTTGGTCTAGGAGAGCGTGCGCACGTGTGCAAGTACCATTTGGACCCAACACAGTAATTTCGGCCGTTGCTAAAATTACCTGATATTTCGGTACACTAGTGTTTACGGTATGAACGTTTATATTAGCAGCTTTACCATCTCCTAATATTTTCTCTTCGCGAGGAACACGATCAGATGGAGTTGTGACCGGTCGTAAACTTGCCTTTCCATCGAAATGTAAAAGAGAATGATGTTTGTCTCGACATTTACTACAGCGACCGTTCGACGTACAATCTCGACAATTGTGCCTACCAAAACAATTAAAACACAGTCGTAAATGCCGAATATCCGAACGACGCTCAAACGCAGTTTTTGCAGTAAAAACGGGGCATCTAAAAAGGGCGTGCAATGCTGAACATAAAGGGCATTTAGAAACGATTGCTTTATGCGATCGCGAGACGCTGGTATGAAAAACCTTTCGCGCTCCTACAAACGATTTATTTATTGAGATATTTCTTTTATCTGGCTTGTTATCATTAGTGCACGCTTTTCTAAAAAGGTAGCTAGTTCTACGAAAGTCGGAAAGTGAACCGTTACTACTGAGTCGTTATCATTGGAAGTCAAGTTTATAATCGAAGCTCGATCTTTCGCGCTTAATTCGGATTCCCAGCGCTTTCTTGAATCCGTATCCAAACGCGTGCCTAGGATATGAACTAACCAAACATCCCAATGTTCGACGGGCATTTTGAGGTTCTTGAGCGCTCGCACGATGCGTTGACTTTCATCGGCGAAACTACGCATTTCAGCTGCCGACTCTTTCTTTAAATACGGTAAATTTAAAAGCGTATTTATATGATTCGCTACGATTAAGCGCAGGTTATGAAAGCGATTTTTATAAATAGTAGATAGTAAAATAAAAGTTTAAAATTTACTTAGATTTATTTAGGCTCTAAAGGCATAAAAAACCTCCTCACGATCTGAGGAGGAAAAAGCCGAACAAATGAACAGTACAAAATTAGATCGCGCGTGTACACTTTTTAACGAGCGTTCGCTATTAATAATAAATTATTTCTTACGAGTGGAGTACTTCGTCGCTTTGGTCGCCTCACTGTATAGCCCAGTGCTCGTGAGACGGGTAAGGTCAATGGGGGAGGGTTATTCCGCTGAACCTTCTTCTCTGCGTCCTGGCCCCGACGTCTCGGGAACGAGATATCTCTTGCCACAGACGGCAGCCAATGGGCACCAATGCCGACGGGAATACCCTCGGAGATTTCATGCACAATGAACTCTCCACAAGGCGAAGTCCTTGTCCCGCGGATGCGCAAGATACTATTTCACACAAAGAATACACACGACACTCACACAAACTATATTTATAACGAATTATAGTTCAATCAAATACAAGCAAATTCGATTTTATTACTCATCTCACGATACGCTGCAGTATATAACAATATATAATATAGACCATTCACTGAAGTCTAAAATACACCGAATACGATACTAGTAAATACGATACTAGTAAATACCTACGATACTAGTAAATACGAGTAATCTGTCAAAGCACAGGAGCTAATGCTTGACCGACGGCCGAAACAAGAATGATTCATTCAAGAATGCTCCTGGCGTAAAATCGTAGAGGGGCGGGGGAGGGAAGATATACCTGGGTCTCGAGGGCTAAGTACAGCCAAAGCGGTACTGTCTCCAGCATATATACGTCACAGGCTACGCTTCATGTGAGACACGGAGAGAGCGGAAAGAACACGTGCTTACCGCATGCCTGCGCCGCCGCCTAATCCTCATTTATCTTTATTGCACTTATAATATAAATAGTCTCGAGACTGCAGCATAAGATTCTCCATCCATGGTGAAACGATCGGCAACAATCGATGGGAAACCTATATTTCCTTTCGCCTCGCCCAGATGGATCACGTATGAACGCACGCATGCACGCACACACACATACACACACACACACTTACAAATACACACGAATACAACACATAAATAAATCTACATACATATATATACACATAGATTTAAACATATATATATATATATATATATATATATATATACATGGAGCACCATGTTTCGAATCGCTGTTATACAAACACATATATATATATATATATATATATATATATATATATATATATATATATATATATGCAGACTTATGAGTACCTCTTTAATATTATGTATGCACTCGAACGCTCTACATCCATCACATTAAAAAAAAAAAATTATTTATCCAATTCTTAAAGTACACGGCGACGTTTTCACGTCTTTTGCATTATTATTTTCATGTAACAAGAAAATTATAATACAATTTAATATTTTATAATAATGTCATTATTACATTTTATTACAAGGTCATTATACAAAAATTTATTACAATTTTTGTTTAAATTTGATTTTGATAAAGATTAAGTAAAATGATATTCTAAATTTTTTCAGGATCTTTAACGTAATATATATTTTGTTCAAGCATTTTGTAAATACCTAAATTAAGATCATTTTGAGTATAACTACAGTTACCAATAAATTAAATAAAATTAGTTTCAAATGTTAAAAAAAATCAACTTAAGTTGATCGAATTTTGATTTCACATTTTAAAAATGGTACCATCACATGCTTAATATATCTATGGATATGAAAATTCATGCTTTTGAAAAATATTTAACTATTTTACATAGAAATGAAGTTTTACTAGCAGAAGTTATAAGTTTTTGATTGATATTTTCCATGCTACACTATTTCTATTCTTTAAAAAAAATCTATTTTTCTCACTCTAACCTACCAATGATACATTTGCCGCTTAATTCCGGTTTTCGCAAGGAAATATGTAGTTTATACCTACTACGAAAAAGTTCTTTACAAACCTCATTACAAACCTCAGATTCGTCTCGCTCCGTAAATATCTCATTTTGTAAATAAAACCTTTCTGCACTCAATAAGAAATCTACATTAGTTTCGAAAAACTGAAGTATTTTTATAACTTACAGTTAAATCTAACAGTTATAAAAATAAAAATAATATGAATTAGGTTTAAAAAATCCAATGGAATTGGAAATAAATTAAAAACATTAATACAATAATTTGTGTACATTATTAAAGTATATATTAAAAAAAAAAGAACATTTGTTCTAATAGTATCTTTTTGACTTGGGAGTCACACTTGGAACTGCTTTAAAAGGAACTTCAAAGAGAATGGTAATTCCAACCCGCCCCCAATATTTCTAATATATTCATCATGAAGTCGAGCCAGATCTTAAGGATGTTCCACTCCATGCAATAAGGATACTCATTCCAAATTAGAGTCTCTGGAGAGAACCGTTCTTCTCCTATTAGCATCCAAGAGAAAATGAATTAACCTAAGATCACCTTCGCTACTTCAAAATTAGGCATTTGACGGACGATCAACATTTCTATCGCCGTTAAACTCTAGACCCAAACAGTGAATGACTTTTGCTACTTAATCTTTGACGTCGAATAGGCCAAGATTATCCTGTATAGGAAAGCATTACAAAAGAACTTGTAACGTTCCTATCCCCCTCGGGATAGCCTACGCGGTATCTTCCCAGGGTAGTTTTGAGAAGGGAGGAAGTTTTTCAGGATCGGACGGCGGTTTCAGGAAAATAATATTACACGAACACAGTATAAATTCTTTATAACAAAAATTAATTTATTTATCTAAAAAAGTCCAATTCCTCTATTTACAGGATTCTGAAACAAATAAATATAAAACAAAGAATAATTAATAATAGTAATTTATCGCTAGATCTATATTTTTATTACAGTTAATTTTGCGCTATTTTCCGCAATGCCTCTAATATTCGCCGCTAGTTACCGCACGAATACCCGGTGTTATTTTCCACGCGGGGATTTAATGAACCGAGACAGGTAGATTTTAAGGAATAAAATAATAAGGAAAACTTAACTCCGCTGGTCTTTTGAGGAGCGCCTCGCAACCAGGATCAAAAGTTAAGGGGAGAATTTCTAGTCAGGATAAGTAAACTGCTGGTCTTTTGAGGAGCGCCTCGCAACCAGGATCACGTTTACTTAAGGATAGGTAAAGTTATTAGCCGTCTGTCTTTTGAGGAGCGCCTCGCAACAGAGATCAAACTAATAACTTCGGAGAAATAGGTAAATGTAAGGATAAGTAAACTGCTGGTCCTTTGAGGAGCGCCTCGCAACCAGGATCACGTTTACTTAGGAAAGGTAAATTATTAACCGTCTGTCTTTTGAGGAGCGCCTCGCAACAGATATCAAGTTAATAATTTCGGAGAGGATTTTTACAAGTCAGGATTAAATCGAGCTCTGGAAAGAATTTAGCTCCGGGAGGAGTTCGTGTGAAACAACTTCGGGGCAGTTGGTTCACCGGGCGAACTGCCGATTTTGCCTTTTGCAGGCCCTTTTATAATAAAATAATCGGATAATTCCGTCGCCGCTCGTTTAACTTCGGACGAGGCGCCGAATTATAATAATTATAATAATAATTATAATAATAACAATAATAATCAACAATAACAATAATAATCAATAATAATTATAATACTCAATAATAATTATAACAATTATTATTTTATATTTCGTTATTATTTGCAGCCGGTGTGCTGCGCACAGTAATAATATACATGTACACAAGTTTAAATATTTATATACATATATTTATACATCATTCGTACATTAAATCATTTGTTTTAGTTAATTTAATTAAATACAGCGGGTGCATTCGTTTTCGGACACCCGTTGTATGTGCTGGTATTCGCGCGTTCGCTACATTCGTTGCGGCTCAGGCTGCTTAGTGAAAGCATGTAGTAGTGTGCGTGCGGCACGTATTAGAGGGGATAGCGGCCGCCGGTCTAATACATTGAACGCGCTCTCTCTTGTCGCGTGCAGTGTATCCCCTCTACGGCATACTCTGTACTTAACTTAGTGGTAGAGAGAGAGACTAGGTATCGCGTTCTCTCTCTACTCGTTCGAGTTTCGGCAGTTACGACGACTACCTTCTCCAGTAGTCGTCGCGACCTTTGCCCGGTTTTCGGTGTTTACGCGAGTTTTAATTTTCTAATTGTAGAAATAATATATTTAATATATTATTTCTTATGATATTTGTAATTATTTCTTTTGGTGTTTATACATCTAACTCCGTGTATGTATGTAAAATACATCCACTAAATTAGATGTAACACCATCATAAGTATTTTAAATTTTAACATGTAAAATAAATTCTTTGTTCGGAATGAATTTGCGCGGCCATGTTTTTGGCCGTCGCAAACTGAAGGATAAAGATTTTACTCCAAAAAATTTTTACAAAATACGATATAAGACAAACAACTAGTCATAAGTAGAAGTTCATTTCGAGTGCAAATCTAGAACCGCCAAAGTAGTTTTCGATCTTTAATCTAGCTGCGGCTTAGTATTGGGTGTGCAAATAAGTTTCCGTCGTTTTTATAAGATAATAATTTATTGTAAAAAAAGTACAAATAATGTTATTCAAAATATTATCCATCACTTTTTACTACTTTTGGCCATTTTTCGGGTACGAAGTGGATACCCCGTCTAAAAACTTGCTCGTCTTTTGAAGCGATCCATGAAGCGACCTATTTCTTCAATTCCTCGTAAGAAGAGAAGCACTGCTCAGTCAGACCATTAGTGATCGATCGGAATAGGTGGTAGTCTGAAAGAGCAATTGTCTAGTGAATACGGCGGGTGGAGTAGGACGTCTAAATTCAGTGCTTCTAACGTTTCCTTTACGATTTTTGCAACATGTGGCCGAGCGTTGTCATGATCAAAAATGACTTTATCGTGCATTTTGGCATATTGTAAACGTTTAATTTTCAATGCTCGGCCCAATTGCATCAGCTGTTGTTGGTAACGTTCTCCGGTGATGGTTTGATACTGTTGAAGTAGTTCGTAATAAATTACTCCAAGCTGATCCGACCAAACGCACAGCATTAGCTTCTTGCCATGAATGTTTGGCTTGGCCATCGAAGTAGAGACATGTCCGGGCTTACCCCATGACTTCCTACGCTTTGGGTTGTCATAGTGAATTCACTTTTCGTGTCCCGTCACGATTCGATGTAGAAATCCTTTACGATTTTGCCTTTTGAACAATTGTTCGTAAGCGAATAAGCGACGCTCGACGTCTCTTACCTTCAGTTCGTAAGGAACCCAATTTCCTTGCTTTTGGACCACACCCAGGGTGTTAGACGTTGTGAAATAGCTTGCTGAGTCACTCCTAACTCTTGTGCAAGTTCTTCTTGCATTTGGCACGGATCTTCTTCCAGTAAAGCTTCCAATTCTTTGATAACATACACTTTGGGCCTTCCACTGCGTGTTTTTTCCTCCACGTCAAAATCACCACTTTTAAATTTTTAGAACCACTCCCGACAACTTCTCTCACTCAAATTAACATCACCATATGCTTCTATGAGTAGCCGATGGACTTCAGCTGCAGATTGCTGTAAATGAAAGAAGTAAATTAACAATTTCCACAAATGACGCTTACTTAGCTCAAAACTTGACATCTTAACACGATGAAAACTATGTGAAACTAGCAACAAGTCAGAAGTATTAAAAGCTTATACTGTTTCCAGATGTCAACATATCCTATACGACTTTTTACAGCTGGCAATTTCCATGTTATCTTATCGGTGGCGCCATATTTTCAAAACGGCGGAAAATTATTTGTACACCTAACAATCCAGACAAAAGGAAGACAAACCTAGTTCCGCCATACTGTAAATGTCAAAAATTTTTTCACACGGGAAACTATTTTCATGCTGAATGAGTCTATGGTTTCTGGAGATAAAAATATATGACAGCATCCTACACACAAACCGAAGGAAGGTGCTTATTTCAACTGTACAAACTGCAAAGGGGATTCTCTAGAAAGTTTTCGAAGCTGCTCTAAAACCATCAAGCAACAATTTCCTTCACTCATGTCACAATCGCTTACTTGAATAAATATCCACCCGCTTGTACCCCCTAGTGAGTGCTCGTGTCGGTAGCTTGGAATATTTAACCATACCGAAAATGAACAAGTCATTCTTCCCGGTCCATATGAACCCCTCTCTAGACACAAAATAGATTAAATAGCTTGTTGCTCAATTAAAAAATTCAACGCCGAATTCTTCTTTTTCTGGGCAATCCTTACATGAAATACTAACGGCAACCTAAGTTAAGGAAAATTCTTTGATCTAAAAAAATTTCTCGAGGAAAAATAAATCAGAGTGACTTGTATCACTTAAGTACACCACAAGCTCTTCGACAAAATTTACATCTGAAATTTTAGAATATATAGATTATAAAACCTATTTACCATAAACCTGTCGAAATTATTAACATCAAATACGAAACAGTGAGTGATAGAGCCTCCATAAAAAGTGACTTTATGCGTATTATCGCTTTCTACTCCTCTCTCCATTTTTGTAACACGACTTTATTGATTGCTCTACTTCTAGAAAATAATACAATATCTCTTACGAAAAGCTCGACAAATAATAATGGAACATTTGCAGTGACTGCACCAAACAACTGAATATTTTGAATGTATAGATCACTAAGTTCAAAACAGTGCTAATCCCGAAACTATCGAAGTACTTGACTTCGGCCACTTTCTCATTAACATGAACTTGCCGTCCCTACCAAAGAATATTCCTGAACCGATTAAAACCATAGATAGGATCCTCCAGTAAATTTATACAACAAACTTCCTCGTTCAAATGCACCCCTATTCATGTCCTAGATGACATCAAAGGTATGATAGTTGCGAAGACCAATGAGTTCAATAACGGAACCTAGTGTGATTAAACTTTTCTCCCTTGTAAAAAAAAGTGAATAATAAATTTTAAAGGTATGTGCTGATGCATTATCGTGCGAAAGGAAAAATGAGCGGTCTTTCTACAAATCGGGTATAACAAGCGCAATTCTTTTACACAAGCGGTCGAGTACTTGTTGATAGAATGCAGCATTTACAGTAGTACCTTAAGGAACAAATACTTTGTGGATGATACCTTTAGTATAAAAAAAATTAACAACATAGTTTTAACTTTTGATTTTTGAAAGCGTAATGTTTTTAGTCGCGGTAAGTTTTCTCCAACTTACTCAGTTCTTTGCCGTTTTATTACATGCTCGTATGCAAAACATCAATTTTAATCACTCGTAATAATAGTTTCAATTTCCTTTAACATCATTGTTATTATTTTGTGTAATGATAGCTGGAATAACTAGTTTTAATCAATCAAAATATTATATGTCTATCAATAAAATTAAAAGAAATTAATTTTTGAAAATAATGTCTTTAAACTTAATTAAATTGTTATTTCAATATTTTTTATGAGATAAATCGGTAAATCTATTTATTAAATCGAATACCATCTCTAATATATTCGTAAATACAAAAATATAGGACTTTCTTGAAGTGTAATTTGCTTGCATTAAAATATATAGAGAGCGACGAGATTGCTATACTGGACGCGTTAAGAAGCAGGTATGATTTTAAAGTTGTGGGTGAAGCGCCTGATGAGGACGTACGATTCAGCCAGAATGAACCGATGAGTCCTCCAATGTCCCTAACTTATATGATGTATAGAGAGAGAGAGAGAGAGAGAGAGAGCGTAAGAGAGAGATAGAGAAAGAGAGAGAGAGCGCGAGATGTAATATAATTCAGAAAATGTATATGAAATGCATGAGAAGTAAATGAGCGGATGGGACTGATGACAGGAGAGAATGTTGGAGACTGTTCGGTATTGAGGATAGTGGAGCGCGTATCTTGTTCATTTGACTGTGTGCATGAGTAGAGTCGAGATTCTACGCGTTAAAGTCTAGTGTGCGAGTTTTGGTTAAAGGTATATGTGTGATCAAAAGTGTGGTTAGTATCTAGGCCTTAGTGTAGTGGCTAGATTGTATGTGTGTATATCCTCGAGGAACATTGCGTTGGTGTTTCAGAGCCACGTTCACGGCCGGGAGTTCGACGTGACTTGTTCCTGGGCGAGAGACCAGAACGAGTTGTTGTGCATTCACTCGGCACCGCAGTGAGGAATTTCCCGAGACGCTGGGGTCCACTGCGTGCCTGTGTGTTCTCTCCTCATTCCCATTGTCCACGTATGGTGTGACGGTATGGAGATTAAGAACTCGGTAAATTGTGCGATCATCAGGCCCCAGATTACTGAACGTGTGTATAAGGTAAGTAGAGGCCTTCAGTTTTAAGTATAGGTATAATCGCGATTCCTTCTATAATAATTGTGTTTTTTTATTTATATAAGCGTGCACGTGGTTTTCTTGTATATGAGTGTCAAATGTTGACCCAGTCTATAAATTAAAGTAAGATAGTAGAATTAAATAATCAGCATCTTGTTCCGGTTTTTCCCTCTATCCCGTGAGGGTTTTTATGCCGGAACAAGAGATTTACTTTTCCGCGAAATTACGTGTTGTATGTACAAGGTAATGCTTCCCTCACTCGTTCTGACTATATATATATATATATATATATATATATAGACTTTCGCAACGTACGAACTCAGCAGCTCGCAGTAGCAGCCGCCTGATGCAGGGGTGTGGTCCTCCTACGTTGACCATGACCTTGCAAAGGGAGGCCGTCACTACCGCCGCCTCATCCGCGCCGCCTGAGACCCCGCTTGTAGGCGGGGTCTCACCAGCTTTTCCAGGAGCTTCCCGGCGGTGTCTAGCATGCATAAGGGTTTCTACACCGAGGGAGCACTAGATGATCCCTTGCCCTTGCTTATCAGCACAAGTCCCACCTCTTTCCAGCGGAGATAAAGTATTCCCACGCGAAGGCACGACTTGTACATGCTAAACAAGAGTTCAGGATGGCTCTGTACCATTGCTTTCAAGACTTCCGCCGAAAGTCCGTCAAGTCCTGGTGTCTTTTTATCCTTCAGAGAGTGCACTGCTCTCTCTAGCTCCACCCTTATGAAAGGCGGTGCCTCAGGACGCTCGGAAGCCAGGAGCTCATCTCTTCGTTTGGGAATGTCGTCCATCACTTCCGCGCTCATAGGTATGTTTTTACGGAACATGCCTAATTTGCGGACTATGATTTTGTACCCCAATCCCCATGGATCGTTGTTCATATCTTCTTTCAGGTTTTTCCAGTATTTGTGTTTACTAGCTCTGATGGCTCGCTTTAGAGTCTTCTTCGTCGTTAGATGTTGGGCGATCCTAAGAGCAGCATCATGGTCGCGCCTTTGAGCCCTTTGGGCTACGCGGTGCAGCTGCAGGCATTGCTGCCGCAGCTCCGCAATTTCGTCCGTCTACCAATAAGTCGGACGGCGAGCACAACCCACGCGCTCGCAAAGCGTTGCGCTCCTTGGTAATTCAACCAGGAGACGCTGTCCGCGTTCCAGCGCCTGCAAAAACTTCTCGTGATCCATCTTCGCGACGATCCATCTGGCTGGGCGACGTTCAACTGTCGCCCTGACTGGCGTGGCATGACGAACGGGGAAGGTGATGTATCGGTGATCACTGGCTGTATAGTCTTCGATCACCCGCCAGTCCCGCACTCGTGTGGCCAGAATCTCCGTCGGGAAGGATACATTAGGGATGGTCTTCCTGTAGCCAGGTCTCCGAAAGGTCGACGTAGATCCGATGTTCGAGACCACCAGACCTAGTCTGGATGCCATGTTCATCACTCGGCTTCCCCTAGAGTCTGGCAAGGGTACCCCCACTCGAGAGCTTTGCTGTTCAAATCCCCAGCCACTACCAGTTCTCCCTCCGTTTCTCTTACCGCATCCTCAAGAACATCCAGTTCAGACTGGAAACCCCCAATTGCCCCATTCGGGGTGAGATAACAGCTGACGAAATTTACGTTGTTGACCCTCACCCAGTCGAAGCTGCGGCCAGATCCGTGCCGCTCTGCCCGAAACCGGTACGGGTGAAAAATCCAAACCGCAGCGGTACCGAGCTTATCGCGATACCAGACTCCCGCATCTCAATCTCGATATTGTTCGCTGACGATGACGATGTCAGCGTCCTTCTCAAGACAGATCTGCGGAAGTAGGTCGCTCGCCGTCCGACTCCTATTCAGGTTCGTCTACAGGACTTTAACCATTTTGGCGAGACCTGGCAAGGGCTTCGCGAAATACCGCACAAGCACCAGACCTCGCAACGTGATTTAACGCTGGGAGCGTGGTCCCGGGGCAGAGGAAACACTGTGGAGGTGCTCTACAATCAGGCGCCTTGTGTCCCTGCTGCCCGCACTGGAAGCATGCGGTGCTCCTATCTGTGCCATCGCAACCCAAACCGCGGTGTCCACGACCGAGACATCTGTAACAGCGCTCGACCTGGACCCGCCGTCGTAAGCCGCAAAGGACCACCTTTCCAATGACCACCTTTCCGACTTCCAGTAACCGCTGGCCAGCCTCCTCAGAGAGGCTCACGAGGGCTAGTCATTTGCCGTCTTTGTTCTCCCTCGTAAGCCTTACCTCGAGGGAAATAGTGGTATTCGCCCGTCTACACACCCACTCATCATTCACACACCTACATATCTGTAAGATAGCCGTACTCGGACTGGGGAGTATATCGGGAACTCTATAAACGAGTTTCCCACGAATGGTGGAGATGGAGATCCTATAAACGGGTAACTTCCAGGCGGGTTATGAATGAATGAGAGGCCCTATAAACGGGCATCTCTCACGTATGAATGTGACCAGTTTGAGCGACGGCAAGGTCTTGCGGATGCAGTGATTACTTGTTGATTGGTGGGATTAGCTGCGAGGGAATCACTTCATGCTTATGTGCGTTCCCCTTCTGGAGGGTACAGTTGTAAAACCAGATGGCACTCCTGGGCCGCCACAAGTAGGGGGCCCGAACCCAGTCTAGCCAACATGGGAGGCTGCCCCACACGGTGGTAAGACGTCCTCAGACGTCAAATCTCGCTTCTCGTAGTAGTGCCGTATGGCGTACGGATGGGACCCTGCTGCGGGTCGTGGGGGAGGAACAGCCGAGGCCACCGGAATGTAGGAGGGCTTCAGTATTGGGGAGATTCAGGACGCTGAACCGTCATCTCCAACAAGTGATCCTCCTGACCATCACAAATATAAAACATTTAACACAAATTAATAATATAATCATGAAAGGTAATAAAAAAATTATAGCAGGCTCTCGAGTGCCGCCTGCAAGCGACTCAGTAGAGTCAATGGAGCTTCCCGGCTCTCCTATCACACCAGTAGGCAACCTGGCTGGTGTGACAGAAAATGTTACAGGTAGCAGTATGAATGAAAGTGCGAATGTTTATAAATCGCCGGCAACTTGGGAAGCTGCTGAGTGTAAATTGCAGGAGCAATTTTACACAATAAGCAGAGTCCTAAGTAAAATGATGGAAAGGACTTGCATACAAAAAAATGTAAGTCAAATAATAAAAAACGGTTTGAGTGAGATCAATGAAGCAGTGGAAATCGGACAGTATGAATTGAAGCGAATGAGACTGCTCCGACAAAAACAGAAAGATAAATGACGGAGTGAATGTGAGGAGGCAACTCCTCAGAAACGGAAAAGAGACCGTCAGACCCCTACTCCGGAGCAGGCGACCGCACAACAGCGGACGATCGAGACCGAAACATGGGCGAAGGTGGTCTCAAAACATAAAAAACCGAAAACGACCGAGACGGACAACAAACCGACAAAAGAGCAGACAAAAGCGAGACTCCAAGGTCGCGGGTCTGATCGCCCTAACCTCAAAGGCAGGGGAGGAGCGATCATGATCAAGCCGGCTGAGGGACAGACGTACGTCGACGTGGTACGTACAATACGGCAAAAGGTGGACCCTGACAAGTGTAATATTCAAGTCAGAACAAAAGACGGTGCGGTACTTTTACAGCTCTCCAGATAGAACAACAAGACGGACTTCCGGCAGGTTCTTCAAGACGCTGTCGGAGAGACTGGACGCGTAAAAGATTTGACCTCCAGGGTGACACTGAAATTCCTAGACTTGGACTGTGTCACGACCAACGAGGACATCGCGAACGCGTTCAATCGGGAAACGGCATGGACTGCAGACCGTCGGCCCCATGTTTGGTCTGCGATTTTGACGTAAAAGAGGCTACCGACCTCTTAAGGAAAGGGCGTATTAAAATCGGGTGGGTTGTATCAAGAATAAGAGCAAGGATACGCGTCTCGCGATGCTATAGATGCCTCGGGTTTGGTCATGTACGGAAAGACTGTAAAGGACTGGACAGACGAAGCTGCTGCTGGCGATGCGGCCTCGAGGGTCATTCCCACGAGGACTGCAAGAGTCGTGGGGAGTGTTTCCTGTGCACTGAGGATAATATCCGTGACAGGGGACACTTACCCGGCTCGTCCTCGTGTGTCGCGTTCAGGATAGCACTAACAGAACAGAAGACAAAGACAGTCACACAATGACGACGACGATACTCCAATGCAATATGAACGGGAGTAGCGTGGCAGACGCACTGCTCCCGCAGATTGCGGCGGAACTGAACATCGACGTGCTGATTATCAATGAGCAATACAAAGACAGACGATTACCGACTTGGCTCACAAGCAGCTCGGGCAAGTCCTCAGTTTGGTTACGTGGAAAGGTTGCGTCGAATATCGTACGCAGCGGGACTGAGGAGGACTGTGTCTGGGTCACGGTTGCTGACATAACATATGTCATTGTTTACCTTAGCCCAAACAGCAGTGCCTCCGAGTACGCGGCTAAACTTGGAAAAATCGAGGACGCGTTGCGGGAAATCCCTGGTAACGTGATCGTGGCGGGCGACTTTAAAGCGCGGGCGATCGAGTGGGGAATGCCCCACGGGGAAGACTGCTGCTGGAGATGGCCGAAAGGCTGGACCTGGCAGTAGTTAACGAAGGAACGATACCGACGTACAGACGACCGGGGTATGGTAACTCCATACCAGACGTGACTCTGACCTCGGACAGAATTCGAACTAGGATAAGGGCGTGGCGGGTGATCCAGGACTATACGGCCAGTGATTACCAGTACATTGCCTTCAAACTGACAGACGCGACGAGACAGACGAGGAGACGGGGCACAAGATCTACGGGGTGGAACCCCAAACGCCTAGACATAGACGAACTCGAAAGGTATCTGCAAAATGCAGAACCTCCCTTACGAGAGGTGCCTCAAGAGTTGACGACCGGGACAGGGTGGAGGCGTTAGCGGCGGCAACGACTGGCTTTCTCCAGCGCCTATGCGATGCCACCATGCCCCAGAAACGGAAAGTACTAAACAGACGACAAACATACTGGTGGACAGCCGAGGTCGCGGATCTCAGAAGCAATTGTTTGAAGTTGAGACGGAAAGCTCAACGAGCCCGAAGTCGAGGCGTAGTGGGACTATACTCTACGGAGTATAGTCGCGCCAGACAGCGACTGAGATACGCGATCAATGACAGTAAGAAACGGTGTTGGACAAAACTAATCGACGAGGTAGACTCGGATCCCTGGGGCAACGGTTATAAAATTGTAACATGCGTCCTGGGAGGTCGGGGTCCGCCGGAACTACGAGACGCGAAAGTGATGGAGCGGATAGTTGAGAGACTTTTCCCAACCCATCCCAACAGAACGGACGCGACAAACGAAATGACAGATATAGAGATCCCTCTCTTCACGCAGGAAGAGCTCCGCAGAGCTTCGAATGCGCTGAAGCCTAACAAGGCCCCGGGTCCCGATGGCATACCTAGTGAGGTGTTACGGGTGGTCGCTTCGCGCCGCCCGCACATCCTTTTGGGTTTGTACAACGGGTGTCTGGTGGAGGGAGTTTTTAGCAGGCTCTGGAAGGCGGCTCGATTGGTTCTCATCCGTAAGTCTAAGGGGAACCCCGATTTGCCTTCATCATACAGGCCTCTCTGCCTACTAAATACGGCAGGGAAGCTGTTGGAGCTACTGCTGAGACCAAGAATGTCACAGGCAATTCAAAACGCCGGAGACCTATCCGAACAACAACACGGATTTAGAAAAGGACGGTCGACAATCGGAGCTATAGGTGACGTGACGAACATCTTTCACGCGGCGAACAGGGGCTGTCATGCAACCAGACCACTGGTTCTGTTGGTGAGCCTGGACGTTCGTAACGCCTTTAACTCTGCAAAATGGACAGAGATACTGGGGGCGTTGGAGTTGACTTTCAAGGTCGACTCCTACCTCCTTCGTATCATACGGGACTACTTACGAGACCGAGGACTGACGTATGATACTTTGGACGGAAAGAAATAGAAACGCGTGACAGCGGGGGTGGCGCAGGGTTCCATTTTAGGCCCCGACTTCTGGAACGTACAATACGACGGTTTGCTGAGACTAGACATGCCCTCCGACGCGCGTCTCATTGCCTATGCCGACGATGTGGCAGCCGTGATAGTCGCACGCGACTATGACTTGATTCAGCTAAAGCTGAATCAGGTCATGAGACGCGTGAACGAATGGATGACAGATCACGGACTGCAGCTCGCGCTGTAAAAGACTGAGTTGTTGCTGCTGACTCGCAGACGTATCCAGACGGTGGTTCCGATGACGTTAGGAACGGAAAGACTGGAAACCAGGAGTGAAGTCAAGTACCTTGGCGTTACCTTGGATACGAAGCTGAGCTTCTGGCCCCACCTACGAAACGCGGCGACAAAGGCAGCAGAAAAGACCAAGGCTCTAAGTAGACTGATGGCCAATACCAACGGACCGAAACAGAACGTTCGCAGACTGCTGATGAGCGTTACCCACTCGATTTTGCTTTACGGGGCGGAGGTTTGGCCCGACGCGATGAATATCAGGAAACGCGCGAACGCCATGAAAAGCGTACAAAGGGTGGGCGCGTTAAGAATCGCGTGCGCGTATCGTACCGTGTCTGAGAGCGCCGTTTTCGTGATTGCTGGGGTCATTCCCATCGATCTGCTCGCGGCCGAACGGAAGCGAATTTACGAGCGGAGCTCGAACGTTGGAAGGGAAGACGCTGTTACTGAAGAACGGACGAAGACCATCGAGACATGGCAGAGACGGTGGACGACGGACGAAAGAGGACGGTGGACGAAAAGACTAATACCCGAAATCGGTCCGTGGAAAGAGAGGAAATACGGAGAGGTGAACTTCTACCTTACCCAATTTCTGTCCGGACACGGATACTTCCATAAGTACCTCTGCAAGATGAAGAGGGTCGCCTCTTCAGAATGCAAGTACTGCGGATGGGCTTGGGACGATGCGGAGCACACATTTTTTGTGTGCGAACATTGGACTGAGCCACGACTAGAGTTACAGACGAGGACAGGAGTGATCACGCCAGAAAACGTGACGAAAATTATGATGACGGACGCGGACAGCTGGCGGTTGATCGCAAAATACGTTATGAATGTGCTTCAGAACAAAAGAGCAGATGGATGTTTGGACGATTGAAAGTCTATGAAGAGTGAATGTAATATCGAGTATGCATGAGAATCTGGAATGAAAGATATGAACGTGAAATGACCACGCAAGGACTGCCGCCCAGGCTGAAGTAATGTGTATAAAAGTTCCGGGCTGGTGTCGGTGCAACACGGAGATATGTGTTTAGTGCGTAGTGACATGGGTTTTCTGTCGAGTCGCACATACTACGGTGGTCGTTTTTCAGGACCATTCTTGCTGAACGACCATCGGAGATGCATAAACAGCATTCACAGACTCCGAAAAAAAAAATTAATAATAATAATAATAATAATAATAATAATAATACCTCACGGAAATAAGTGTTTTTATGGCATCTAATAAGACTTCATTCGAATAATTTAATTTCGAATAATATTAATCTTTTATGGAATGAGTTAAAAATTCTCAAAATACCATTTATTTTATTCCGTGGAATAAGCGCGATATGTCTTCAACATGCCTATAATAAAATGTAGATCTAAAATTTCACTTCACATGCTTATTAAATAATAAATATTTCATAAACACCGTCTATAATAATTATGCTCGTAAACTTAAGTACACGTCCATTGGTAAAATCATTAATTTAATTATATCTGAATTGTAATAACATATTATCTTATATTATAATTGTAATGTAACTTAAGAAGGAGGACAAGAAAATTAACGAAACATTGTATGCTTGAAAAATCGAATAAATAATTCCTAACATTATTCAAATAAAATATAACAAGGTAAATTATACATACGATTGTAACAATATTAATAATAATAATTATAAGACTAACGATTATAATAATTATAATATCAATCGGGTTTGTAACTTGACCAATAAATAATTATTAATAAGAATTAATTATACTATTTTTATATTTTATAACATAAAAACTTGAATAATCCATTTTATTTACACAATTGAATAGTATATGTATTACATACAAACAATTATGAACTTTTTACCAATTATTTAAATAAAAGAGGGAACGGTACTCGTCTTTGGGCAACACTTTTTGTTAATGTTCTTGGCTCTTCGGTGATGTAATCAGAGTAATAATAAGTCAAATAAATTTTATCTGTGTTGACATTATCGTATGCACTTTATATGTCTAGAAAGGCTACCTCCGCTGTCAATGTTCTTTTTATCTTTTCGACCGAGGCGTAGCGTCGTCTTTCAAGGCCCTCTTCAGGTTCGGGATCAACGAAAAGTCACATGCGTCCAGGGCTGTCAACTTTCTTGCGTTGTCTTCTATAATCTTTTATTAATACAAATAAACTTTAATTCGTGAATTTATTTCCTATATATTTAAATTCATATGCATGAAAAATTCATTTAATTAATATGCTTACATAGTTGAGTAGATTAAGTCAAAAACTAGTTTATACTACATATATTTAATTATTGTTACGGATTTAATTGATGGAGATCTATGATGTGTTTGTAAACAAATCACACGTAAATTATTACAGCGGTGCTTGTGTCAATCGACCAAGACCAGGATTTGAAATCGGTTCCCCAAGTTACTAGTCCTTCGCTCTGGCGATCAAGCCATCGCAGACCTTACTCAATTTTTATTATTCACTGTTCGAGAAACTCGTGCGACATCTTTCACTGAACATATTATCTGACAATCTGAAAACAAAGTCACACAATAAATACGCATTTTTGCATTTATTTGTATGTATATTTTTTGTACATTATATATATATATATATATATATATATATATATATATATATATATATATATATAATGTTCTCAACTATTGAAATTTATGTACATGAATTATTCACCATCTATTATTTTAAAGAGATTAACATTGTATTTAATTTTTTTTTAATATAATGAAAAGCAAATACTAAATGAATTCATAGGCTGAAATGTATTTATGTTAATAACAAGGTATCACATATTATTGGGATTGATGGTTGATGTCATAATGAAAAAAATGGCACTAAAAAGAACGCAGTTTAGAAACAATAGAATATTAATCATACCTATGAGTGTTTGAAAATAAAGAAATTACTTAAGGAAATTAGTAGGATAGAAGTATAAAATGAAATTTGTATCAACTAAATCCGTTCATTTGCCAGTGTCACGCGTTCTTGTCGTTTACATTTTTGATAGTTATTTGTTACAAACTTCAACCTTTGATTTCATTCAAAAGATCATTAATTGTTCTAAGATCTAATCTTTAGAGTTGTATTAACCCTTAGACTCGAAGAAATCGTAACTCTTGACTGAACGTTGAACAATGAATCTGATAATATTTTTAAATGGATTTTGTATAAAGTATTTTCCATAAACATGTAGTATTTGTGAAAGGTATTTTACTCTTATTCTAATATATTTAATTTAAAAGTATTAAATAATGAAAAATAGTTTTTAGTTATATTTACGAAATTTTATATCAATATTGTTTTGTAAAATATATCAAATTATCAAATAACGTAAAAATTAAAAATTGTACTTATATCGGCTGTTCTGAATTTCTGTCCTTAAAGATGAACCGTAGGGGTTAGAAACGTCAAATATCTAAAGTAAATTTAAATTTAAGGTGGTGGGGCAGTCAAGTTGTCCTTTGCTAACATAGAATATAGTTTATTTTTATTTTTTTTAATTTTTAATCTAATTTTATTTTATTTTAGTACTAATTTCTATTTCAGATTCTTCGGCGTGATTATAAACAAGGACAGTCTGACTGTTATTAGATTCGTATAATATATTATAGTATAAAGATTGTAAGACCGATAAAAATATTTATTAATTTAATATCAAATAACCTGCTCAAATTTGTAAAACTGTATTTTTTTAGAGAATTTATACCTTAAATCTGCTTTGTAGGACACTTATATAATATTTTGCTTATTTAAATGGAGTCGGCACTTAAATATAAATGATTTTTCAAGCATGAATTGTTTCAATTGCGAGTATCAATTATCAACACATAATTCTTCAAAATCTACATACATTAATATTCTGTACTGATAGATTATATCGCAAACTATAACTTAATTGGCATGTAAATGTAATCTTTAATAAAATTCTGCCTTAAATGTGTAAAATTCATTGACAAAGAAGTTTCACTGATTGTAATATCAATTCTATATTTTAAAGGTACTAATTTATTAAATATATATTAAATATTTATTAAATATTATATTAAATAAATATAACTTAATATACTCTTATCGCTATCATGGCTATAAGGAGAGGCAGAAATTAGACATGCAAGTGTGGATAGGGATTCAATATTTGATAATTGTATCAATACTGAAGAAAACAAATAATACCATTTAATATAATATTGAGTTAAAAGTAAACGTAATAAAATCATTGAAGCGAGTAAAGGATAAATGATACATTTTTGTTTTATATTTAATAAATATAATTGAGGTGGATGCAATTGATTAACTAGTCAACGTAAACTCAGCCCTACCAATAGAAATAATTTTAAGTAACTTGGGTTAAAAGTCAAGTTCAAAACTTAGTACTTACAAGCGCCAAAAATGTATCGTTCTGTCAAATAACGAGATGTTTCACTAAATCTGTTCAGGCAGTTGAAGAAGAAAGCTATACAGGGCAAATGATTAGGTTCGATGCAAAGATAGGTTAAGTACAACTACATAAGTACTTAACTTCTGTTTCTAAAAAAATAACTCCACGTATATTAAAGAAAAACACAATGAAAATTATGGTATACGAGGTTTTATAATATTATCTATAAATTATTATTTCTCATCTAATTATGTTAATAAAATAGATTTTATACTTGGGAATCTACGTTTAAACAGATTTCGACTGATTGTGTAAACCTAATTTCTGTTTCTTAGTTTATTTCATTATATATCATACTTACGAAATCGTATGAAAAAGTAAGTTGAAGTATATAAAAGGCAATCTCTATACAAAGCACCGTATGTAAGTTTTTACGATATTATCTAATAATTCAAAGATAAGAAATTATTAATTCTGATTTAATCTTAGTTAATAGAATTATATAGTTGGCAATCGACTTTGAAACAGAAACGCTCGAAAAATTCAATATAAAAGTATTTCACCATGGATTTGATCTTTTTACTTTTTATTTTACTAGAAAGTATTTTTTCATCTAACATTGGTAAGATTCATGATTTTCAAATAATAAAATTAATTCTATTTATTTGTGAAGTCAATTTCAAAATGAAAACATTATTATTTTGATAATATATTATATTTACAATTAATAAATGAAATCATTTATACAATATGCAAACATTTTTCTATAGAAAAATATCTTTTCCTAGATGATAAACTAATTTTTTTTTTTTTATCGCTCGAATATTCGACTTTCGTCACTACATGCTGTAATCGAAAGTTGTTGTTAGCTTTATTTCCTCCAAAATGTATTGGGTAAAAAGAGAATATGCGCGTGACATTTGTCTTTGTCAATTTCACTTTCACGGTAATTTTTGCCGCCGCCTTCGGCGAATATAAAAAAATACTAAACAAATCGTACAGACAACCACGTGTCTTATATCATGATTATATCTGACTGTAATTAAGGTTTCATAAGTTAAGTAGACCCTAGATGTAAACAAAGGATTGACATATACGAATACGTATATATTAGATATTAGAAATAATTGAAGAGTGTAACGGTACCGTGCCAATAGTTAGGATCCGAATGAAATCAATTATTGCACATCCTTACTATATACAATAACAATATACCACAAAAAAGAATATTGTATTTTTTCTCTCTTCTACTGGTGTTATTGATTATATATGTTGAAACATATACATTTACATGACGAAAGTCGCGAAAGTATCTGATTCATAATTTCAAAATTTGAGTGGTGTAGTTCTTAATTGTATATTTTTACTTTACTCATATTAGTTATTTAATATTTTTACCTATCTACTTGTTGTTTTTTTCTTTTTTAATATTTATTTTCCTTTTGGATGCCAGCCCTCGGCAGCATGATCTCGAATACACCCCGGTTTTACAAATATCGGACACGCATTAATTATCGATCGTTTTACAAAAATGTCCTGCGAATGATATCCATACTACTTAAAATTGTTTTTGCGTAATAATTTGAATTTCTTAATCATATAGTTGTACTTTGGATCGGGGGATAAGGCAAAAATTTTTATTTAAGCTTATAAAGTATTATTTGCAACATCAAGACTAATTTAATTCTTAAAGTCTGTTAGCTAGTGTTTAAATAAGTGGCGTATATTCTAGGTATAAAAAGCTATAACAATTTTAATAGTTTATGCTATATAAACTAATCAAATATCTTAATATACAGGCTATAGGCTATTGTAGCACATAGGCACCCTAGCATACTTCACCCCTTGAAAAGTGTGCTATGCCCCCATAGGCATTTTAGGACACCTTCCTTCCTTGAAATGCGTGCTTTGTCCCCATCTAGGGTGTATTGGTGGGGAACATGGCGTATTTTACACGTGAGTATACTTTAGCTGTAGTAAAATACCTATAGACTCTCTCATTCTGTTTTGAGCAAAGTTTGGAGAAGTGAGGATTTCCATTCTCCATTAGTGTGCTATTATACCTATAGCAAAATCAACTACTTTATTTATTTTTCCTTTTTTTCTTTTTTACATATGGTAGACTTATAGAATAGTTTCATAAGTTTCAAATTGTGTAGTGCACAATTAGTCTTAGAAATTGGATCATAATATGTGCAAGTAGATGAGCTAAAAGAATTCTGGATTACTTTCGGTGAGTTCCAGTAGTTTTCTCTCTCTCTCTCGCTCTCTCTTACAGCGCACCATTTTTTTAATTACATTTTACTACGTTACACGGCCACTAGTGGGGTGTGTAAGTTAGAGTATGCTATATACTTTTCTCTCTGACCATACTAGTTGCGTGTTAGAGAGAGAAAAATGTATATAGCTTTTTTTTCCCTATAGCTCCCGCTGCATAAGAGAAGAGGGGAGATAGGAGACTTAGCTTACAGGATACTCGAGATTATACGGCGTAACTGCTTTTCCTCCTTTCTGTGCTATCCATGGCAGCTAGACGGAGAGAGAAGAATATACTTCTCTCTCTCTCTCTCTCTCTCTCTCTCTCTCTCTCTCTCTCTCTCTCTCTCTCTCTCTCTCTCTCTGTGTGTGTGTGTGTGTGTCTATCAGGGTACTTTTCTTACGCACTTGCTACGCTCTCGTTGATACCTACATGCATAGATATATTTACGTCAGTTCGAGGAGGACGATTTGCTGCAGACAGGAAAGTCAGTCGGAACTCGTATTTTCCAAAATATTATGCGTACGCTTGCGTGTATGGGTGCGCTTGTATGTGTGTGTCTGTGTGTGTGTCGCGCGCGCGTGTGTGTGTGACGATGAAAAACTGTTTTTTGTCCGTGATTGGAGATAGTATTTTTTTAATAGTATTACAGTGTGCAGAGTATACGTAACTTTGTATGCTGCATTATGTTTTATGTATACTGTTAGAGTATTTTTGCGCTTCTGTTTCTTCAACTCGCAGAATGGTAAATTTACAAATTGTATCTTTTAAATCTAGCTCGCCATTCACTTTTAATTTCGCCATCTATGAATATTTTAATTGTATTGGGTAAATTTTCATAAGTATAATGACAATTTGATTATAGCAAAATTGTCCTGAATTCCATCAAATACCATGATAATTCATTTCAAGCCCTTTATTTTGCACTCTGATATGATCGGTAAGTCGTTCACGAGAAAATGACTTTTTAAATAAAAATACTATCGGTTCTGAATCGCCTTTCAGTAGTAAAATGACAAGCTCTTTAAGTAAATACTCATTGTCACCCTGCTTGAAGCCTTGCATATTAACGACATAACGACAGCTTCTGACAAAAAATTTTACTTATATATTATCTTATTTCAAGACTTTACAACTTTTTAACGTCGCCACACATAGAATGATTTTGGACAATACAATAATGCAAAATTAAACAGTAAGCTCGCGCAATTTGTGGAAAATTATTTTTTGATTCAAATTCTAGGCGTACATCAACAAGTGCACCTTTGATACACTTGTTTTGCTTTGAACAAGCATTAACTATAAGTGGCATATGATCGCGGAAACCTATTCTCTTTAAAATAGGCTGAAACTCCTTATTATAATTGACATTTTTTAAATTTGCATACACATCATAAAATATCGAAAATTGTTTTTTAGTAATATCATTATTTAAATTTCCATACAGACATTATTGATTTCACATTGCTGATATCGTAATGGTAAAAACGAGTGGAATTTGTATCTTTTTGTCCTTTTCTATTTGTTTGAAGTCTCAGAATGACAAATCACGGCTTTTTTCAGTTGATTCGTCGTTTTCATTGTGCACACATGCTTGGATATACCGGGAAGGACTGGATATTCATAGAGCTCCCAAGTACGAAATATATAGAGATTGAATGATCTTTTTCCAACTGTCTTAGTATTAAAAGCTTGTATTCATCTAATACTACGACGTATGGCATCAACCATTCGATCTTTATAATTTCTATATTGAACTTTTCATATTATCGTGCGCTATCAGTTGATCTCAGTGTTGCTGTTTGCATAACAACGTTTAAATCGTTGCGTAATCTGACGAGAACAAGTTCATGCTTTGCATTAATTATAATTTTACGGAAATTTTTAGCGAAACCGAAAATTATGTTGACGGGAAGGGATACAAAAAATAGCCTAAATTATCGGTGATTCTATTGGATTTTTTATATCGAACCACCCTGCATTTTCGGACCTAAAGAAACTCAATCTTTCATAAGGCTTGTAATTCCAGTATTTTTATATCTATCAATTTCGATTATATTTAATTCATATTGAATATCCTCAAATACGTGACAAATGGCGTTGTTTACAAATTTTGTATTTTATAACGCTGTACCATCATTTTTAGTAAGTTTATCGCATACTCGTAGTAAACTACGTGAAGGTAGAAGGCAGAAGTCTTGATGTTGAATAGATATATGAATTGCATCACTATTATTAAAATTAGTAGTTGTGTATAGCGGGTGAACCTCAACCTCGTAATGCACAATTGAATCATCAATGCAACAGGCGATTGTATACTTTGAAGTATACAGTATAAAAAAATACAATTTATTTTCCACCAGGAATGATAATTTTTAGACCTATATTTTATAGGAATTGAATATTTTGAGGTGTAAGTACTTTAACTAGATAAAGTTTAACGTGTAAATAGTTAGTGGAATATACTATACACACACGCGCGCGCGCACACACACACACACACACACACACATACATATGTAGTACTTTTAGTTTCTGTGGAGATTTTCTGTAATTTAAAATTTTGTACACTTAAAGTACTAATTAAGTGTACAAAATTTTAAATTACAGAAAATCTCCACAGAAACTAAAACACGTGTTTTTTTAATTATACAAATAGTTTATTCGTATAACACTCTTAATAATTTATTCAAAATAAGTAATTCATATATTTAAAATACTAAAAAGTTTATTTAAAAACTAATATTTTTTGTAAGAAATTCGATTCTTATTCATTTGAAAAATATTTATTTACTTTAATCAAATATTCTTTAAAAGCACAATTTTTAATTTCATATAATTCAAACAAAATAAAAAATAGATATAGCGTCTTCTGATTACCACCTATTCAGATTGATGTAGTACGCCTCGCATTTCCGACATGTTGAAGAAGTGCGAGAATTTGTGAATGATTGGATCGTCTCGAAACCGCCATCGTTTTTTCGCCACGGTATCGCCATATTGCCCGAAATATGAACGGAAAATATTTCGATTAAACTAACGTGTATCTATTTTCCATCATAAATGCCCTTTTTCCGTTAAAGAAGTTCGAAAACTAAGTTCGTTTCCTCATATATATATATATATATATATATATATATATATATATATATATATATATATATATACATACAAACCATCGGATATACAGTCGATATATAGTGGCGTTAATTCATAAAAAAATTTATTTGATGAAACTTTCATATTTATATATAAATTTTACACATTGCAAATGATGATACGTGTCGATAATTGCCTGGCATCTTCGAAGCCCACACATTTTAAATAGCGTTTGCATCGGGCGACTGTGATGGTCAATCCAATATAATGATGCCAGATTGAGTATTTCCCTCCATACAGAGCTTGCTGTGGTGTTTAGGATCGTTGTCCTTCTGCAGAATCCAATCTTCCTTTTTTCTGATGAACCATCGTTTGGCAGATGGCAGTAAAGCTTTTTTATAGATTTTTATCATTTTCTCGGCTTTTACGTTATTATGTAGATTGTCAACAAAGAGGTGCGAAATCCCTACTTTCAGAAGCAGTCCCAAAGATGCACCTTTATTCCGTGTTTTACGGTCCGCTGAAAAAGGCTATTGGTAGAAGTTGATTAAGCTCGCGTGATGACACAAAGTGTTCATATAGAAGGACTAGCGAGGAGTAGCAAGGTTCGCGTACAAGTCAGATAGCCCTTACTAAAAATGGTCTGGGCGCATCCAGAATCGGCAACCGGTGGTCTCGGACGCATCCAAGGACGGGCTAGTGCAGACATGGAATTAAGTATGGAATTCATACTTACTTAAGATTTTATTAGTTTTCGTTTATCGGAAGTTCGAATTGAATCATTGATAAAAAATGAACTTAAAATAACTAATTGCAAAGGCTAGGGATATGATCATGGATAAAAATGAAAGTTATTATAATAGAATAAAAAAAATAGATCTATATAATTTGCTTGCTTTTAGATCTTGCGTTAGACGTAAATTCAACGTTGTACTATGTGATATAGCCTTATCTTGAGTAAAACCTGATTCTAAAATCATGTTCAGTACTCTAAACAGATTATTTAAGTTATTTCCGGGTCTATCAGTCAATGAACAATTTAAAAAGATTGCGTTAAAACTCTAGCATTTGAAAGACTTTGTTATATGTGTCTGTAAGAAGCGATCGCTAAAACAAAAGAATTAACTAACAAGTTAATATTAGATCAAAATTTAAAGTCATTGAAAAAAATACGGCGAGTATCTCGTCACTTGTGTGAGCTTGCTACCAACAACCCTACAATATCCTAAGAAAAATTCGTAATTGAATTTTTTAACTCTCTTTTATATGTGCTTATAAATTTAATTAAGAAATGGTTCATTTCTTATTCAGCTTACTTAATTTGCCAGAAAAGGATTAACTTTTAGAACTTTATATTAATTAAAAAGGTAAGCTGACAGTAGATTTGAAATTTGTTGACTTCGTGATAAATTAGTTAGCATTAAAACACTTATATAAATATTCAAGATAATAGTAAAATTTGTTTTTTATTTTAAATAATATTTGTATATTAAATTTTATGAAAAATTCTATCGCTTACACTGAGAGATATGGATCACTATGCAAACTTTGTTAACTATTCCAATTACTGTGGCAAGTTGCGGACGAATTGTCAAAATTAAAAATTTGTAAAAAATATTTGAAATCAATGATTCCTCAAGATTGGCTTTAATATTTGATAACATCAAATATACGAAATTATACTGCTGAAACTCGATAGTATAAAAAGCGAATAAAAGATTGTTCTGACAATAAAGACAAAAAAGTTTATTCTGTAGAATCTATAAATTAATATGATATTCATTAAATATTCATAGCTGTCGTATTCTTTTTTACTCTATTCATATAGTTACATAGCGTAATCTTTTTTGAATACGATATATCATTCTATAGTGAAGTTTCTCTTTGTAAGAATTAGCACATATTACTCATATTATTATAGAATTATAATTTTCTTTAAATTGGTCTATCGTGGCAGCAGCTACGCAGAATGTTCAACAACGTTTTTTATTCTAAATTCTCTTCATTTGGTGGGACCAACTTTACGTAGTGTATTATGATTTGTTTGAACCAAATGAAAGTATCACAGATGATCGGTATCGACCGCTATTGATGTGTTTGAGCCAAGCATTGAAGGAAATACGGCGACAGTACCAAAAGAGATATGATAAAGTTATCCTGTAACATGGCAATACCCGGCCACATATAGCAAAACCCGTCGAGACATACTTGGAAATGCTTAAATTCTTAAAAGTCTTGCCTCACGCACTGTATTCTTCAATCATTGCTCCGACTACCATTTGATCCGATCGATATCAAATGGCCTAGTTGACCAGCATTTCCATTCTTATGAAGAAGTCAAAGCATGGATCGATTTGTGAATCACTGAACAGACGCATTGTTTTCTCGAGATGGTATTAGAGAATTGCTAAAAAGATGGCAAAAAGTAGTTGTTAGTGATGGACAGTACTTTGAATCATAAATATATACTTTTTAAGAATAAAGCTTCAAATTTTGGAAAAAAATCAGCAGAAGCAAAGTTGCACACCGAATAGAAGATCGAGAAAGTAGGAAAGAATCCAAAGGTGTTACTTTGGGTGATAGACGTATAACATCTTTTGCTGACTATATTTTTTGTCACCACAGGTGTGATTCATTAAATTAATAAAAGAAATTAGACTCAGAGAACGAAATTGGCTGAGATTTTTTAAAAAGACGTATCTTCTAAGAGTAAAAGCATAGTTTATCGAATTTTAAATTATCTTGTCAGATAGATTTACAATATTGCTCATTGCAATTAACTGATTTTAATCCAAAGCAGCTTGCCCGATAATGTCAGAGTCCTGAAAATACCTCTAGAGATTGTGTAACAGTATGTACCTTTATTGGTATCATAAAATTCGTTTTAGATTTTTAGGTAGCTGGATAAAATTCTTCATAGATATAGACGAATTACAAACTCTTATTTCTTGTAGTGAATCGCCAGTGACTATCTTTAATCTTTGAATAATCTCGAAGACTTCTTAATACAGAAACTGAACATATTCTCAAATATTTGAAGATTACGACTATACGCACCTAGTTATTTCCGAACAGAATTCTCATCAGTTTTTATATTTATCTCGTCTAGTTTTATATCCAGTTCTATCGCCTCATCATGAAGGAACATGCGGAGCAGTACCCTCAATTCTTTTCAGATCTTATGAAATCAAATGGCAAACGACTTGTTTGAACAAGGTTGGTCTAAATGATACATTTGAATCCTTTAATTTTATCTTAATCATGGTAGTATTATGACCTTATTCATAAATCATTGTCCCATTTCACTTAAAAGTCAACCAATACTTTCTCATGGTAGTTTTGATAGTTTCCTAGACATCATTTTTTTTAATCTTATAAATAGTTTCTAAGATTTAACTCTTCATTGTTTATAGTCTCTTGTTTACTCGCGCTTTTGCAACTGATGTTTCTAATTGCCATAAAGTCACTTGTTCTTGACTAATGGAAATTTTAAATAATCAACTGTTCAGAATTTTCAATAAATAATTTATTATTTAAATTACAACTCACCTAATAGAAATCCAGTGGTAAGAGAGCTCTTGTCTTGGTTGCGCTCACGCTTTTATAGATTGCCCCCTCCTTCGATTGCAAACGTTTCGGAAAAAATTGAAAATTGCATTTGAACTTTCGGGGCGCTTCACCTCGCAGCCTTTCGGCCTGGAATATTCCCAACCTTAATGAAATCTTTCTCTATCTTGTAGATTTGGTGTTTTTATCTCTCTAATTTTATAGAGTTTTCAGCTTTCGAAAATTCACAGATTTTACAGCTTTTGAAAACCTTTAGTTTTCCGGGCACGCCACCGCCGTCTCGAATTACATGTTCTTACTTATGAACTAAATGGTATTTTCTAGTCACAGCACTGTATAAAAGTGTTGCGTCCCGAAAATATCTAATACTACTTTCATATTATATTAATTTGTATTTTTAAAAACATTTATAAAAATTTCCACTGTCTTTCTTACAAACATTTGACAGTGTTCAATTTGATCAAATACAATGTTTTTCCTTTTTTTATTTTTAATAATATTATTTTTTATAATTAAATTTAAATTAATTATCTACTTTTGTTTAATGAATTTCTAGAAGATCTAGAAATTTCATTTGTCAACATTTGACATCATATATTTTTGTTTACACTTATCTTTTATTTTATATCTCTATGGATACTTAATAAGTCTTATTTATTTATCTATTTTTTAAATTTTTATTATTATAATTTATAAATAAACTTTTCATAGAATTGCATAACATTTTCATACAAAATGCAATTATTATAACTATATACATTAAAAGTAAATGATTAAATTCGCAAATGCATTTAAAAAACTATCAATTTAAAATCCTTAGCCTATATTTAAATATACAAACATAATACAAAAACAAATGAACGCTTTCTTTTAAATTTAAGAGTTAAATGACCGCTGGACATTTAAATTTCCTCTTCGCAATTGTTTTATCATAAATTTGAAATAACGAAAATATATACATATATAGAAATCATAACAAAACTACGATAAATTAAATATATTATTTTTTTTTTATTTTATTTTTACTTATTAAACAGGTTAATTTTATAACTAATATTAAATAATTCAAAGTAGTCGGTAACATCACTATTATACTAATTCACCAGTGGATGATTGAGAATTCTAGATTTTGTATTAATAAATATATCTTAAACTCGTGTTAGTCCACACGATTTTGAATTTTTTTCTAAGATATACCAACTAATTTCATATATACCATTGCATAGAAGAAAGTCTGATGATCAAAATTTCATGATTGATTGATGAGCACCCATTGGTCTCTACTTATTCATCTAACGTTTCTAAATAGTTATTTGATATATAGATGTCGAATCTCTGAAGCAGAATGGTGAATAATGTAATGATCGCCTAATTTTCTATTCAAACCTTACACCATGAGCTTAGGATTTATGAAGATTCAGTTAACTATTTAGAAATTATTTTTCTTGCTATAAACTGTTAGATGAAAATATTGTATACAATATTTTATAAAATAAATTAAAAGCTTAGATGATAAAAAGTTATTGGTTCCAATTTAATCATATTTCCTGAAATATCTTACTCGGCAGATTTTAGGAAAATTATATGGTTAACTTTTGACTCACTATATGACTCATATATTCTTCATATTGGTGTGGAAATAATATTTTTGTGTTATTCGGTGCTTGAATTTGGATTCTGTAATAAAATAAAAAAGTTATAGTTAGTTAAAGGAATATATTAAATTGCTTTGTAATATATATATATATATATATATATATATATATATATATATAAAATATATCTGTATAGAAATAATAATATAATTGTAGCTAAATACATTACAGTTCTAGCCATCGTTCTACAATAAATCTTAAGCGTATAATGCCCACTTAGTCGTTTTTAATACATATGGCCCTTGTTTAAATTTCGGAAGTGGTCTCTCTCTCTCTCTCTCTCTCTCTCTCTCTCTCTCTCTCTCTCTCTCTTTATTTACCTATTCATAGAAAACTTCATGTAGCGTGTCTCCTTTACACATTGTTCAAGAAGAAATGTCCTACCTACCTACTAAATTACTTTTCTGCAAATGTATGCGGTTGACCTTTAAGAAGAGACCCTTAGCTATGTCCTTCAAAACGTATATTAACTCAATCCTTCCTATTGTCTCTGCCTATTTATGGAATTCATTCATAGTACCTTTTTCATCTCTATCTCTAATCATACAGGCATACTGTTTAGTCTTTTCACACTAGTGCTACTTGAAATAAGATAATTCTTAGTACTGTACTTCTTACCACTTGATTACCCTTCATACCCATGGTTCAATCATCTTCACTGATTTACCAATTTCTTATATATACTTTGAAGTAATTTTGTATTATTCATTCATTGTTAAAGCTAACTAAGTTAAGTTAATCATATAAGTTCTCACTGTAATAATCTCAATACTGTACAACATCACGTACACGTAATAAAACCAAACTATCTATCTATCCCTTTTGCATGGAAAATTATTCCTTTTCACATATGCAGGTGTCGATCTGCCTTGTCTTAGCGGCAAGAGCCATTTTCTTGTTCAGCAGCGACTCCCTATTTGTCACGTATGAGACCTACCTCTATTCGCACGTCTTCTTCTTATGGATTATTTCGTAGTGTATGCGAATTGCACGTAATCTCTCCGCTCTTTACTTGTCCCTTACCTTTATTTTTCAAACGCATATAACTGCGTTCAAACGATATAGCTAATTTCGTGCGTGAACGCGGGGTTAATGTCTGATTATTTCTATTTTTGCTTTTATTTCGGGTTTCTTCTCGTGTACTCTAAGTCGCATATAATAATTTATATAGCCAACATATAATAGATAGTAGTTATCAAAATGAATTTCACATATTTATTATTCCTTGTGCTAGGAAGTTCTTTTTCATCTAGTATTGGTAAGAATTTTTGTTTTAAAATATTAATGAAAATGATAGACTGATAAAATTAATTTAAAACTGAATAAATTAATTATATATTTCAAAATATTTTATATTGAAAATATTACGACAAAAAAGATCTATCTCTATTTAAATTTTATATTCCTTTATTATTGTTCGATTTTTTGAGAACAGATACATATTAGAAAAAAGAGAAAAATGTCTTGCAGATTACAATAAAAATAGTTTTATAAATATCTAATCTATTTATATCTATAACTCAAACTATAGAATGATCATTTAATGTATCATTCTATATATATATATATATATATATATATATATATATATATATATATATACATGTACTTGATATTACAGTAGGAAGTTTTATATTTCTTATATTGACGTTTTAGTCGGTATATACCGTTTTAATTCTATTATATTTTAAACATATCCAAATTTATTGATAAGAAAACTAACAGAACTTTACAATATACCCGAATAGTTGTAAAAAATTCGTTATTCTTAAAATAGATTTTACTGCTTTAAATTTATTTTTGCACAAGCTTCGATAAATAAAACAAAATATGCTTTTGCAGTTGGAGGCTTAAGAACGGAAAAACTTGTGGGTGGAAGACCAGCACGCCCAGGCGCGTTCAAATATGCAGTAGCACTTATGTATAAAGTACCAGGTTATGATGATATGAATCCATGTGTAGGTTCAATCGTGGGCAATATGCATATAGCTACAGTTGCACACTGCTTTTTTGAGAAACCATCTGGCGAATTGAGAAACACACATTTTTATATTATTGCGGGTACAACAAATATAACTGATCCAAAAAATGGAACTCTATATATTGATGTGGATCAAGTAATTATTCATAGTTCGTATAATCAATATGAGCCAGATACTTATGCTCAGATTGGAAATATAGCTATAATAAAGGTGAATTTGTAACATGTTTAGTGTCGCTATTGTTGTGTTTACTCACTCAAATTTTTTTTTTGTTTAAATTTAAATCATTAGTTTTGTTTGTACTTATTATTTTTACATTAATATTTCATTCTGTAGTTTTGTTATCAACAATATTTTAAATATATAATTAAAGAAATTCTAACAAACATTACTATAGAAACTATTATTTGTTATAGCTGCGCGAGTCCTTGAATTTACGACCAAGTCATCCATATTTATCGCAGCTCGCTCCACGTCAAGTACCAATTAGGAAAATAAATCAACAATTTTACGTATCTGGTTATGGATTTCAGGAAGTTGAATATTATTTAGTGGATGTAGATGGTGGCCAGAAGTATATGCAAGATGGATTCACGGATGGTAGTTTACAATACACAACAGCCCATGTCCTCACCAATCAGGAATGTATTGATATCCTTCACGAAAATATTGCACGAGGCAATATGTGCGTTAAGTCAATACGACATGATCCTGAAAAACCTACAGGAATTTGTCTGGTAAATAAAATCTTAAATATCAATAATTCTTTTCTTAATTCGTTAGAATAAAGCAAAATTTATCTAGTTCACATTCAAATAAAATAGTTTCAAATATATGAAGAATATGGACATTGGTAAACCCGCGTACTACAATCGGTAATACATATAAAATTGCTTGAGATCACTTTTGTGAAGCGGACGCGCAGATATCACCTTTTTAAAAGGAAGCGACGATATATAATATTGGTTGTACAAGTAAGTTTCAAGCATTTGCCAAAAACATGGTGTCACCAATGGATCCTGGGCAGAAATATTAGACTTTTTTATTTTTATTTTAAGCCAGTGAATCTCATTAAGAGATTATTAAGCTTTACAAAAAAAGACATACATTATTTTTGTTTAATACATATATGGCGCGTATTACATCAAGATATATATATATATATATATATATATATATATATATATATACATTTATATAACAAGATATATATTATACATTTTGATATATTATATTATACATAAAGTTATACATTAATTTTACAATTTTGGAGGTAGACTATAATTTTTTTACATAAAGGTTTACTAGGTTGAGCCAGAATCGCAGTCATGTTTATTGGGAGTACGACTTTGAGGTTCTTTATGTCATTAGTTAATTTTAACCGTTGCGATTGGTATATGGGGCAGTGCCATACTATGTGGTCAAGGTCTTGATTATTGAAGCCACATTCACATTTTGCATCTTTTATTATATTAACACGAGCTAAAGAGGCTGCTAAATTATAATGATTGGCTCTGCAACGTTAGATGGTAACTATGGTTTCACGGGAAAGATTTGTCTGGTAAAACCATGGTTTAACGGAGTCAGATTTAAAATGTTTAAAAAATGTTACTCCTTTGTGTAATCCTAACTCATTTAGGTATAGGTTTGTATGTTCGAGCATTGAATGCTTGAAAATCTCGTGGAAATCTGTAAAAGTTATGTCTTTTGTCTCTAAAGGCTTATTACAGCTAGCTCGTTCCGCAAGGGAGTCTGCATGTTCATTTCCATGGATGCCAACATGAGAAGGGATCCAGTAGAATTCGATGTTTCCATTCAATGTTTTAGATTTAAAGAATTCAGAATATAGGCTTTTAATTTTGTAAATATATGGGTTGGTTTTAATATGAATTTTAGTATGTTCTAGGCTTTCTAAGACGCTTTTCGAATCGGAAAAAATTAGATATGATGCATTGCAATTTTTTAGTGCTACCTTAAGAGCATCTGTTATCGCAATGCATTCCGCCGTAAAAACAGAAGTTTTTTGGTCTAGCGACTGTGAGATTGATATATCTAGTTCGGGACAATAGCATCCAGTACCGACCGATTGAGCCTTGGTGCTTGCATCTGTGAAGATTTTGTAAAAGTTGTTTGCGTTCATTTTTGACAGAAATTCAAGATTCGGATTCGAGGACTTTTTTAACGTTTTACCAAAGGAGATATTTATGGGGATATTTGGTGTAATAAGTTCGTAATCGTAAAGAAATAAGCTATAGGAGATGTTTTTCGATAAAGACGGTATAAATTGGTTAATTTCATGTAAACACGATTCAATCAATCTGTGCTTCTTGCTTTTGTGCTTTCGCATATTTTTTATGTACGTTAAAACTGTTTTATGAACTGGTATTTTTTCATTAAACAATATTTTAATTAGATATTTTTTGCATAAGTATTTCGACCTCTCAGTGATTGGGGCAAGTTTTGATTCAGCTAATAAAATATTCGTTGGCGTTGTGATTCTGTAACCAAGAGCAAGGCGAATTGCTTGATATTGAATTTGTTCAATTTTTTTAATAGGTATCTTGTTTGTTAGAAAGTATATAAAATTATTATAATCTAGTATGGATCGTGTAAAACTCTTATAGATAATTAAAAGCGAATAGGGATCTGCTCCCCACCAAATTCCTTGTATAAATTTTAATATATATTTAATGATTTTTGGCATTTATTTTGGAGACTTTTTATTTGTTCTTTGAAATTCAGCTGGTAGTCGAAAATAATGCCAAGAAATCTACTAGATTGGCTTGAGTAGATAATATAATCATCAATTTTTATTTCCGTTTGACCAGGAAGGATATTTTTCTTATTAAAATTAATAAAAATTGACTTATGCGGAGCGAGATTTAAACCTATTTTTGTTTCAGCATTTTAGCGGCTTTTTCGAGAGATTGTTTGTTTGTCGAGTAGATTGCGATATCGTCAGCGAACTGTGAAATTGTGGTTTTTACGTATAAAATATAAAGAATTGGGCTCAGAACGCCTCCCTGAGGAACGCCTTTATATGTATATCTGTGATTATCATCCAGACCTGTTAAGATGATTCTCTCATATGTTAAAAATTTTATAAATTTTATAAGCTTATAGGGACACCCTAATTTCGCTAGTTTTCCTAACAAAATTTTAATGTTAACGTTATCAAAGGCAGATGATATGTCTAAAAAAGTGCATAAACTTGTTTTTTGTTTTTAAAGGCTTCTAATATATTCATAGTTAGAATTAAAAAGTTATCTGTACATGATTGGCCTTTCCGAAAGCCACTTTGACTGTTTGGGAAAAATTTTGTGTCTCACACCAACATTCCAGCTTATTCTTTACTATCGTTTCAAACAATTTACAAATAGCAGAAGTAAGTGCAATCGGTCGGTAATTGATGTTATCTCGCTTTAGTATGAGGTGAACGTATGCAAATTTCCAATCATGTGGGTAGATTCCAGTTCTAAACATTTCATTGAAAACATTGAGAAGAGTTAGCTTATAATGAATCGTAACGGTCGATTTTTTAGTATGTAGTAGATAATTCCGTCAATACCTGTTGAAGATTTAGAATTACGTGTGTTTAGAGCTGCATTAAATTGAGCAAGATTAAATTCAGCTTCTAAGAAAGAATTTTTTCTACAGTTTGGAATCCATTCTGGGTTTGTTGGCACCCATGGACGACATATTTTATTTACAGCAATATATTAATTTTCTAATTATAAATTTTCAGCACAGTGAGCAGATTTTGTTTTTACCCACTTATTTTTCAGAATTTTAAGCGTATTCCAGACATAATTGTGATCAGTTTGGTAATTAATTGATTTGGCGAATTCTTTGAATTTCGCTTGCTTTTTTGATTTAAATGTTTTCTTTGCTAGTGCACGAAACGGTTATATTCAATAAGGTCGTGGAGTTTATAAGAAACTTCCCATTTCTTGTAAGCTCGTTTTCGCTTTTGTTTGATTTGATTGCATCCGTCGTCCCATCAGATTACTGGGTTTCTATATACAAATTGATTAACAAGTTTTCTTTTCGGCGTACTAATTTTAACAGCTTCTTTTATAATGTGTACAAATTTTTCATATTTCTTGTCAGGTAAGGAGTTTACATAGTCTGAGGGAAAAAACTGCTTGTAAGCATTATTTAGATTAGATAGAACTAGTGACCAATCAGTTTTTTTAGAATGGATTAGAAAAGATTTTTTTTCATAAAGATATTTTTCTACATTGAAATTGATATAAATGGGATAATGGTCGGAGCCCCATGTATCTTCATTAATTTTTAAATTTATTTTATCTGCGAATGTGAGTCTTGATATAATTAAGTCAATATTTGAACGTGAACTTTTGTCTACGTGCGTTATAGTATCTAAATATTAGACTTCATGTGTAAAACGCTACATATTGGCCGCTGGTGAAAATTACTGTTAAGATTGTTCATTACGTACGAACACGATATGTTGAGTAGACGTCGGGCTCGGTTTATATTCCTCACCAAATTATAATACGCCGCCTACGATACGAGGTCAGTCAATTAAGTAATGCGACAAAATTAAAAAATCAAGTATATTTAAAAATTAAGGTTCATCGCTGCGATCCCCTCCAAAGTAGTCCCCCCCGCACCATACACTTATTCTAGCGAGTTTACCAGTTTTCTTTCTTGTGGAACATCTCTGAGTACCCTCGTCACCAATTCTTAGACGTCTTCAACGGAGTCAAAATATCGACCTTTGACTAATCTTTTCAAATGAGGAAATAGGAAAAAGTCGCACGGTGACGTGTCCGGCGAATAGGGTAGTTGTAGTAATGTTTCGATGCCTTTAGATGCCATAAATGGAAAGACGCCGAACGCACTGTAACAGGAAGCATTATCGTGATGCAGAACCCAAGTCTTCGCGATCTCTGGACGCACTCTGAGCAACCTTTTTCGTAATTTTTCGAGCACATTGCAGTAGAATACTTGATTTATCGTTTATCCAGGTGGTACCAATTCTTTGTGAACCACACTTTTGCTGTCGAAGAAGCAAATGAACATGGTTTTCACTTTGGACTTGCTCATTCTCCGCGCCTCGTCTTTGACGCTCTCACGACCTTTTTTAAAATCGGTATGCCACCAAAGCACCTGACTACGACTCAGAACATCACTACCATTCACTTTAAGCACTTTTTCATAAATTTTTTCACGCTTTCGACGAGTTTCGCACAAAAGTTTATGGTGCACCGTTGCTCTAAATTTCTCTGTTCTGATATGCACTACTCGTGCGTTCTTACAAAACACTAAACAGATAGCAAAGAAATGATCGTGCAAGGATCGTTAAGGTCTCGATCGAGAGAGTAGGGATCTGCTATTACGGTAGTAGAGATATCACAGGCCAGGAAATAAAATTGGTCACATTACTTAATTGTCTGACCTCGTATATGCGTTTATCATTTTTGATAAATGAAATGGTTTATAATAATAAACATAGCCTATTTCATTCTAAAGATAATATATCTTCAGATCAATCGGTACATTAGTTTTTTCGCTTATAGTGTGCAAACAAATTACGTTTTGTCTTAATAAATTAGTATGGTAGAATGTGTAATTCAAGAAATTTTACACATAGAGTAAAATAAACTACAGGGACATAGATCTTCAAAATAAGAGGTTGCAATTCTTATGGACCAACTGAGGATCATTGCCGAAGTAATTTTTTACATGGAATTCGAATCCGGATTGAAATTTGTCCATCACGTCAGATTTTTGAGATACCCTGAAATAAAGGGATATACGACGGTTTTGTGTAAAATTGAGGTCCCATAATATCGGAAAAAAATTATTGTTCTTAAAAATGGAGAAAACCGTCTGAGGGGTCTACTCCTAATCTTTAAAATTTATATTTAAGATTTGAGATATCTTTTTTTCATTAAAATATCGTTGATTCAAATCAAGTATTTTATGAGTTTCAAAGAAATTAATTTCTCTCATTGAAAAATTTTCCAACCTGAGTGATACAAAAAGTAAAGAAGGTATATTTATAGTTCCTCAGAATCGTCATTTAATGAAAATAACTGATTTAATGATGCAAATGTGATGAGTGCAAAGGAAAAAATTGCCTGAACAAGTTAAAAAAAAATCTGATTGGCTTTTTCAGTAACAAAAAGCTTGTAATTATCAAGCGCTGATAAGTAAAGTGCTAACAAACTTCGAAAATTTAGGCTGTAATATGAGCATAAAGTTACACTATGTGAATTCTTGTTTAGATTGGTTTGATAAAAATTTAGGTGATGTTAGCGAAAAGAAGGATGAGCATTTCACTGAGAAAAGCAGAAGTAGAAAGGTGTTCGCAAAGAAAATGGTTTTCAGCTGAGCTAGCTGACTATTGCTGGTCATTCCAGGTATGATGAGGCACATGAACAATATAAAGGCTACCAGGACAAAAGTATTGCTTGCAAAGTCTAGAGTTATAGCGTCGCAGGTTACAGGGCTCGAGGATTAAGGAAATTAGGGTATAAGAGTTCATAGCCTTGCATATGCTATATGTGCATATCCGGAAAATTAGCTGTTTTGAAACTGCTAAGATACTTAATTTCCATCAACGATTTCTCGATGAGAAAAAGGTATCTCAAATTTTAAATAACAATTCTTCGTCGATGTTATGAGACCTAAGTATACATAAGTATTGATCAGTTGTTATTTATGATGCAAATATTTCGAATGAACTTCTCTAACTATGTAATTTCAGATACACTTCGTGGAATACTCTAGTAGTTTAAATGAATTTTAATATTATTATGACAATTATTATATTTACATGGAATATATTTAAAAACTTAGTAAGTTTTCAAATAGTCGTCTGCTATGTTAAATGAAATTTTATTGTCTTTTTCATTGTACTTGAAAAAAGTATTCATCAATTTCAAACCATATCCAGAAGTGAATAATTTAATAGTTTATGCTAAATGGTAAATTCAGATACTTTGTGTCTTTATTTGACGTATAAAATATAAAAACGAACCAAATTGCAGGGTGGCAAAATAACCTCAATTATATATTGCAATTTATATTATATTTTATTTCAAAATGATTTAAATTAGAAGGAAGAATAAAGAAATGAGTTGACGTTGAAAGATACAACTCGAATTTCCACTGTCGCCGTTGATTAGGGAACAAAGTATATTACGACAAAAAAACCCCTTTTCATGTTCTCAGCAATTCAAATCACGATAAGAAAAAAAAATTAGAACTAATTTTTTTTAAGCAGTTGCAATCTGAAAAAAATTATTTCTGCAAAAACTGTGTATAATTATACATAATACATTTTCGCATAGTTCACTCAGTGCGTATACGAGGTCAGACTAATAAGTAATGCAACCGATATTATTTCTCGGCCTGTGGTAATAATGCGAACTTGTAGCTCCGCCACCGTAATAGCAGATCCCTACTCTCTCGATCGAGACCTTAACGATCCTTGTACGATCATTTCTTTGCTATCTGTTTAGTGTTATGTAACATCGCACGAGTAGTGCATGCCTGAACAGAGAAATTTAGAGCAACGGTGCGCGATAAAATTTGGTGCGAAACTCGTCGAAAACGTGACAAAAATTTATGAAAAAGTGCTTAAAGAGGAATGGTAGTGATGTCCTGAGTCGTAGTCAGGTGCTTCGATGGCATACCAATTTTAAAAAAGGTCGTAAGAGCGTCAAAGACGAGGCGCGGAGAATGAGCAAGTCCAAAGTGAAAACCATGTTCATTTGCTTCTTCGACAGCAAAAGTGTGGTTCACAAAGAATTGGTACCACCTGGATAAACGATAAATCAAGTATTCTACTGCAATGTGCTCGAAAAATTACGAAAAAGGTTGCTCAGAGTGCGTCCAGAGATCGCGAAGACTTGGGTTCTGCATCACGACAATGCTCCGTGTCACAGTGCGTTCAGTCTATTTCAGTTTATGGCCTCTAAAGGCATCGCAACGCTACTACAACTGCCCTATTCACCCGACATGTCACTCTGCAACTTTTGTCTATTCCCCAATTTGAAAAAATTCGTCAAAGGTCAATATTTTGACTCCTTTGAAGACATCTAAGAATCGGTGACAAGGGTACTCGGAGATGTCCCACAAGAAGTGTTCCAGAATTGTTACGAAAACTGGAAAATTCGGTGTAATAAGTGTATAGATGTGGGAGGGGACTACTTCGAAATGGATCGCAATGATGTACTTTACTTTTTAAATATACTTAATTTTTTAATTTTATCGGATTACTCAATTGTCTGACCTCGTATTACATTTTTTTAATGTGATTTACCGTCCCTATATTTATACTTTCAAATATTGGTGCTAATCAGCGACGGAAGTCTATCGTGTGTTTGTAAATAAAGAACATATAAATTATTACAGCGGTGCTTATGTCAAACAGCCGAGACCAGGATTGGAACATTAGTAGGTTATGGTACAATATATTAAAATAACTTGATGTAATAATATATCGAGATTTATATATATATATATATATATATATATATATATATATATAATAGTGTAATGTAACAATACATTCTATTTTCGATTTATACGATTAGATGGCAATCGTTTAGAAATTTGAAGACTTGACAACATGCTTCAATATCTGGTTTATAAATTAACTGTTCAATTGTTAAAGGAAGAGAGACTTTTCTTTGGCTAATTTATCTTCTTAGTTTATCTTTGACTAGAGTTCTTCTAGTTCGTTATTATAAAGTTCATATTGCCATACGATGTGGTTTAAATTTTTCTCTACGTGATTACACTGACAAATTGGATTGCTTATAATTTTCACATGCCTTAGGGATAGAGCTGGATTATAATGAATTGATCTACATCTACTTATATTAACAATAAAATTACACTTTAGTATATTCCTTCCGAAAAGTCATGGTTTCCTAGAATTGACAAAATAGTTATCAACGAAGTATCTGTCCTTATGTAAGCCTTTTTATATTATAATAGCTAGTTTTTGCTGCAACGTTTTTTGTAAAGTAGTCGTAAAAATCGGAGTATCGAATAACGTTTATGTCTATGTTATTAGAAGCTGTTAAAGATTTAGCTATTGCAACGATCTTTTTGTTGCCTACAATCCCCATGTGAGTAGGTATCCAAAATATATTAATCGTTGTGTTAAACGGGCTATTATACAAAAAATCGTTGTGCTTTTTTTGATATATAAATAAGACGATTGACTTTAATTTCATTATTAGCGGAACGTAAGCTAATTAATTTGCTCAGCAAATATGAAAAAATAATAAAATTGTTATGTTAATTTTCAATTACAATATTTGATTTAATAAATATTCAATTTAAAAAGGACTTTGCATTCAGCAGTGTATATTGAGGGTTGTTTTGCAATAGATGTTGTACGATTTATGTTCCATATTTACTGGGATCATTTTTTTATATTCATTTCGATAAAGTCTGAATTTATTTTTGTTATGATTTTCTTTCGATTTATCAGGTCTATTACAAAGCTTATACATTGCTGGAGTATAAAAGTTTTGACTTGGAATATGGAATTTTTTGTATGTTTACTGGTAGTTGTTTATTGTATTGCAGGTTACTGAGTTATTATTGGACAAAGCTTGAAGTACGAAATGGTTACATAAAATTCTTGCTTGTTTTTTATTAGGATTAGTTTAGATTCGGTTAACAAAATGGTTGTCGGAGTACTGATACGATAGCCTAGGCGTTGTCTCATCGCTGAATACTGTATTTTTTTCATTTTTCGATAAAATTTATCCGATTGGTGGAATATATGTAACAGTCATAATCAAGTATAGAGCATATGAAGCTTTTATAAAGTATTAAAAGAGTTTTCAGACTGGAACCCCACCCCAGACGACGCGCCTGATTACAAAGAAGAACTCGATAAAACGGCAGATGAACAGCATTTGCTCACAGAGAAAATGGCTAATACATCGTCTCCACTACTGGGAGAAAATAGTATGCTTTTAGCACCTAACCAAGTCATGGCAAATTCTCCAATTAATCCGGCGGCAAAAGTAGCCGACCAGATGAGAAAATGGAATTGCCATTTTGACGAGAAAAATGTACATGCATTCCTGGAAAGAATTTCGGAATTACGTGCTGTATACGGATTAACAGATGCACAATTATTACAGGGTTTTCCTGAATTATTAAGGGGCAACGCGCAACTCTGGTTCCGTAATTTTGCTGAGTCAATAGGATCATGGGACGAATTATAGAGAACAATACGCGAATTTAACTTGCCGCCCAAGGGACAAAGGCAGTTAGATCGTCAAATTTTTAAACGACGGCAGCAGTCTAAAGAATCAATCTTAGATTATGCTACTGCTTTATGCACGTTAATGCGACACCGTGGAGGTATAGATATCCAAACACAGCTGGATAATTTATAAGCAAATCTGCTGCCCGATTTGCAACTACACGTGTCTAGAGACACGATCACGTCGGTGTGCGATCTCGTGAAGAAAGTCGAAGTCGTTCGAGAAAAAATGCAAAACATCGAGAACGCCCAAACAAAGTCGAGAAGCGGGAGGAATCGTTACGCCAATAGGCCGCGCAATGCTGTTATGGCGGTAACACCACCGTATGACCGTGCAAAATGTTGTTGGCGTTGCAAACAACAAGGGCATACGCGTTTTCAGTGCAAAAACGTGCCACGGAAATTTTGCATACGGTGCGGCAAGAACAGCACATGATCACGCGACTGCCAGTGTCAGCGCTCGGGAAATATGCGCGCGGCCGGACCACCCAAGGCCCGGCCGAAAAAAAACTAGATAATCGATACTTCTTAAAAGTAAAATCGGTAGCCATAATTTTAAGGGTCTCATTGATCCAGAGGCGGTAAATTCATTTATACGCCCGGATATAGCAAAAATCTGCTTACAAGGAGACAGATGGCAAAGGAGCGGCAATAGAAAAGCGGCAGTTCTGGCAAATGGCACCTTAGTATCCGAAATGCAAGAGATACAAGGTACATGTAAGATAAGAAATTTTTATATCCATCATGAATTTTACGTTATGGAAAACCTGAGAAACGAGATACTTCTTGGGATGGATTTATTGTTAAAAATGGATATTAAAAGTTCTTTAAGAGGAAAGGAAATTAAGAATCCGCATAGATGTGTGAATAAAATACCATCGAAAATAGCAGAAATTACCGGCCTTGTGAAATTGCCAAGGAATCAGGTAGAGGAGTTAAGAAAATTTATATATGAGAATATGGAAAAATTTGGGGAAGTTAAAGGTGCTATGCCACTGGCGAAGCACGAGGTACGGCTCATAGACAATACCCCATTGAAACAACGGTATCGACCAAGAAACCCGGCAATGCAACAAATAAGAAATAAAGAAGTTGATAAAATAATGGCAGAAGGAGTACTTAGACCATCCAAAAGTGCATGGAGCAGCCCCGTGGTTATTGCGAGGAAAAAGGTTGGAAAACCACGATTTTGTGTGGATTTCCGCTGCTTAAACAAAGCCTCAAAGAAAGATGCATATCCACTGCCACAAATGCAAGCAATCCTCGATAAGCTACGAGGAGCAAAAATTTTATCAACTATAGACTTGAAAAATGGATACTGGCAAATTGAATTGACGGAAGACAGTAAGCCACTTATAGCTTTTACAGTGCTAGGACAAGGCCTGTACGAGTTTAATGTGATGCCTTTCGGCTTACATACAGCCCCAGCGACTTTTCAAAGACTGTTAGATAGTAAATTACACCGGATATGGCTCCAAATGCATTTTCATATCTTAATGACATTATTATTGTAACGGAGACCTATAAAAACACAAGAAGGTTTTAAAAATAATTTTTGAAAAGTTAAAAGCGGCAAGATTAAAACCAAATCCAGAAAAATGTCAGTTTGGATGCTCTCAACTTACGTATCTTGGTCACGTGGTTGATACGCAAGGAATACGGACCGATCCAGAAAAATTAAAGCAATCTCGGTAATTCCCCCACCAAAAAATCAGAAGGAGCTGAAAAGATTTTTGGCATGCTTTCATGGTACAGGAGATTTATCAAGGATCTGTCGAAAATTGCAGCGTCGTTAAGTTCATTATGAAAGAAGAAAACAGAATGGAAATGGACAACGGAACAACAAACAGCATTGGAAGATCCGAAGAAAAATCTAACCGAAGCTCCTGTATTAGCATGCCCGAATTGGAATTTTTCATTTGTGCTTCAGACGGATGCGAGTTTACTCGGTCTGGGTGCCGTACTTACGCAGATAGACGAAAACAGGGAGTACGTAGTTGCGTACGCGAGCCGCACGCTAAACGCAGCAGAAAAAAATTATTCCGTAAAAGAGTTAGAATGTTCAGCAGTGCGATGGGCCATATGGAAAATACGCCAATATCTCGAAGGGTATCCATGTACGGTAGTCACCGACCATCAATCCTTAAAGTGGTTAGAAAAACTAGATAACCCATCTGGACGATTGGCACGATGGGCACTGGAATTAGCACAGTGGGATTTTGAGATGCAATACAGGAAAGGCGCGGAAAATAACGTAGCCGATATGTTATCTCGAAATCCAGTAGAAATAAATGCAATTAGAAACAGAAACGAGAAATAGTACGCCAAAATGTACAAATCTGTACAAAGAGAACCCACAAGTTTTCCGGACTATCCTATAGAAAACGATAGATTATACCGTCACCTGTTGCATTCACTTGACTTCAACAAGACAGATGAAGCAAGCGAATGGAAAATATGCGTAGCCGAGGATGAAAAAAATTGCATATTACAAGAGAATCATGATGATCCCGTCGCGGGTCATCTAGTAGTAGCAAAAACATTAGCTAAACTAGCTAAATGTTACTACTGGCCCGGTATGTTCCGTGAAGCTACCCGATACGTACGCGCCTGCATCAACTGCCAGAAACATAAAGCGCAGCAAGCAGCGCCAGCCGGCACTATGCACGCGATGAACGTCGATGAGCCGTGGGAGATGGTCTCTATTGACTTAGTAGGTCCACTACCACGATCAAATAATTTAAATACGATGATTTTAGTAATGTAAGATCGCTTTACAAAATGGATCGAGCTAAGAGTATTAAGAAAAGCAACGGGTACCGCCATCGGACGGGCCGTCCGAGAATAGATAATATTAGGATTCGGATGCCCGCGCGTAATCATAAGCGATAACGGACGGCAGTTTATTTCGAAAGAATGTCGCCAAGTGCTGAAAAGCGCGAAAACCGAACATAGAACTACGCCACCGTATTCACCACAATTTAACCCCGTTGAACGGGCAAGTAGAACAATAAAAACTATCATTAAACAATATATAGAAACATCCCAACGGACGTGGGATAATTATTTAAGCGAAATTGCTTTCGCTTATAACACGGCTGTCCATGATAGCACAGGTTATACTCCAGCATACGTAAATTACGGACGAGAACTTCAAGTACCAGGAAGTCTACAGCAGGAAGCAGGACCTCGATCGCAGATCAGAACGCAAGACAGAATAAAACATGTACAAGAAGCTATACAATTAGCAAAAATTGCGACAGCGCAGTCTTTCTCGCGACAGAGAAAATATTACGATTTACGTAGACGAGAATGGCGACCAAATATTGACGACTTAGTACTAAATCGCTAATATATACTTTCAAATAAGGCCAATCAAATAAATGCAAAACTTTGCGAGAAATATAGCCGGCCATTTCAAATCATAAAGAAAGTTTCTCCAGTCATATTTAATCTGCAAGGAGCAGATGGGAAACTAATCGAGAAAATTCATGTCAAAGACATAAAACCGTACACCAGTCACGTTACATGAATGTTGTATATAGATAGCTATTAATTTTGTATATATGTAAAATATTGTGCATTGCCGGCAATAATAGTAAGAAAATAGGATAATTAAGTAATATTTAAGTTAATTGATACAAGTGTAAATAATTTTGTATATAGCGAGCGTTAATAATAGGTATAAATTAAAAATAAGATACGTAAAATAGTCATGTAAATTGGTTAAAAACCAATACGAAAAAAAAATTGACAAATCGGCTCGAAAATAAATCGAGAGAAAAGGGATTGTTTTAACAAAAAATTTAATAATAAATAAACGTGACTCACGATGGAGAATTCATATTCGACGCACGCAGGAACAAATAGTCTTAAGGACCTAGAGCGCCAGAATTTAATACAATAATACACCGATACACAAACTGTTTAAGTGTACAAACAATTTAATGTATATACCATAAGCGCTTTGCGCACATCTCCTACCTCGACGATGAACTCGAGCGTATTGTAGAATCGGGAAATAGGGTAAACACGCACGCCCTTGTCAATTGTTTAAAATTTTAATACTGAGCAATAACTTAATCATTATATAATCAATCGTGACAAGTGATACAAGGCAATGGACGCAATCCTTAAAATGTCTCCCCAGGAGTTGTATGAGCGGTGGCTAGATGCCCAGGATACCACCTATTTCGGGGCGATAGCCGAGGACGAGGGATACTTCCCTGAGCCCACCCCGCCAACACCAATAAAAACTATAGAGTACCAACCAACGATCAAGGCGGTACTGGAAGCAATGGCTAGGAGGCCAACGGTGCGGCTGGAGCAACTACAAATGCGTTTGCGGCCGCTGAAGTTCCCACCGTCGCTGATCACACTACCGCCAATCCATCCAAGGTGCCTCCGAACCCGGCGGAAGGATTCCGTCCAATAACCGTCTCAGAGGCCCCATGGCCCAGGAGCATAAAAATCCCGAATGGGCCGGAAGGGCTGATCCCGCCGGGAGTGTGGGAGTTTAGAGCCCGACATGACGGTCTGCGGTGGCGAATACGCATGGATCCAAGAACAGGAGCCTTCCGTATAGGAAAACCTACAGGTTTTAATTTTTCTTTTTTTTGCAATTACGTTTTATTAACCCGTTTTCTCTCGGTTTATTTCGGCGAGACCAGCTACGTTAGAAATTATAGTTTTCTCCGTATAATCATGTATTTGTAATGTTGTATAATAAGACCGCGTTTCACTCTCCACGGGAGAAGGGGGAGATGCGACGATCACATAGACTCGCGAAAATTATTATATTATATTCAAATCGCGAACCGCTGAACTCGCGAAGTCGCGAGCGGCGCGGGGGAAAGCGCCAGCAGCACCGTGAAGACGCACAAGCGCTTTCAGGCCTCAGGCGGCTCGAAGAGCAGCGGGGAGCGAGAATTCGCGAATTGCTTAGCGAATTCTCGCGAGCAGCAACGGCATTGCACGAAGACCAGGCGTGGTACGGTGCGATAAGGGGAGAGCGAGCGCTCTCTCCCAAATATCAAATAGAGCCGCGGTGACTGCAAGATTTCAGTGTGCCAGCGGCCTCGAGACTGGCTAATCGAGAGTAACCTGTCGTCGGCGCGATAGCGGGCGACAAGTCTCAGCACACTCAGAGCGCGGGACGTGATCGCGTAATAAAGAAATACATTGAAATATTATTAGAATTTGTAATACGCTCATGCGGAGCGTTAAATCTATGTAAAATTATAAATGTAAATATTTTCTTTCTTTTGTTAAATCATAAAGGAAATGTTTTATGATTTATTGTTACAGTTATTGTTATAATTCTAATCTTAGTTCTTTAAGTTTTGTCTGTATTTTGGAAATGGCGTTTTCTAGTCTCTTTTTTCTTTGTGGTTGATTTGTACTTAATATATAGAACTAAATCGTCAGCAAATTAAGAAATGGAAACGAATTTTTTTATATCTTTTTCCACATCAGCTATATAGAATATATATAATAACTGGCTAAGGACGCCACCGTGAGGCAAGCCTTTAGAAATGGATTTATAAGCGTTACCTGTAAAGTTAGAAAAAAATTCGCTTTTCTTTCATTAGAAGCTTAATCAAAAGGATGATAATTTTTAGTAAGCTCAGCTTTGCAAATCTTATAAGCAAGATGTCCGAATTAACATTATCAAATATACCTTCGACATCAAGAAGGCCTCATTTACTTTTAGTGTGATGTTTATAAGTCTATGTTCACATGATTTACCTTTTCAAAAACCATTTTGGTTCGACGGTATGAATTTATAAAATGTCGAGTAAAAGTAATTTAAATTTGATTGGCATGTTTTGAACGATATTGAAGTATATACCATTGATGCATGGATCTAGTTTTATGTTTTTAGCTTCTAGGGCTGCATTAAATTCAAGAAAATTGAAAAGAGTTTCAAAAAGGATTTTGTTTACATTCAGGAATAAAACTGAGATTGGATGGTACCCAGGGAAGGCTTACTTTTTAAATCTTACATTTACACCAAACAAAGCTACGACTCGTATCAAAATTTATGTTTTCAGCAAAATTTTGAAAATGCTCCTTTTTGAATTTAAATAGTTTCTTGGTTTCAGCACAAAATTTGTTGTCAGAGATCAAGTCCTTTATTAGCAGTCTAAGTCCATTTGTAAATATACGCTCATAGAAGCTCCTACAGTTCCAATATAATACTTCTAGATGAAAAGATGTCCATTGTTACTCAACATTTCTGTAAAGATTAGATTTCTTTTTTCTTTCATATTATTTTTTTCTTTCTTTATTATTTTAGGTTTGTTATGACTAGGTGTCACTATTTTCCGAACAATTGACGTCATCACTTGATGAGAAAGCGTCTTTGGGAGTGATTAAGTGCGTTTAAATTCTAGTTTTACGATTTCTATTTATTCGAATAGTCGGGATATTGTTCGTGAATTGTGTAACTGATAATAAATGATAAATAATATATAATATATTATAAATTCATAAATTAAAGGATATTTATTTTTATTTTCTTTAATTTTACTTTCGATTGGCTGCAACTATTTCTTCGAGTGTACTGTTTGGCGTATTTTACTTTGGTTTTTGACGGTTTAGATATTTTATTTTGTCGTTTTTTCTGGTGATTTTTTTCTACTAAAATGGCTATCAGGATCACTATTAATAAAAAGAGAAGTAGACGATCGTCTTTCTCCTTTTGTTCCCGTAAGTGGAGGAGACATTAAACAGGTGGGAATAGCTGTTCTCTGTATTTTTCGTTCAAAACAGTCTCAGCAATTTTAGAATCTTTATTTTCAATTGTCTCCGTTACATATTGTATTGGTAAATCTATTTGTTCTATTTCATTTATATTTACGGACCTTTGATTTGCATTTAACGTGTCAAACGGTAAATATTGGAGATGAATGTTGGTCTCTGCTCGCTTCGCATCGGCAGAGTGTATATCGATGCTAGTTGTCTGACTTGAATCGAGAATGTTGGGACTACAGAGCGAAGTACATATTTAGTATTATGTCCTTCGGTTTTATATATAAAATTTTTTAAGGTGTCACAGCTCGCATAAATATAATAATTAATACCTTCATATTCTAATTTAATGAACTTTGAAAGTTTATTCACATCGTTTGGCTCGTTCAATTTTTGTCTGCGTGAGCTCAAAATCTGTTGATATCCTTCCTTTGCTATGCCCGCTTTGAGCATGTTGATCGGTGCTGTACGAGTTATATTAAACTATCTAATTTATCCGCAATAATATGATAAACATTAGAATTAGCAATATTAGAAAGGATAACTCGTTTAATTTTGCTATCATAGGTCGCACGAACTCGGAATACAGTAAAGACCAGCGGCCTTATTATTTCTCATGAGACCTGATCCTGGATGCTCGGCGCTCCGTTAAAACTCAGCGGTCTCATTTCTAGCCCCGAACGAAGTCGTGATCCTGGTATATATATATATTATAAACTAACGTAAATACTTTCTTTTATAACTTGATTATTTTATTTAATATAAAAAAAAATTAAATAAATTGTATAATAAATTAAACAAATTCTTAATGTAGGTCTATGAATAAAATTTCGGAGCATCCGTTTTTCTCGAACATTCTCAGGATAAGTTTTATTCACTATATACATGTACATGTACATATGGATATGTGTGTATGTATGAGTGTGTAGGTATACATAATTTCTCTTAACTTTCACTAGAATTGACGGAAAATCAGAAACCAGTAGATTTATAGCTGAACGTGGAGAATTAGATTAAATCGGAAAACGGCTTAGAAAAATCTTATTCTTCGGCATTTTCAACTTGGGAGACCTTTTTTATGGAACTTTTTTTATTAGATTTAGAACTTCACATCATTCTACTAATTCTAATTATGTCAAAGTTGAATACAAGTTGACGATGCAAATAAATAAATAAAAACAAAGCGATGCTTTGAATTTTAAAAAACCTAATTTCAAAGTTTAAATACGGTCGATGAGAATACATAGGTATACCATATAACTCTATATACTTACGATAGAAGCACCACCAAGCTTCTTGATATTTTTCAGCGTAAATTACTTTAGTGTATGAGTTTAAGTAAAAAAGCGCCCATTCATTCCTAGGATTGTAAGCATTTGTTTAATAAATTTTGTAAACTATGTGTACACGTCTGGACATTTGGACAATACATTTCAATAATCCAATCCAATCCAATTTCATGACTTCAAACTGAGAAAGTAATCCATAATTCATCATCTGAAGTTTTGTAGCCAATTAACTTTTGTAAAAATGAATAAATGACTATGTATTCTAAAGTCTGTAATTCAACTTAACTTGAATTGATAATAATCACCTGTTAACCCAACCAATCTGGATAAAATTTTTCAGTAATATTCTGTAGTCTTTTGTAGCATAAAAAGCGAACCACATCTATGATTTCTATTTGAAATACATACGTTAAACACAAAGTTTCAAAAACTTGTTACATTTGATTGAATCAAGTTGGGAAATACACATTATTTAATTTTCATTAAATATTACTGTATTCAAGTTTCAATAATTTTTAAATTAGTGGCTATCTTTAATCTTCCATACAGCTTAACAGCTTAACTATGTATATTATTTCTTAATTAACGAATAAATAGCTTTAGCAGTTTTACATTAAATAAAGTAAATAATATAAATATATAGGAGTCCGAAGTATGCAATTATTGATGAATAATCAGTGAATTGCAAGAATCAAAGCAATAAATAAAATTAATAATAAACATTAGATTAATTAAAACATTGATTTAATACAGCATATTAGTTTTAAATCATTATTCCATTGCTATTGAATAACACGTTTTTATTTGTAGTAATTTATTGGCATAATATTTAGATTTAGCTTAAGATTTAAAAGACTAATCAGAATAATTTTTCTAGGGTGACAGCGGTGCTCCACTTACTCATCATCAGTATCTTGATGGAATAGCAATTAATGGTTTTGTTGCTTGTGATGAGAATCAGATGCCAGGAATATATATAAGTGTTGCTTACTATTATCAGTTCATAAAAGATGCTACAGAAAATAAAATGTCAAATAATATGTTTATTCTACAACAACAAACTGATAATGAGGGTAACTTTTTTTTTAAACAAATTCCAAAATTAATTTAATTTAAAATTCTAAAACCGTTTCAAATTAATAATATGACAACATGATTTCAAATGTCATACTAATTTATACATGTTATCTACTTGTTTCTGTACATTATATCATCACAAATATTTAATAAGTGATTTTAAAAGTCACCAAAAACGAATAAAAACTTAAGCTTCAATTCTAAAATTTGATTTTTCTTTTCGAATAGTGTCATACATTTAATAAGAGAGTCTATTTATCTTAGGAAGAAAGATGATAGTTGATAAATTAATGAAAACTCTTACATATTAAAAATTATTTACCGTTGATGTAATTTACTGTTTTTCAGATGAACAGTGCAATATTATTCATAAGTTTAATTTACCATAGCGATTTAATCAAATATAAACTTTTGTCAAAATGAAGTTAGTAATATTTTATATACTGTATTATAGTATTTACCTATTTTACAATTGCGTTTATAGTACTGTATATATCATGTTTCTCTTTTGAATTTTAATAAATATTTTTTAAATAGTTTTATATTGTAAAAAGGATACAGGTAATTGAATATGTATCGTAAAAGAAGGAAATTCTTACTTTATATAGAAGTTATGTATTTGTAATTGTTAAGAAATTTATTGTAATTATAATTTGTTGTAAATTAACGTTTTCAATATAAAACGTTATTAAGTTACAATAAGGAAGTATTAAAGAGAAGGAGAACAAGCTTTTTCTTAAAATTGAAGACGTTTTAGAGTCTGTTACATTGATTCTTGTGCGTATGTATCTTCTAAATGCAGTAGGGATTTATATGGATTCTTATTGTATAGGGAACCAGGATAAAGTGCAGTTTAAATATAGATTATCATATTTATATAGACTGTATTAGAATTTGACAAAATAACCAGTCTTTTAAAAGTGGTTTACACTTATCTATGTACATATTTCTAAGACAATTATCGATATTTTCGGTCAAAATCAATGATAATTTGTATGAAATAAACATATGTATTAATATTTAACATTTTCTTAATTCACGTCCCAAATAGATAGGTAATTCATTTAAAAATAAGTATCTAGTAAGAGCACGTCATTGATCGACTTGCACTTTTGATTCCACTTCTTAGAAACTATTAACTTTAATAAAAAAACATACAGCATGAAAAAAATATTTTTCACTCAGTGATCAAAGTATGAGGCAATGTAAAACGAATAAAGAGTATGCAATATAATATTATTACATATATTATTTTCAACTGATAAACTTAAATAACATTTTTCGCACTTAAGAGAAAAATCAGACGTAAAGCAAACTTAAATGATAAGCATCAGAAGCAGCAGTGCGCGTAATTTAAAATTTTAAATGTCTTATCAGTAATATTAACATGATTCAAGTAGTGACAATTATATTGTAAAAAATGTAAATACTGTCATTATCATTCTTAAAAACTGAATGTAAATAAAAATTATAATTTTCGATATTATTTTTACTAATAATTAATCTGGAATCTGTAAAGTAATAATGTAGAAACAGTAGAGATTTTCATTATTTCTTGAAACGTTTTAATGCGCACGCGTGCACCTGTATGAGCAGCCAAAGCTGCAAATTTATGTAACGTTAGTATACCATGTCAACTTTCAAAGTGTACGATTATAATAATATTATAGTAATAACACCATGAACATCTTACGTGTACAATAATTTTCATTACAATACTTCATATATCTCATGTTATGTTGAATTACACGCGAAAATGTGTAACGTCGACCTTCAGATCGCTTGCACGGCAGACATTTCACTTATAAAAACACACGACATGACCGTTTTACTGATAAATATCTCCTTAAAATAACAGTTGAAACTTAACTTTCATAATATCACTATGATTCTTAAGAAATAATCAATATGTGACTTATTTATAATAACATAGGTCTATCTAATATAACTCTAAATAATATGATCTCCCATTTCTTGAGAGAATTTCTCATAAAATAAATCTTATTTTCGGATAGTCTCACGATTTTAATGCTAAACCAGATTACATTTTTTATAGTCAAAAGGCTCATTTTCAAAATTTGTACATTCAGTAGGGGGTAAATTTGGATAGAGAGATTCTTATATATTCAATAATGGTCGTACAAAGTTGCATGACGATTTTTCACATTCACTGTTGCTGATGAGCCATTTTAATATACAACCACACTTCTAATAAAAATTTAGACAGAGAGTAGCTAAGGCGGGCGAAATGTTCAAGAAATATGAGTACCCTTCTCGGGTAACGAGAGACCTCCTTTCAATACCGATAACAACTTATCTCTTTTTCCTGATATTTTTACCCTTAATAAACTCAGTTTACCAAGATCTATAAGTAAGCCATGTAATAAAGGAAATAACAATTTCATAACAATTCATCCTTAATCGGTTCTATAAGACAAAAGTTTCTATAGCCCACAGCTCTCACATACACGGAGGCTTCTCTAGAAATATAGAACAAAGGTTAGAAGTTTCTGGTCTGTACACCCTCATTCCTCTAATTATAATGCAATCAGGTGCAAGCTCTATGTCAATCAAAGTTCTGGGTCAACCCGGAGTAATCCAGAATTCTCACCTTTCCTATTCCCCTCTATGTATAAAGTGTGTTCAAATAATAAGGTGACTTTTTGGTTTTCTCAAAAAATCTTTATTTAATAATCAATACCTATGTTGTCCCCTTCAAAGTAATCCCCTAGATATAATACACTTGTGCGAATACTTTCTTCAATCAGCGAAGCACTTCTGATAATCATTTTATGGTATAACCTTGAGATCTTTCAACGATGCAGTTTTTATCTACTTAATCATTCCAAATCGATCTTCTTTTATGGGTCTTTTTAATTTTAGGAAAAGAAAAAAATTAACTGGGAGCCAAATTTGGTGAATATGGAGGCTGAGGCATGACTATGATGTTGGTTTTGGCCAAAAATCTCTCATAAGCAACGATGAATGAGCAGATGCATTATCTTGATGCAAAAACCATGGATTGTTTTTCCAAAGTTCCGGACGTTTTTTGCGTATCGCCTCTCGAAAACGGCATATGACTTCAAGGTAGTACTCCTTATGAACCATACTACCTTGCAGTACGAATTCTTGATGCATTACGCCACGGTAATCAAAGAAGACAGTGAGTAAAACCTTGACATTTGATCGAACTTGCCGTGCTTTCTTGGGTCTTGGTTCTTCTAGGCTTTTCCATTAGGACGATTGACATATAGACATATACCAACGATTTATCACCAGTTATAACCCTTTTAAGAAAATGAACATCATTATCGACTTCAATCAACATCTCCTGAGGTATAGTTATGCGACGGTTTTCTTGATCAAAATTAAGCAGTTTTAGTACGAATTTCGTTGACACACGTGTCATGCCCAAAACATCCGAAAAAATAGCATGGCATGAGCTAACCGTTGTGCCAACATCTTTAGCAACTTCTCTGATAGTGATTCGATGATTTTTTAATACAATATATTTCACTACTTAAACGTTTTCATCTGTTATTAACGTGCTAGGACTTCCAAAGCGGGGTTTGTCTTCGACATGCTGTCGGCCTTCTTGGAACAGCTTGTACCACTTATACACATTCTTTTTACTCAAAGTAAACTCAGTGTATGTAACTGTCAACATTTCAAGAGTTTTAGGGCACTGAATTCCATTTTTGATATAAAATTTAATGCATACTGTTTGCTCCATTTTTTTTGGTAAAAGAGAATCGCCGAGCATACGAAACTGTTATAACTTTGTATACCTGTTACAAACAAACAAATAATACTATAATGCTAAAGCCGTGAATATATGCTCGGTAAACCTGTACCAACACAAAATAAAAAAAAATCGATAATCGAACGGACTTGCAAAGTCGCCTTATCATTTGAACACACCTTGTATATCTGGTGTATATCGTATAGATTTTGCTGTAATATTGAGATTCAGTGGCCATGCTACAAATTAGCACAGTTTTGAATATTATGATATTGATGATGGTATATAGAGCTCGAAAAGCTTACAACAAAACACATGGCATAAGCTAAAAACATACATAGAGAGCCTATAATTTCCATTGTTGTAGCGTCACATATTAAGAGGTATTTTTATTCTTCTTGTTATCGGTGCGTATGAAATCCTTAATAGTTTATCTTCGTTGAATAGAGTGTGATAACTACATACCGTTAGCTCCACCTACTGATCTTATCAGGGGTGATCAAACACCTATCTGAAAGTCATTGATTGATTGTTGTTCGTTATCTGAAAACTAGAAGTGAACAATGATAGAATGTGAGATTAGATATGGCTGGACAGAGAAAGATTAACTGTATACCAGCCTAACCTGAAATCTACCCAAGCAAACTTGAATGAACTTTCATACAAATACATAGGAAAATTCCTGTGGTAGGAGTATCTGCGTCAGCAAAGGCCAGATAATTCTTGCGTTTTCCATTCAAGCTGTGACGCTATATTGCAAAAATGTCTAAATTACGTGCCTAACATTACAATATTCATGAAAACAAATACTCTTTACTCGACATATGCGTGAAATGTCATTTCCGAAGTGATTTCTATATAAAATCTGACAGTCATACCGCAACATACAGTAACTTAAGTAACTTAAGTAACGTAAGCAACTTACAGTAACGTAAGGTAAGATTTGATAACTTTTTTCGTAATATAATAATTTCTATACTTCGCAAATGAAATATAATGGCTTAATAAGTTTTCGCTCATATAAATGCCATAGTTTATCAAGTTGTAAAATTCAACTCAGGTTTTGGACATCGCAAAACACGTGTAAAGAAGGACACAAGATCATATCTTCTTTCAACCTTGTCTATACGTCTATTTAGATCTCCAATGTCTGAACTAAATTTTAAAACTTACAGTGTCAATTTGAATTATTTTCAGAACTCCCAGATAAACTATGATTACATATCCTAAGAAAGTTCTCTGAGCAACTGTTTTTCATCATTCGAGTAAAAATTGTTATATTGTCTAAAATTGTAGTTAATTTCCTGAAAAATTATGCGGTATATCATTTTTGTACTGTATTATAATATGATAATAGTAGATGATTTATGCGCTGTACACAGTTTGTCACGGTTGTGCCACTCTGGCCAAATTTGGAAACGCCAATGGAGTTCAACTTCGAGAGTATCCACACCGTGGAACTTTCCCAACCTGTATATACGACTGTAATTCAACGTCGCGTATATTATTTTTGAGACAATATGGCTGCTGGTCCTAGATCACTTCTTATAAGATTACTAACTCCGTCAAAATATTATCGAAAACCATAAAATATATAAAAGAATTCATTTGCCAAAACTGAATATAAGGTATTACGCTGTAATTATATAATATAAATGAAATTAGAAAATTAAGTCTCCAAGTACAATCGAAAGAACAGTCTACAACGAATTGCGGAAAAAAATTTCTAGGGATCATTTTTGAGTTACAGCTATTTTATAATTTCATAATAAACTCGATTGTCTAATTACAGACATTTTAAAATAATAGGCAAACGACACAAATAGTTAACAATTGAGCTGGAACAATATTTGTAGGTGCCTAAGACTATGTAAAACATATTTCTTGCATCTATAATCTTTGGGCATGTAAGGCGATGTTTACTTTTAAATAAATTTAACTTTATCGTCTCATCTAGTTTTAAAACTTTATGCAACTAATAACTTTGATTATAATTTAACTATTATTATTACATGGAAAAAGTCTTGTAAGGGAGCCGTGTAAGTTAGTAACGATTACTACTATTACGGTTGTCCCGTAGGTTTGCACGGATGCTGTGTCATATTTTTACCGCTACGGTTGTTTGGAAAATATAAAAGAAAGTAAAGATCGTAAAATGGAATTGGAAACGATGGTCAAATGATTATCTCCAACATCTCCAAGAACGAGTAAAGTGGAGACATCCAACTGAGAATTTTACCGTTGGACGGTTGGTCGTCTTAAACGATGAACGCTATCCACCGACAAAATGGCCATTAAGACGCATACTCGAAGTTCATCCAGGGCCCGATGGACTCGTGCGGGTCGTGACCATCAAGACTGCATCTAATATCTTTCGACGGCACATCGCCCGTGTCTGCCCCTTACTTACCAACACCGAATATGGCAATCTAAAGCGGTCGAAAGAAAACAAAAAAAAACAGCCTTCTGACAATTAATGAATGAGATTCGTCCGATGGACGACGGCGGGCGGGATGTTTGGAATATATAAAAGAAAGTAAAGATCGTAATAATTCGAAACTAAAAGTGAAGAAATAAAATGCTTGTGTTCCACACGTCGAGCCCGAAAGATTGTTATATACGGGATACAGGCCGTTATGACTATCGTATAGACTGCCATCGGTCTTTACGGTCGCGTAGGAGCTTAGTCGTACATCTGCCGACCGTTGATGGGTCCCACGCTTTTTCTACTCTGTCGAAAGTTCCTTCAACTATAGAGCTATCCTATAAAATAAAATGCTCTCTAAATTAGCGCCGAAAAATCTTCCCTCTAGTTTTTGAGGAAACAACAATTGTCCGCGCGGAGAAGACAGCACTCTGCATCTAGCGTTCGTACAGGAAGATATATCCTTTGAAATATCCATTCTCGAAATAAATTTGAATTATACAATCTTTTGAAACCCGCTTTAGACGAGAGAACTGGTATCGTAGTTTGTTCGGAATGTCTTGCGCGTGTATGCCGTGTAAAGCATTGACGCCAGTATCAATAATTTGTGCGTGGTGTGCGAGGCGTGTTAATTTGGTTCTCCCGTGGACAGGACATTGAGGTTCTGTAGAGATTCGCATACGGCGAATCTCTGAGGGGCTTCCCTGCCGGTGCATTCAGGTTCAGCTGCTGCCGCTATCGACGAGGACTTCCCCGTGCCCAAGACGTTGGGATCGGTGTGCAGTGTAAGGAGGAGGCTTCCCTTCCATGTCAGACCTCACCTCTAAGATTATCGGTGGGTGCACCAACCCTCAGAGTGATTGAATGGTAAGAGAAAGAGAGAGAGAGAGTGAGAGAACGCGCTCATATTGTATGTAGAAGGTGACCTTCTGCCCCGCGTATCTGTTATAGTAATTTTCGATTGTTTTATAATATATATCGATTTATAGTGCATTTGGCATACTTTAATATTATACTTCATTGTCATTTTCATAAAGTTAATTGGCTTTTTCCTCCACTCACCGAGTGGAGGTTTTTTATGCCAGTTGTCGCGTTAATAATAAATATTTGTAGTTGAATATGAATGTGTCCTTGAGTTATTTATTCCTCACCCTCGAACATACCCTTCACTGTTAAGGTAGGTTACACAAACCATATATATATATATATATATATTTAGAAATTATTAGAATATTAATTCACAGCGGCGTCTATACAGCTTAGGCGCTAAACAAAAATAATCTGATGATTTACATATTAGGCACTGTAGTGCTAAAAAATAAATAGAATTTTTTTAAGAACAGCAACATTGGAAAATTACTTCCGCAATTTATAGATAACTAGGGAAGTACTTTAATATTGCGAATCATATTTACAAATATATTTCAGTTTACATGAATTTTTCATTGAGGATCTAAGTAGAAAAGATAACAAGTCAATTTGAGGTTACCTGGAATGTAAATATTGTCTATTAATAATTATTTATGAAAAAATTTTGGATAATAAATTAAAATTAGTTGTTTAATAATTCTTCAAATTCATATAAAATGATTTATAAGTAGTATTTATATATAAGATCAGCGGTAAAATTTAATTTTGAATGATAGCCATCACAGAAGTTCTAAGTTTAGAGCCGATGATATTTTGCATACCAGGTTTGCAAAAAATGTACCGCTTTCATAAAAAGTCTCTAATAGTGCAATGCTGCCAGTTATGACCGAGCATGCGCAAAATTTTTTTTTCATGTATAAATACATATAAATTTTATATAGTGTATATAAAAATGATGTATATAGTAACACAATATATTATATTAATATTCTAAATCATGTCCATTTGGTAACTTTCGATCAACGGTTAATTGTCCACGTCCGTAGTTGTAACTCTAATAACGCTGTCTGCCTTTATCGTTTCTACTATTCTCTCAAGCTCCAATCATAAATCATTCTAATAGGTAAACACTAAAAATGTGTGGTCGACATCGTCTAAGCTCATCTGCAGTGCTTGCAAGCTGATGAGATCACCTACTTCATCCTACAGAGGTATTTACGGTATCATCATATATACGGTATAAGTACTTGTATCCAGGTAGAAATTGAGCGAGAAAGAAATCCATTTCATCGTGCCTCCTCTTCATCCACGTACCAATCTCGGTATAAGCCGTTTTGTATTTGCCATAATGTGCATTCATTCGTTCGTTTTTCCATTGTAGAGTATAGGCTGCTAAAAGATCAAGTGAAATTGCCCCCGCTATCATGAAAACTACATCTTGTGAATTTGCGATACGATTCGATACGCGCACGCGATTCTCAGTAGACCCAGCCTTCGAATACCTATCATAACATTTTCCTGTTTCCTAATATTCATCGCATGGGCTATACCCCGTCCCGTACAATTTGGTAATACATTTGGTATTGTTTTATGTTGTTGGCTAGTTTTGTTCGTATTGGTTTTTTGTAGCCAAAAACTTAACTTCATGTCTAAAGTAAGCCCTAGATTCTTAACCTCAGTTTTAGTGCCAATTCTAACAGTTCGTAATGTCATTGGAACTGCCGTATTAATTCTTCGATAAACTAACAGCAGCAATTTGATCTTTTGTAACACCAGGTGCAAGCATACATTTTATTGCAAATTCATCATAAACATTTCCAGAATTACAGTAATATGGACCTGCTAATTTATATACCATCTATTAGGATGATTCTCATGTCAACGATTATGTTAAAGAGCTATTTTTTAAGGGAATGAAAATTTTTTATTTTCTGATGAAAAAATTAAGAAAATTTGAAAACCAAACATTTCAAAACTTTAAATGCTATTTAAAAAAAATTGATATTTCTACAATTAGGAGTGAAAAAATTAAGTAAATTGAAACTCAAATCCTTCGGAAAAGTAACAATAAATATTGTTTTTACACTATCGAAATAAAAAATTCTATCTTTGGAGATGTTTGTAAAACCAAAGCTTAAGAACAGTTATCAAAAAATGTTATTTACACAAAAAACTTATTTCATGTGCCAGCCATTATACATGAAAAAAAATTTTAAGTACATGATATAAAAAAATTGAAATTTTGAAAAAATATAGAATGTTTTGAACGTGCTTTAGGTTATTATCTAAGGACAATATAATATTAGGTTGTCAAATATCTCCCTTCCGCCTTTTTGTCTTATGAATTTCGCGGATATCTACAAAGCGCTACAGAGCTCGTATCTGGCAATACTATACATCATTTGAAAGGTCTTGACGTACGTACAAAACGACGCTATGCATGATTAGTTTGGATTTTGCGTTCAAAAGTTATAGACGTGTAAATATGGAGTTCACTAACGCCGAAATTTGCGCTATTTTAAAGTTTTCCTTCGTCGAAGGCTAATCCGCTAGAGAAACATTCCGTGAGATTAATGGTGTTTTGGAGGATGGCACGCTATCACTTCGAACCGCAGAAGAATAGTTTCGACGATTCAGAGCCTGTGACAACAACACCATGGATAAGTCATGGAATTTATTGAGTTAAACCGGCATGTGGCATCTCGTGACATCGCCCAGGAGATGAGAGTTAGTTATTAAACCATTTTAAACCATCTGCAGAAGGCTGGATACAAAAAAAAGCTTTATGTTTGGATGCCGCATGACTTGACGGAAAAAAACCTTCTGGACCGAATCAACGCTTGCGATATGCTGCTGAAACGGAACGAACTCGATCCAGACACCATGAGCTGCTCCCATATGGCCAGACGCTTAATTTTATTATCTACTGTGAACAATTGGACCGCTTGAAGCAGGCTATCGACCAGAAGCATTCACAATGGGCCAACAGGAAGGGTATAGTGTTCCACCAGAACAACGACAGACCACACAATTCGTTGATGACTTGTCAGAAGCTACGGGAGTTCGGATGGGAGGTTTTATCGCATCCACCATATAGCCCGGAAATAGCGCCAAGTGATTACCACCTGTTCCTGTCCATGTCGAACACCCTTGATGGTGTAAAGTTGGACTCAAAAGAGGCTTGTGAAAAGTGGCTGTCCGAGTTCTTCGCAAATAAGGAGAGGAGTTTCTACGAGAGGGGTATTATGAAGTTGCCGTCTAGATGGAAACAGATTATCGAATAAAACGGCGCATATTTGATGTAAATCCGACCACTGTAACACTTTTTATAAAGCATTGAATGAAGAGCAAAAAACCCGAAGGGAGATATTTGACAACCTAATATATTTTCTGATGTTTTATGAAACATTTTAATTTATCTCGCAGGCGTGTAAAAATATTATAAATAATGTATTTTAAGTATATCTAATATATTTATAACCATTTTTCTTTTTGTTATGTTATTATTTATTAAATTTATTACAATAATGTTCCTTCATTTTTAAAATTTCATTGAATTTTCCCCGATGTGATCTGGCGCCACAAATGATAGAAAAACTGCCATTACCTTGAGATTATTTTTAACAGTAAACATATACTCTATGTCCTTGCAAAAATAATATCAAGGTACGACGGCAAGTTTGAGTCATGCAGACTAGCCTGAAACGGTTACTTTTATCTTTATATACCAAAAAAACAAAGTAATAAAATCAATTTAAAAAAGTATATTAAAAATGAAGATTTTGTCATTTTAAGTTTTCTTCATCTTCAGTGTTAGTACCATGAAGTGAACTTTTTTCCAATCGTGATTTTTTTATCTAGAATTTCTATAATACACTCAAAATTACTTGAATTGGGCGTTATGGAGAGTAGTGAGAAGGAGTGGAAACTCGACTCGCTTTACATGGAAAAAACTTATCAAAAATTAGCCGGAGATGGTAGTTCATATGTGTCCGGTAGACATCGCTTTCTTGGAAATACTTCGATAATTCTGTGTGCAAGAAAGAGAGAAAGCAAAAGCCAAAGCAAGAGAGGCAAAGAAAAGAAGCAAGAGTGGGGGACAGAGAGTTAACTTTTCCCTATTTCCACGCTCACAGCATATCGCCACTTGCTTTTTTTCAAATACATGCTATTGAAGGAGAAACCTCGCAGAGTGCTGCCGCCTTGCGGCCAATTTCGTTCTGAAGTCCTGCCGTCACACGATTTTAGTGGATTTTGATTTAAGATTGGACACGATTTTAGCAGAGTTTCTTTTCTACTCTCCATAGTTGGCGTCATTGAGGGTAGACGACATTAATTTATGAAATGCATAAAAATTGAATTTTCAAAATATATATTTCAAATGTTCAAATTCAGAAAAACATAATGGTACCAACTATTAAATAAATAAAATAAATCGTAAAAATAAAATTTATTCAGTTTATTAATCGGTTATTTTTCTATTTGTTTTCTACTAAGGTTTTTAAAGTTTATAGTTAAAACAATTGACAACGATTTTTAATACAATCATTATATTTTTCAAAATTTTGAGTTTTATAATGAGTTTCATCAGAATTTTATTGGAAAATTAAATTTTGACTTGAACATATTGTATAAGTGAACATAAGATTTCAATAAAAGTGGTTTTCACTCAATCATGCTTTTTTACTGCTTGTATGTAGGTATACTTGTGAATTCACAAAACAAGATTCAATCTTCAAAATGAACAATTTGAATGCAACTCTTATAAGTACTTAATGATTCGACATTTCCAATATTCATTGACACATGATAATTTATCATAAAACAATGAATCTTAAATATATACAAACGTAACTTAATAATTTATATAATTAAGTAATTGAATTTCCATCTTCAACAGAAATTTGTAAAAAATATATTTCAAGATTTTAAGATCAGAATAAAATTGTAGCTTTTATAATATAATATAAAAATGAGAAATATATAATATTTCAATTTATTTAGCCCATTAAAATTAGTCTTTTATATATAATGCATATACCTACACTTGCTAATATACTTATAAAAGTAAAGCATTAACTAAATCTATATTAATTATACACTAATAGGGAAATTTTATACTTTGTTTTCGTTAAATTTTTGAAAATTTGTCATTTGTATCATAAAATATCCACAAATATTCATCTTAAATTCATTACCTTTTTTTAAAACTTTATAATGTGTCTTTAACATTTTGTTGAGAAGTTAAATTTTAAAGTGTATGTATTATATAAATCAAGATATTATTTTCTATGTAATATTATATAAATCTAGTAAATAAAGTCTTTAGTAAATGATACTTTTACTGCTGGTATATAATGCAAAATTTTGAAAAATTTATTGAAATTTTTTTGAAGAATTTATATAGAATTAATGTATTACTTGTACATGCATAATAGCAAGTGTAGGTATATGTATTAGATATACAAAACTAATATGAATTAAACACTCGCCAAATAAATTGAATTCATTTTATGTTTATTATTTGTTATACTTAATTCATTTATTATACCATTTTTCTGAACTATAAATTTTGAAATATACATCTTACAAATTTTTAATGAAGATGAAATTTCATAAATGTTTATATATTTAAGATTCATTGTTTTTTAATAAATTACATGTGACAATAGATGTTAGAAAACTCGAATCACGAAGTGCTTGATAGTTTTACAAAAATGTTTCATTTGGAATATTAAAACCTTCTTGTGTGCATTAACAAGTGTACTTATGTACCAGCAGTAAAATTATGATTTAGTGAAAACACGATATATATTCACTGACATATTATTTTCATTTATACAATACGTACACTTTAAAATTGAACTAATTGCACTAATTTTAAATTTGGCTAAATAAATTGAATCATTTAATATTTACCATTTGTTATATTATTTCATAAAACATACAATTTTTTTAGACTTTAAATCTTGAAATATATTTTTTACAAATTTCTGGTGAAGATGAAAATTCAATTACTTAATTATATAAATTAAGTTATGTTTGTATACATTTAAAATTCATTGTTTTAGGAAAAGTGTCAATAAATGTTGGAAATATCGAATCATGAAGTACTTGGGAGTTGCATAAAAATTATTCATTTTGATGATTGAAACCTTCTATTGTGAATCCAGAAGTGTACCTACATATAAGTAGTAAAAGCATGATCGAGTGAAGAATAAATATATATCACTGATATACTACCTTCATTTATATAATTCATTTATAAAATTTCACTTTTAAATAAAATTTTGAGGAAACTAATTATAAAACTTGAAGCTTAGAAAAATGTAATGAATTTATATAATGATTTACGAATATTTTACGGTACAAGTAACAATCTTTGAAGAACTTTGGAAAATCAAATTATAGAATTTACCTATTAATGTAAAATTTATATGGATTTGATTCATGCATTACTTTTATAGGTATATTAAAAAGTGTAGGTATATGCATTCGATATACAAAACTAATATCAATTGAACACTTGCCAAATAAATTGAATTATGTTTACTATTTGTTACAGTTAGTTCAAAAATTATACAATTTATTTTCTGAATTTGAAATTTTGAAATATAATTTATGAAAATTGTTGGTGATAATAGAAATTCATAAGTATATTAAAGATTTTGTATATTAAAGATTCGCTGTTTTATAATAAATTATCATGTGATATTGAATGTTAATATTATCAAAATCATGAAGTATATGGTATTTCAGGAAAATTGTTCATTACAGAAATTAAAACCTTCATTTGTGAATTAGCAAGTCTACCAACATTAGAATTTAGCAAAAACTCGATATATACATTTCCTGAAATATTATCTTCAATTATATAATACAAACTTTAAAATTTAACTTTTCAATAAAATTTTGAGAAACTATATTATAAAACTCAAATTTTTAAAAATATAATATATGATTTCTAAATTTTGAAAAATATAATGAATTGTTAATTTTTTCACATATGAACTCTAAAAAATTTAGCAAAAAATAGAGAAATAATCAGATACACTTTTTAACACTTATTATATTTATTAAATTTTGAATTATATATCTTCAAAATTCATTTGTCCAGTATTAATTTTTGTGGATTATTTTTATTCAAATTACTTAAGTATTTTTACAAAAATTATTCTTTTAAAAAACTTGATTTTCATAAACTAATGATTTTCGTATAAATATTTGTCTATATTTTATGGTGCGAGTGACAAGCTTTTAAAAACCTTACGTAGATCAAGCTCCAAATATCAGAATGTATTTTTGAAGAATAGAAAGAATAAAGACAAAAAATTTCTTAGTTTATTATGAACTAGAACAATTAATAAATAAAAACTAGCTTTGTTCATTCCAAATGAACTTCTAGCTGATGGTAGGTTCTTGTATTTTTTTCAGCTCTTTAAATTTCTTGTGGTGTATAAACACAAAGACGGTATTGTGGGATGGAATCTATATTTCGAATTTCAGAGCAATCGATTCAACAGTGAATTTTTTTATCGCTTAGTTTATAATCGCGCTTTGTCATCGGTGTGGCGGCCCCTCAGTGAGGGTTTTAAAATCACGAACGATACAATTTTAAAATATTTTTAAAATATAGTTTTTTATTGCATATATAAAATAATTTATTTCTTTACATGTATAGTTTTTCAATAAATAAATATATATTTATATAGTAGAAAATGAAATAAAAAATTTAAATAATTAAATAAAGCATTTTCGCGTTTTTTTTTCAGCAAATGTATTTAATATATCAATATTTGGGAGCGACAAATAATGTCGCTCTCCATACTTATACTAGTAAAACGATTTAACCAATTTTGAGTCATTGATTTCCTCCAGTCATTATTCACTAAATTTAATTACGCGAACGACTTTCTCTAGTACAATTCCTTATCATTAGAGTTAAATATGTTCTTAAAATTAATTAGATATTCGGAAAGGTCTCTCGTGCTCCTTTTTTAAAAATCGGTGACAAAATAGCTTGTTCTCGACCAACTCCAATCTCATTCTTTGAGATTTTTACTATTTTTATTACAACAAAATGTTTGAAATAAAATACATTTCATTTCTAAATTTGAATCGAAATGATTGTTATAGATATCTAGTAACCTTTTACTACTTTATTGTATTTCAAAAGAAGTTAAGTTGTTGAAGTTTGATAAAAAACTGCAGCGTAGTTCGATCGTTTCATATACTGAAATTCTTACATCTAAAGAGGCCACAAATTATCGATCAAAGGTATGAATTCCAAGGTGCGAAACTTTTCAGAAGTTGTGATTTTAGCTTCTACCACAAAACCATAATCTAGAGGATACATCCGTACATTTCTGCGGCGTACACGATCACTTTTGCAATTTGAAATGTGAGTATGAAATTTGTCCGGTCAGTCAATCAAGTTTTTTAGGGGTACTTTAATGCGCGAGACTGTTTTCGCGTAAAGTTATTGTTCAAAAAATGATTAACAAATTAATGACTTAATACGTTCCGGACACGGAATCTCGAATAAGAATCGCATTTTAGACCTGTAGTTTTTCTTTCTTTTTTCCTAGGAATCAGCTCGTTTTGTGCACAATTAAAAATTTTTTATTAGAACTGGAGATATTGTTAATTTTGTACTATATTTTGGATGGTTACGGCACCGAACCACGTTTACACTTCGATTTTACTCATTTTGAAGCTAAAGCAATAATCAATCGAGTCCATTCCGTAATATTAGCATAAAATGGTATTTACAGTAAATTTTGACTGTTTCAATTAAAAAAACTATCAAAAAAAGAATTTTTATTTGTTTAAAGCTAAATTTGACGCCCTGTTTCCAAATAACACGAAAAAAGTACACAATTATTTCTTGTTTTATAAAGAACACTTTTATTTATTGTAAAGTTCGATTACTTTCATTGGTTCTCAAAAAATAAGGTTTAAAGCACGCGATCACTCATTACCACATTTAGTGCCCATCATGCTGTCCTTATCTAATACCACGCCTCGCCTGAAAATGAACGATCGCGCTCTTCGAAGATTATTTTTCACGCTTCAAAGCTTATTTCCTGCGTACCAATGATGGTAATCGAACTTTACAATACATAAAATTGTTAGTTATTGTTTGAAAAAGTGCAAAGTAGCACCTTCTTTATGATTAAATTACTCTTGCCTGCAATAGCTAATGAGAAGTCTAATAGTGAAATGAGAGGACTAAGAAGACTTGAAAAATACCGAACACGGCTGGAATACTAAGATAGAAAGGTCTAGTGAAAATGAGTAAACTAAGAAGTATTATTTGAGTAGATTCCAAATGACACTTTTATTGAATTAAAAGTGCTTGTGCGGTTTGCAAAGTTGCAAGTGTAAGTTTAAAATTATTCCTTAAAATTATTAAACCAAGGAAAAGTTTAAAATTATTCCTTATGTGTATATGCTAAGGTACGTGTGGATATATTCACATGAAAATGAGAAACGGTGAAGTTATTGTTAACTAGAGTATACGCACACACTGGTGAAACTGAGAAATTAACGCTGGAGACAACTCTAATAAAAAAGCACTGGTGCCAACCAGCCAACCAGACAGCCTGTACTTAAGTGCTAATGATGGCTAGTCGATTTGCATGTGTAAAAGACAGGATGTTGCGGCTTACCGATTGACGGCCATACTAATATACCGAATGTATGTTTACCCGTGGCAACTGCATATGAGTATAACCATGTGCATTTCTCCAACTACATTGATTTTAGTTGTCTAAGTAGAAAGTATTTATTAATAGTATTTATTAATTTTTCGAACAATTATAAAACTATAATTCTGTGTACTTTTTATAATTCTATTTTGAATTAAAGAAGGTTAAATTCAACTATAAACAAATAAAAAGTTCTTTTTTTGATAATTTTTTTATTAATGTAAACAGTCTGAACTTACTGTACAGAACATTTTATGCTAATATTATGACATAAATTTAATTAATTATTGCTTTGGCGTCAAAATAAGACATACTAAGTGTTGTATCTGTCGCAAAAGCTATACTGCTATCCCGAATAATCGAGGAGTATATGCTTTCAATCTTTTACGGTAAATAAAAGAAGGCGCATATGTGAAAGTATAAGCTTTATTCAGTCATGTTGACTGTTCGATCGTTTTGAGAATTCTGCCGAGACAGATACACAGGTAGTAATGCAAGTTTTCGGCGTTACAGTAGTGGGGGAGTGAAGGCGTTTTTCTAAACATTTTCTACATTTCTATTGATCGCAAGTGCGCAAATTAAAGAAAGGAGAAGGCGGGGTTTAAAGGATAGGCAAGAGTTCAGCTAGGTAGGGGACGAGCGGATGAAAGGACTGGTTTGAGTGCAGGTAGTACGTTACAGGAAAAACCCGCAATTACGGCAGGCACGCTACATATTTATTTTACAAGCGCGCTGTGTTTGATTGATGGTCAACATAGAGAAACCTGGACGGTAAAGTAATTAAGTGTACAGTAAAGAGACAGATGCCTTGCTTACGAGTTCACAAGAATATAAAATCTATTGGTTCCAACATACCGGCCCCCTTGAACTGTTCTGTTCAAAAAATATCGTGTTCTACCCTTATGATTGCGAATATAAATACGAAGATACACTTACAATACAAAGATACAAATTTTTTACTTATACCACTAGTCTAAATAACATAATATTAATACATACAATATCAATACATTAAAACGACTATTAGATAGGTAATATTTATACCTTGCATTTAATACAATATTTCTAAATACGACAAACTAATATAAAGAGAGGTAGTTTGGTATTTTCATAAATTTGTATTCATTTGTTATTAGTATTAACTAACGGTAAAACATCATGAACACGAGTGTGTTATTGTAAACTAGAATAAGCATGTATAGAAGAATAATTATTAAATGAAGTCTCAATAATATAAATTAAAAACATATAATGCTAATAAATATACATTTAAATTACGAAGATGCGATCACCTTATATAGATAGATTTTTTTTAATCGCCTTCTTCATCAAAAGGTAGAGGTGATAATTTTTTAATACAGCGTTTATATACACCAGTAGGTGTCTTCATAGTGACGACTCTATTGATGCCATCTTCGCCTGGATGAAGGGCTATTATGCGCCCGAGCTTCCATTGATTGGCAGGAATATTATCTTCATGCAAAACAACTATACGACCAATTTTAATGTTGCTTGGCTGATTCGTGTGCCACTTTGCTCGAAAATTTTGTTCATGCAGGTACTCCCTATTCCATCTTGTCCAGAAATGTTGTTTACATTGCTGCGCATGCTGCCAAAATGACAGCCGTGAAGTAAGCGTGTCGCTGTAATCGTGTTCAGGCATGCTTGTCAAAGAGTCGCCGATAAGGAAATGCGCAGGAGTTAGGACTTGAAGGTCATTAGGATCGGATGAAAGTGGTGTTAATGGCCTTGAGTTTAAAACTGATTCAATTTCTACAGTTATTGTAAGCAAGGCTTCATTTGTAAAAAGAGTGTCACCGATTATTTTACAAAAATGTCTCTTGAACGACTTTACTGCCAGCTCCCATAAACCGCCAAAATGAGGAGATCGCGGAGGAATAAAATGCCACCTTATGTTTTCAATATGTATAGAGTTTTCTATAGGATTTTTGAGCGCGGGAGAGTTAAGAAAATTTTTTATTGACATTAGTTCGTTTTTTGCTCCGACAAAATTAGTGACATTGTCTGAGTACATATCCGAAGGTCTTCCACGCCGCGCAATGAACCGCCTTAAGGATGCTAAAAAGGCTTCAGAAGTTAGATCTTGTACCATTTCCATGTGCACTACCTTGGTAGCCAAACATACGAAAATAGCCATATAGATTTTAATTTTATTTCGATTTCTATCTCGCCTTTCTTTAATAAAAAAGGGGCCGCAAAAATCGACACCTGTTTGTAGGAAAGGTCGACTATAAACTGTACGATTTTTCGGTAAATCGCCCATTACATAACTCTTTGTTTTGGATTGTGCGCGATGCATTTGCGTACTACCCTTTTTACGGCGTTTCGTCCATTAACAATCCAAACATACTGCCACGTGGCGTTAAGCATAGCTTGGGCGCCAGCGTGCGAGTTTTTAATGTGTTCTTCCAGTATTATTAATTTTGTAATATGGTGGTTATCATGCAGTAGCATGGGATGTTTTTGCAAGTATGTTAAATTGGAAAACCGTAATCGACCCCCGACTCTTAGGTTACCGTCACTATCAATAAAAGCGCATAATGGAGATAACCTTGTGTTTACAGATCGATTCGCACGAAGTATTTTTAATTCGGTTGCATAAGCGGATGCTTGTACGACGCTTATAATTTTTCGGATTGATGAATGTATTTCTTCCGTACTTAAATTCATAACAGTCTTATTTTGATTTAATTGATTTTTAATGCGTTTCTTATACTTACAGTTTCTGATGAAACGTAAAATATATGCCACGTTTCTTTTTAACTAAAAGAATGAGGAATATTTTAAAAATATGTGATCTTTGTCGACCGTTATATATTTTGAACATTTCAATTGGCCGATAAAACAGTTAATTATTTTCTCCCTTTTTCTTTCACCGATTTCTATATCTTCGAGCGGAACAATAGGCCAGTTTTTCTCGTTTTGCATGAGCCAAGTTGGACCCTCTAACAAAAACGAGGTGTGTTCAATCAGTCCGATCGGTGTAAGTCCTCGGGATAAGATATCCGCCGGATTGTCTTCGAAGCGCACGTGCAGCCACGTATAAGGTGTCGTTAAGCCTTGGATCTCAGATACCCTGTTTGCTACGAACGTATTTAATGTATGCGGTGGGGTTTTTATTCAGTGCAGTACGATTGTTGAGTCCGACCAGAGTATTATTTTTTCAAAAAAAAATCGGCGTAGTGCTTGAATTACTGTGTTAACTAAGTTAGACAGCAGATACGCCGCACAAAGTTCGAGGCGTGGTAGCGTTACCGACTTTAAGGTGCTACCCGAGACCTTGAACATAGCAGCTGGACAGAAACATCACCATTTTCATTGACAGTACGAACATATACACATGCACCGTATGCTTGCTCGCTAGCATCGCAGAATGCATGCATTTGAATTCTTTTATAATTCCGTAGGGTTGCTTGTCATGCTATAGTCATTGACTGTAGTTGCGGCAATTCTGAATAAAACGTGAGCCACGAGGTATGTAAGTCGATAGGCACGGATTCGTCCCAGTCTAGATGCAGTTGCCACAATTTCTGCATTATCAATTTGGCCTTTAAAATTACGAGACCTAGCAGACCTAATGGATCAAACAACCGCGCTATTTCCGATAAAATTGATCTCTTAGTTGAACGTTTTGTAGTATTGTTTAGATTAATAAGATAGATTAGGCTATCTTGCTGCGTATCCCAGTTAAGGCCGAGCGTTTTAACAGTCTGATCTGTATTTAATTGCATATATTTATGGTCCGCTTGATCTAGTAAGTCATTCGTTAGTTGTGGTTCATTGGATGCCCACTGCCTGAGATTAAGATTGCTCCGTCGGGTTGCGGCTAATAACTCATCGCGTATGCATCTTGTTTCCATAAGCGTTTGAGCCCCGGTTAATAAATCGTCAACATAGAAGTCCTCGGTTAGAATGCAGGATGCAACTGGGCATGTTTTCGATTCGTCTATTGCAAGTTGCTTTAGAGCGCGTGTTGCCAAGTAGGAAGCGGCAGAGGTACCATATGTTACGGTATTTAAGGTATAGGCCCTTAATTTTTCATTCTTAGATTCGCGCCACAACATCTTCTGAAACTTACGATCATCGATATGTACTACAACCTGCCGGTACATTTTCTCAATGTCCGCGGTCAAAACATACGAGTACATACGGAAGCGCAGAACAATGTATAATAAATCGTCCTGTATGGTTGGACCTATCAGGAGTGAATTGTTTAAGGAGAGGCCATTGCTACTTTTCGCAGATCCGTCAAATACAACGTGAATTTTTGTGGTTAAGCTTGATTGCTTGTATATTGCGTGATGAGGTAGGAAAAAACCTAAATCTTCGCTTATATTACATTCGGTCATATGCCCAAGCTTCTTATATTCGTTAATGAATTCGTGGTATTGTTCCCTTTTGTTTTGATCCTTGCAGAAGCTGCGCTCCAATGCATGAAATCGCTTAAGCGCGTTAGTATAGGAATCACCGAATTGAGGCATATTTTCTTTAAATGGAAATCTAACTATATATTTTGCGGAATTTGGATCGCGTCGCGTATTACTTTGAAAATGCTCCTCGCAGCTTTGTTCCTCGGGTGATAGGAATTTCTTCCTCGGGCCTTCCTCAATTTCCAAAATTTTGATACGCATTTATGGAGTGAGTCTATAGCTAAATTACAGATCAGTGCTTTAGGTTGAGTTGAGATATTCGAGATCTTACCTACAACTACCCACCCTAGAAGCGTTTTCTGTAGTATCGCGGAAGGTCGCGCAAGTGCTCGTTGACCGACGCAGAAGAGCTTAAAAAACAATTCGGAACCTATAATCAGATCGATTGCTCCGGGTGTACGAAGTTCGGGATCGGCTAATGTTATATGCGACGGTATGTTGAGTATTTTTTTTGGCAATTGTGCACAAGGCAGCGATTCGCTAATACGAGGCAGCACCAATAAGGTCAATTCCGTAGAGAAAGCATTTATTCGCGATTTTAATGTTGCATTGATGCAGCTGCTAACAGTGGTGGCGATTTGATTAATGCTTATTAACGGTACATCTATTCTTAATCTTTGAAGCCCTAAAGTAGTAGCCATTTTTTCTGTAATAATGTTAGATTGCGCTCCTGAGTCTAAAAGCGCTCGGTATGGAAGCGTTTCTCCCTTAGTGTTAATAATGTGTACAACGGCGGTTGATAAAATAACTTGTTCTGACGTTGCGCTAAATCCTAAGAACGATTTGCCCTGTGTACTATCCTTGATGCAGTAGTGTGTAATGCGGTTTGTCGCATTTTTTGCATTTTCTCGATGTGCATGCATCGAGGGAGTGATTCGCGCGAAGGCAATTCGAGCACAATTTGCTAGTTTTAATAATTTCCAATCTCTGATCGGGAGATGCATTAATAATTTTCTCACATGACTGCGTATAATGTTCAGATTTGCATATTTGACAGAACGGCTTTGAGCGAACAGTAAACGCGAAATTAGATCGATTCTTATTAAATTTTTTAGTATTAGTTTGCGGCTGACGGGCAGCATTAATACTCTTTGCTTCGAACTCCTAATTTTTTTCGTGCTTGGTACATCCTAGATTTTTTTTATGATTTATTAGGAAATTCAGTAGTTGATTCATAGTCGGCGATGGTTTACCTTGTATGTGCCCCTTCCATTTTAACCGCGTTTTTTCATCCAGCTTAAATGTCACCGCGTAAATAGGAAATGCCTCTAGAAATGGATGATCGAGAGCTACAAGAGCCTTATAATGTTTCGTAGCTTCATCAACAATATTTCCAATCGCGCTAGGGCAAGATTTTACGCACGGAGATAAGTCAAAAAAAGCCTTAATGCGCTTATCGATTAAATTTACGAGATCATAATAATTAGTTTGCAAGATTTCTCACGCTACTGTATAGTTATTAACCGTGATATCTAAGGACTCGATCTTTTCTGCAGCTCTATCAATCAGGCAGGTTCTCAGATATATTAATTTTTGCGTATTGCTAAATGTTTTATTATTGTGAATGGACGCTTTAAATGAAGCCGCGAATATAACCCAATCTTCGTCATTAGAACCATCAAGTTTCGGCAAATGAAGCACGGGTAATTTTACATTAGGTTCACGCGATTGGCTTGAGCAATGATTTAAATTATGTTCGCTAAATATTGAATTTATATTATCTACTTGATTCGCATTTAATATTTTCTGAGCCTTTGCACTATAATTGAAATAAGTTTCTTCGTAGTCTGCTCTATTTTAAAATGTCTATTCGATTCTTCCGCGTCAAGAAATTCAATTGAAGATTGAATTTTTCTAAAGTTTTGCAAATCTGTTTTAATGTCTACAATTTATCATTAAGTTGAATGTAATCAACATCGTTCGCTATAGCATCTATAAAACATTGAAGTGTTGCTGTTATTTGTTTTCGATGCGATGATGTGGACCGAGTTGCTTTGTTCGAACGACGAGGAGTATATTCTCTCAATCTTTTACGTTAAATAAAAGAAGGCGTTTATGTGAAAGTATAAGCTTTATTCAGTCATGTTGACTGTTCGATCGTTTTGAGAATTCTGCCGAGACAGATACACAGTTAGTAATGCACCTTTTCGGCATTATAGTAGTGGGGGAGTGAAGGCGTTTTTCTAAACATTTTCTACATTTCTATTGGTCGCAAGTGCACAAATTAAAGAAAGGAGAAGGCGGGGTTTAAAGGATAGGCAAGAGTTCAGCTAGTTAGGGGACGAGCGGATGAAGGGACTGGTTTGAGTGCAGGTAGTACGGTACAGGAAAAACCCGCAATTACGGCAGGCACGCTACATATTTATTTTTCAAGCGCGCTGTGTTTGATTGATGGTCAACATAGAGAAACCTGGACGGTAAAGTAATTAAGTGTACAGTAAAGAGACAGATGCCTTGCTTACGAGTTCACAAGAATATAAAATCTATTGGTTCCAACACTAAGTGTAGAAATTAGCAGTAGAACAGAAGTTGGAATATAAATAGTGAGCACGGATCGGTATCATGCGTATACTTGCAAAATAGTTACTAAATTAATATCTTCAGTTCTAATAAAAATTTTTTAATTCTTCAAAAACTAGCTCATTCATAGGAACAAATACATCAAAACGACAGGTCTAAATGCAATTCTTGTTCGAGGTTCCGTATCCGCAGTGTTTTAAACATTTAATTTGTTAAGAACTTTTCAAAAACATTTATACAGAAAAACACCGTCGATTTATATGATCACTGCATTAAAGTAGTTCTAGAAAACTTGATTGACTGTGGACTTTCATCGTCTACAAAAATTTCCTTAGACTACAAATCGTGCGAGGGTTTACTTGCGGAATAAAAAAATTGTGAGTAATTGATAGAAATAAATTAAATGGTTTTTCATTCTTTGTTTTAAAATATCAACAATATATTTTTAGACATATACTGTTACTTTCTAATTTTAAAGTTTTTAGTATTATACTAAAACTATATTGTGGCCATTTTAACAATCTTTTAAATTAATTTTAATAACTTATGCTAAAAAAATGATTATAATTTAGTTATAATATTTAAAAATTTTATTGTTGAAATTTTAAATAAAATATTTGAATCTCTTCCCTGTCCTTGCTTTTATAGCGAAGTTTACATCACAGATAAATTGAATTGAATAAAATTTGTGACGTGGTATTTGCTATAAAATAAAAACACATAAGTTGGAAAGCAGAATCCCGTACCACGGGCACAATTTATTACGTAATCATACTTTCAATCAATATAATTATACACTCTTACATTCTCTTACGCTTTTTGTAATCGGATATTCTTCTCGACAAAAGGGGATCCGCCTAGCGATCGTCCCCGGGAATTGGCACGATATTTACCGCGATTACACCTTATCATTCACGCTATCACTCTTATCCGCTTCTTCGCCTCGACTACTAAAATTTCGGGAACCACCGGCTCAACCGATCCCGACATACAGTCTGACTCGCAACAATGACGCGAATTCGCTATTATACGCTGCACGCTATACAAATGGAAAGAAAACCGGGCCTTACTGTTACCGCTCTCGCCGGCGCCGATGAAGTCCTCCCAGGCGGCTCTCGTCCTGGACGACGGGATGCCGCGGATCGATGGCCTGGACGTCCACGTGATCCCTCCTGGATCCGGGAATCCAGCTGGCTGTTAGGGGGTATCGCTCTCCGACGATACCAAGAACAGACCTCGATGATGCAGCCACGGGATGGCGCTTACCCGCTATCTATCACTCTAATTTCCACTCGTTGACGCACGCCGAGCAAACACGCTAACACCCGCCCGGTGCGCACAACAAGGCACCCGTTTATTTTCACCCACCAACTACAAAGCCCTCGACTCTCTACACGACCCACTCGCTCACCCACCAACTATTCAGCACCACACTCCACACAGCACTGTCGCAAAACCTTTTTCCCCGCTTTTTCATACTTAGTAATCGAGGCGCTGTTGACGGCGCGAACCCGCCAATCCACGTACCGCTCGCACGTTCTCATCACATGATCACACTACGTTGGATTACACTCACACATACAAACGCCACACCAACGTTCACCCTTTCATAGTACTACACTCTTCTCTAAACGTACGTACACACGCACGCACGCTTACATACACATACGCACCCGTGTACGCATGCATGCTACAATACACATACACACTCTCACGTGTACACACGCACGCTGACATGCACATACGCACGCATGTACGCACACACGCTGCAATACACATACACACCCACATGAGTACACGCATATAAACCCACACGTACGCTCTCACGCATACGCGCTCTCACTCTCTCTCCCCCTCTCTCTCTCTCTCTCTCTCTCTCTCTCTCTCGTCGGCGATACGCCGCGTTTCGGGCCTCGTCCGCTTCTCGGGCGTCGCTGCTCCTCAGCTGGTCCGCACGTGCGCAGCAGAGGGGGGAGAGGCCTTCTTCGATGCGCGCGTTCTTGCTCCGCTCAGCGCCGGTGATGTCCGAAATATAGACTGCTTACTGCGCACGCGAATGCGTTTGCAGCCTTCCCTGTGACCCCGTCACAAACTATTTTAATAAATTTAAATTTAAATTAAAGAAATAATAGTAATAATAGAATTCTCAATTGATCTAAAAAGGTTAATACGAATATACAAGGTGTTCTAAAAAGTTCTGTGAAAATTATATTACCGGATAAGAGGAGTCAAATATAAGTTGGAAAGTTATTACCACTTTTTACCTCAGATGCATAGATTTTGAGTAATATTCATAAAAAAAAAAATTTGTAGTGTAAAGTTGATCAAAGCTCGCATCAATTTGAATAGGCGTAAGGAAAATCAAAGGGCGTGACTAACACTTACATTTTATCGCCTGTGATTTTATTACTTGTTACATTATCAATATTTTTTGTATACTGTATATACCTCATGTAATTCCAAATAACCCATATTAATATTGTTTCTATATTAATATTTTTTACTATAAAATTTATATAAAGATAATATAATTATTATATTATTGTTAAGGTAAAAATACTAAATAAAAACAAATATCATTTATAGAGGCTCGATCACTAAAGAGAAGAATGATAACTTGGTGATCCGAGTTCAAATACTGGTCTCGGCCGATTGACACAAGCACCGCTGTAATAATTTATATGTGCTTTGTTTGCAAAAATACATCGTAAATCTCCATCGCTGGTTAGTACAGGTATTTGGAAGCATAAATAAAGCGTCATTAAATAATATAAAAAAAATATCCTCTATGCGAGTAAGTACCCGTATAAATATAAAAAGACAATTTAAGTTTATACATACATACACACAGATACAATGATACATATACACACATCCACGCGCGTGCGCGTGCACACAAAATAAAAAATGGTAGTCGGAAAGAGCTAAATCTGGTAAATACGGCGGATGGGGTAACAAATCCCAGCGAATTGCTTTGATTGTATCCTGAAACGTTTTTGATTTTAACGTTCAGGTGTATTGTATAGAGTATATTAAATTTCTTTGTTCAAGCATAAGTAAAATAAGTTTTATCCATTCCAGATATATACAGTATTTTTTAGATAAGAAAAGAAAATGAATGTAATAAATACAAATGCACACATACAATACAAGTAACACAGTTTCCCTCTAAAAGGCTCTAGCTCGACTAACTACATTTTCGACATTTTCTGATTTCCAAGGTATGGAAAATATACACTGCATATATATATATATAGGGATTATCCCTTGAATGATGACAAAAGGTGGTATCTTTCTTAGTAACCTTAGAAAGATTAGAAATGTTTATTGCTGTAACGAAGGAAAACCGTTAACATTAATAAACGTGAATATCATTCATAATACTATTCATCACATACTATTTAAAAAAGTAAATATACCTTACCGTGTCTTCTGGTCCATTCTGATCATTTTTCAATTAATACATATTCAAATTGATCATTTGTTGTAACAATCAATATTAACTGTTTCAGCGGGTTTTCACAACTCGTAATAAATCACATTACTATGGTTTCACCAAACACACAGCATTATCTTCTTGCCGAATCAAACTGGTTTTGCAATTGATGTTGAAAATTGTTTCGGATTAATCCATGATTTTTTCCGCTTAAGATTCTCGAAATAAGTTCATTTTTCATCGCCAGTAACAATTCGATGCAAAATTGATTTTCTTTTATGTCTGTCAAAGATATGAGAAATATATAAAAGTATCGAAAATGGGTGGCACATGAATTCAATGAAGGACAGATAGAAAAATGAAAAAACATTTTTGAAGTTTTGCTTCAATCTGGTATTATTATATTGAAACCTGACAGTTATATTCTAAATGTAACTGTATTTGTTTCTTCACCCGGATCTTTTAATTTTTCATTAATATTGCGGAATTAACTCCCACTTTTTTCTATAAAAATATCTTAACCAACTTCACAATTAGATTACAATGGCCTAATATCTTCTATTACGTCAATTACTAAAATTAGATGTGGTAATTTTTCAATTACTGCTTCTTCAAGAATTACTTTAGTATTAACATCTAAAATTAACTCAAATTTTTTCTGTTATCATAGAAAAAAAGCGACAAATATCCATAAAATTAGATGCACCAGAAAACCTTAGATAAATTCAAAATAAATATTTAAACATTAAAATTTTATATTATTATTATTTTTTTTTTGTTGCGGAGTCTGTGAATGCTGTTTATGCATCTCCGATGGTCGTTCAGCAAGAATGGTCCTGAAAAATGACCACCGGAGTATGTGCGACTCGACAGAAAATCCATATCACTACGCACTAAACACATATCTCCGTGTTGCACCGACACCAGCCCGGAACTGTTATACACATTACTTCAGCCTGGGCGGCAGTCCTTGCGTGGTCATTTCACGTTCATATATTTCATTCCAGATTCTCATGCATACTCGATATTACATTCACTTTTTATAGACTTTCAATCGTCCAGACATCCATCTGCTCTTTTGCTCTGAAGCACATTCATAACGTATTTTGCGATCAACCGCCAGCTGTCCGCGTCCGTCATCATAATTTTCGTCACGTTTTCTGGCGTGATCGCTCCTGTCCTCGTCTGTAACTCTAGTCGTGCCTCAGTCCAATGTTCGCAGACACAAACTGTGTGCTCCGCATCGTCCCAAACCCATTCGCAGTACTTGCATTCTGAAGAGGCGGCCCTCTTCATCTTGCAGAGGTAGTTACTGAAGTATCCGTGTCCGAACAGAAATTGGGTATGGTAGAAGTCCACCTCTCCGTATTTCTTCTCTTTCTACGCGCCGATTTAGGGTATTAGTCTTTTCGTTCACCATCTTGCCATGTCTTGATGGTCTTCGTCCGTTCTTCAGTCACAGCGTCTTCCCTTCTAACGTTCGGGCTCCGCTCGTAAATTCGCTTCCGTTCGGCCGCGAGCAGATCGATGGGAATGACCCCAGCAATCACGAAAACGGCGCTCTCAGACACGGTACGATACGCGCACGCGATTCTTAAGCTCAGCTTCGTATCCAAGGTAACGCCAAGGTACTTGACTTCGCTCCTGGTTTCCAGTCTTTCCGTCCCTAACGTCATCGGAACCACCGTCTGTATACGTCTGCGCGTCAGCAGCAACAAATCAGTCTTTTGCAGCGCGAGCTACAGTCCGTGATCTGTCATCCATTCGTTCACACGTCTCATGACCTGATTCAGCTTTAACTGAATCAAGTGATAGTCGCGTGCGACTATCACGGCTGCCACATCGTCGGCATAGACAATGAGACACGCATCCGAGGGCATGTCTAGTCTCAACAAACCGTCGTATTGTATGTTCAGGAGTCGGGGCCTAAAATGGCATCACCCCCTCAGTCCCGCTGCGTACAATATTCGACGCGCCCTTTCCACGTAACCAAACTGCGGACTTGCCCGACCTGCTTGCGAGCCAAGTCGGTAATCGTCTGTCTTTGTATTGCTCACTGATAATCAGCACGTCGATGTTCAGTTCCGCCGCAATCTGCGAGAGCAGTGCGTCTGCCACGCTACTCCCGTTCATATTGCATTGGAGTATCGTCATCGTCATTGTGTAACTGTCTTTGTCTTCTGTTCTGTTAGTGCTATCCTGAACGCGGCATACGAAGACGAGCCGGGTAAGTGTCCCCTGTCTCGGATATTATCCCCAGTTCACAGAAAACACTCCTCACGACTCTTGCAGTCCCTGTGGGAATGACCCTCGAGACCGCATCGCCAGCGGCAGCTTCGTCTGTCCAGTCCTTTACAGTCTTTCCGTACATGACCGAAACCAATGCATCTATAGCATCGCGAGACGCGTATCCTTGCTCTTATTCTTGATATAACTCACCCGATTTTAATACGCCCTTTCCTTAAGAGGTCGGTAGCCTCTTTTACGTCAAAATCGCAGACCGCCATTCTCTGTCCTCGACTGTTAACGTCGAAAAAAAATCGATACTGTCCGATTTCCACTGCTTCATTGATCTCACTCAGACCGTTTTTTATTATTTGACTTACATTTTTTTGTATGCAAGTGCTTTCCATCATTTTACTTAGGACTCTGCTTATTGTGTAAAATTGCTTCTGCAATTTACACTCAGCAGCTTCCCAAGTTGCCGGCGATTTATAAACATTCGCATTTTCATTCATACTGCTACCTGTAACATTTTCTGTCACACCAGCCAGGTTGCCTACTGGTGTGATAGGAGAACCGGGAAGCTCCATTGACTCTACTGAGTCGCTTGCAGGCGGCGCTGCCTGCTATAATTTTTTTATCACCTTTCATAGTTATATTATTAACTTGTGTTTAATGTTTTATATTTGTGATGGTCAGGAGGATTACTTGTTGGAGATGACGGTTCAGTGTCCTGAATCTCCCCAATACTGAAGCGCTCCTACATTCCGGTGGCCTCGGCTGTTCCTTCCCCACGACTCGCAGCAGGGTCCCATCCGTACGCCATACGGCACTACTACGAGAAGCGAAATTTGACGTCTGACGACGTCTTACCACTGTGTGGGGCAGTCTCTCATGTTGGCTAGATTGGGTTCGGACCTCCTACTTGTGGCGGCCCAGGAGTGCCATCTGGTTTTACAACTGTACCCTCCAGAAGGGGAACGCACATAAGCATGAAGTGATTCCCTCGCAACTAATCCCACCAATCAACAAGTAATCACTGCATCCGCAAGACCTTACCGTCGCTCAAACTGGTCACATTTATACGTGAGAGATGCCCGTTTATAGGGCCTCTCAATCATTCATAACCCGCCTGGAAGTTACCCGTTTATAGGGTCTCCATCTCCACCATTCGTGGAAAACTCGTTTATAGAGTTCCCGATATACTCCCCAGTCCGAGTACGGCTATCTTACAGATATGTAGGTGTGTGAATGATGAGTGGGTGTGTAGACGAACGAATACCACTATTTCCGCTCGACGTTCTTGTCCACGGCCACTTATTCGTCACTCTTAGAAGTGCTTATTTCGTGACTGACCGAGAGTGGTCGTTCCCCTATCCGCAACCCCGGGGACGCGTGTGGTAGCTGAACTCAAGGCTCCACAGATCCTTGGAGGGATCCGTCATAAGGTCGACCCCTCGCAACATGGACTCACAATCAGGGACATTCGCAGAACATTAAACCGCGATGTCCTAATTGAGTTTAAAAAGGCTTCGGCGGAGGGTAAGGAGGGCTTTACGAATGCCCTCAAAGAGGTCGTCGGGAAAAATGCGGCACTTCGCGCTCTGACCTCCAAGATTACCTTGGAGATCAGAGACGTGAACGGCTGCGCGACACTCGACGAGGTTATGACAGCCCTCCTTGGCATTTTGCGGGACTATAACGGCCCCCTCGAGGTGAGGCTTACGAGGGAGAATAAAGTCGGTAAACGACTAGCCCTCGTGAGCCTCTCGGAAGTGGCTGGCCAGTGGCTACTGGAAGTCAGAAAGGTGGCCATTGGATGGGTCTTTTGCGGCTTGCGGCGGAGGGTCCAGGTCGAGCGCTGTTACAGATGTCTCGGTTATAAACACCGCGGTTCGGGTTGCGATGGCCCAGACAGGAGCACCGCATGCTTCCAGTGCGGACAGCAGAGACACAAGGCGCCTGATTATAGAACACCTCCACAGTGTTTCCTCTGCCCCGGGACCACACTCGCAGCGTTAAATCACGTTGCGAGGTCTGGTGCTTGTGCGGTATTTCGCGAAGCGCTTGCCAGGTTTCGCCAAAATGGTTAAAGTCCTGCAGACGAACCTGAATAGGAGTCGGACGGCGAGCGATCTACTTCTACAGATCTGTCTTGAGAAGGACGCTGACATCGTCATCGTCAGCGAACAATATCGAAATGGAGATGCGGGAGTCTGGTATCGCGACGATCTCGGTACTGCGGCGATTTGGATTTTTAACCCGCAACGCTTTCGGGTGCAGCGCCACGGATCCGGCAGCGGCTTCGTCTGGGTGAGGGACAACAAAGTGAATTACGTCAGCTGCTATCTCACTCCGAATGAGGCCATCGGAGGTTTCCAGTCTAAACTGGATGCCCTTGAGGATGCGGTAAGAGAAATGGAGGGGGAGCTGATAGTGGCTGGGGATTTGAACAGCAAAGCTCTCGAGTGGGGGGAACCTTTGCCAGACTCTAGGGGAAGACGAATAATGGATATGGCATGCAGACTAGGTCTGATTGTCTTGAACTCCGGATCTACGTCGACCTTTTGGAGTCTTGGCTGCAGGGAGACCATCCCTGATGTATCCTTTGCGACGGAGATTGTGGCCGCACGAGTGCGGGACTGGCGGGTGATCGAAGACTATACAGCCAGCGATCACCAATACATCACCTTCCGCGTTGGTGATGCCACGCCACTCAGGGCGACAGTTGAACGTCGCCCAGCCAGATGGATCGTCGCGAGGATGGATCACGAGAAGTTTTTCCAGGCACTAGAACGCGGACAGCGCCTCCTGGTTGAATTACCAAGGAGCGCAACGCTTTGCGAGCGCGCGAAAGCGATAACGGAAGCTACAATGCATCTGATCCGCCAAGCCTGCAAGCAAGCGATACCGAGGAATTGGTATTCGGATAATATTCGGAGGTCGGCGGACAAGGCGGCGGTAGTGGCGGCCTCCCTTTGCAGGGTCATGGTCAACGTAGGAGGACCACGCCCCTGCATCAGGCGGCTGCTACTGCGAGCTGCTGGGTCCGTCATGCTTTACGGTGCTGAAGTCTGGGCCGATGCACTGCAATACGAAAAGTATCGCAGGTGCATGGCGGCTGTACAGAGGAGATGCGCTCTTCGTGTAACGTGTTCGTATCGCACAGTCTCGGAGGCCGCCTTCCTAGTGGTTGTTGCCGGGGTGATCCCGGTAGACCTCCTGGCCCAGAAGCGGAAGTTCATCCACTAGATGAACAGGACACTCCGCCAAGCCGAAGGGAAGCAGCAAGCCAGAGAGCATTCGATGGCTTGCTGGCAGAATAGGTGGGAGCAAGATATGCGCGGAAGGTGGACCGCCAGATTTATAAGTCAGGTGGCCCCGTGGATCGGTCGGGAGCATGGGGAGGTAAATTACTATCTCACCCAGATGCTCACCGGCCATGGATACTTCCACGTATACTTGCACAAGATGGGCAAAGTCGCGGATCAAGGTTGTATATACTGTGGATCCGCAAAAGACGATGCCCATCATACATTTTTTGTGTGCGGGCAGTGGGAGCAGCAGAGGGAGCTATTGGGGGAGGATGCCGGAAGGGTTACCCCGGAAGGCATCATCCCCCTGATGCTCTCCAGCCAGGAGGCATGGGGAAGGGTTGCCTATTTCGTCGAGGATATCCTCAGACGGAAGAAGGCGGACCTTCCCTAGATCCTTCTATTTTGCTGAGATATGGTGGCGCCCGAAGGCGAACATCCTGTTCCCCTTCCCGATGTAATGCCTAACGGTGGTTTCCGGGATAGGGAGTTGAGCCAGGGAGAGGAGGTCTCCTCGGTGCACGCCAGCCGACTCCGGCTTGCAGCTCTTTTCAGAGCTGCAGGAAGCAGTCGGGGGAATGCACCAAGGAAGTAGTTTTTTAGTGGGTATGCCTTTCTGTTGGTGATTCCTACATACCCGGGACCGATCCCCGGGATCCATAAAGGATTTTTCTCCTCCTCTATAAAAAAAAAATTATTATTATTATTAATATTATTATATGCATGATATATGTAAGACATTTTAGAAAATGATCAACATTCGATTTGTATATTATTGTACTATTATTAGTGGCGGAGAGAAGAACTAGAAAAATGGCTAACAATGGCGTTACAGAAGTACACGAAAGCATCGCTTAGATTAGTAAAATTTCGAAGTAGTTTAAAAATTTCATTAAAAAAACTAACAATTACCAAAATATAAGCAATGAAGCATAAGAAGTGTTATAGTAGATTTGAGACTGTAAAAAAACATCATAAAGTTCTCTCCGCACCATCGAAAGGGATGTACAATGGAAGACTGCAGTAAAAAAACTTCATTTTTTTTAGAAATATCAACAGTAATTTAAGTTTTCATTATATGCCTGAACCTGAAGCGATTAAAATTTATTTTGTAATATTAAAATGATGAATAATTATAAAGAGTGGACCAAAATATTCAAAATTAAATTGGATAAAAAAATACTCATTTATAACTACAATGATAGTCATGTTTCTAAACAAAACATATGTATAACAATTATCAAGAGAAATAAATTTATTAAAAAAATTATTTATTTAAGTTCTTTCTGTTACATTATGTATTTATTCAAATATAAATAAAACAATTAAAGAACGTTTATTCTTTTTTTAATATGCTATGAGATTATAAAATATATTACATTATTTAAATAAATGTTGTAAGTGTTTAAACACCTATTTTTTAATTTAAATAACCAATTTACCCATATAAATCCAGTACTATCTTAACATTTACAATTGCTATTTTTACTTTGATATAGTGGCGCCCTCGTACAAGCGATAGACGTTTTCTTTACTAATAGACACAAAATGTTTAATAAAAGAAATATTATTACAGTTTGCCGCATTTAAAAAAATGATATATTTAGATATATAAATAACTGCTTTCAAACAGTTATATATTTATAATTAAATAGTTATTTATCTAAATATTTATTTATTTAATAATGCATTGATTAAACAAAACTATTAATTATATATACATATATATTTTAAGTTTCCATGACCTTAGATATGTTAATAATTACTAAATTTATTACAATAAAATTTTTTTAATATTTTTAAAATTTTGCGAAATTACCGCCCATATGCCAATTGGAGTCACCAATCGATAGAAACTCCCTTATTACGTGGTGGTGACTCAATGAACTACAGTGGTACACCCATGAAACATCAGTTTCCATATCTGTATAAACGATCATACTCTATGGCTATAGCCCTATATAACTGCGTACCACAGTCGTATCGTATCTATTTAGTAAAGACTATATTCGGTAAACCGTACTAGTAAATAAACAATGCAAGATATTTCAACTATTATTTCTTAATTATTTGTTACTTTGTGTAACAAATCGGTTAGTTTTGTTGTATAAAATTTATATTTCATATAATAGAAAATGAAGAAGTCTCCGTTAAGTACGCCTAGTGGTCAAGGAAGTAGTCCATATCACAGTCAAGGATGGAGGAGAGGTTATGGTTATAATCGATCAAAGAATGAAAGTGATAATTATAATTTTTATGGGTCAAACAATTCACCAAACGCACAAAGTAATGGAAGTATATCTTTTGAAACAAATTCGCCTACGCATTATAATAAGAGAAATTGGCAACATTCAAATGACAGACGAAATCAACGTTTCAACAATAGTGGCAGGTCTGGCAATTATAATGCTCAATCAAATAGTTTTCAAAGTAGTCCAGGAAGTCCATATTCACCACAAAAATATCAACGATATCAACAACAAAATTATAATCGACAGGTAACTATTATAACCGTACTAATAATTATTAACATATGTACTTTTCAAAAATTCTTCATTTTCTATTGATATTTCATTCTCGATACAGTATTAGTTTTTCTGAGTTTGAAGTTTGTTCAATTATGTACAGCTACCATAAAAAATTAGTATATTTTAAAAAAATGTTATTGTCTTCCAAAATATTAAATTTTAGACTCTTTATTTCTGTTACTTACATACTACTTTTAAAAAATTTTGATATATTATAAAACTTTATACATTTCTATAAAAATACAAATAAATATGAATAGTATATTTAATAAAACAAACTAAAGAAATATATTATTAAAGTATTTAATTACATTTAGTACATAGTATTTTAATACAACTATATTTCAAAGATAAATTAGTTAACAATTTTTAATTAAGGTGTTGGTTATGTTTAAGAATTTCTATTTTTTATTTTCAGAAATCTGAATCTAATTGGCACAGACAATTACCTATATCAGAATTTGTAGACATACGCAGTCTATTTCAAAATCCTTGGGCCGATTTAGAAAAGAAACTTGAAAATTCAGTTATTCAAGATAATACAGGAAATGTAGAAAATAATAGTTCTGTTCAAATCATTATGGAAAAACTTGATTCTCAAGGTTCTTCATTAGAAAGTAATCCAGATGAAAGTGTAAATATCAGCAGTAGTTGTGACGAAATTAAGGAAGGTAGTTCGGTTGATTTAGATTTAGAAAATATGAATTTCAGTCAAGACTCTAAAAGTAATACATCTGCTAAACAGGGTGTAAGTGACAGTATATTAAGTAGTACTATTGCACCACAGAAAAATGAATCTTCTATCCCTGTTAATGATTTAGAAAATAGTTCTGTTGTAGAAATAAAATGAAATGAAGTGTAAAAAGTATAAAACAAATCCATTTAACAATCATTTTCTAATACATAGTTTTAATGAATATATAAATAACGAATACATATTGTATATATATAATAATTTCTTAAAATTAGTTAATATTACTGTACAGATTTACAAGATTGTGCAATTTCCATTGTGTAAATATAAATTTTTCAAATGAAGATTTTGTTCATTATATTTTGCAGTTTTCTGAATTCTTAGTAAATTATTACTAAACTATTTTTATATTGTAAAATATAACAATTATATAAATATATTAGCTTTAATAATTATTTAAATAATTTAATGTATTTATTTTGTAAACAGCAAATTTTAATGAAATTTGCTTATTATGATGTTATAGTTCTTGAAAAACATTATTGAAAAGATAAATGGAAAATAAGGAAAATTTAAAATTAAATAACTTAAATTACTTACCTTGTAAAGCTGTAACTAATTTTGCAAAATATTGGAACCCTAGAAAAGGTTTTATAATGAATTTTGTTGTTCTGAAAACTTGTATCAGCATTTTTTAAGTAAACTACTAAATAATCTTTTAAATAAAATATATTTTCAGCAACATTTATTAAATTGTAAGTATTTTTACTTTGGTTAATGTAACGAAAAGAATTATTATACTGAATCAATTAAAATAAAAATTATTTTTATAATCTCTAACAATTGTGTTATTTATTTCATAAATAATATCGAAGTTTTTAATAGTTAATTTTACTTACTTTTTTACGATTTAAATAAATCCTATTTATTATAATCTTTTTTTAATAATTAATTTAATCTTAATAATAATAAAACATTATTATCTACAAATTTCTAATTAATTACAATTATATTATTTTATAAGGACTCTTAAAACTCAGAACAATATTGGTTGGTTTATTTAATTATAATATTATATCACAATAATTTTCCATACTTTTTAAATTTTATTTAATATTGAAAATAAACTGCATTAGATGATACTCATGCATGCATATAAGTTCAATGAAATTGTAATAAAAACAAGTTAAATTGAAATGTTGTATTCTCATAAACTTCTTTTATCCATAATACAGATTACTTATATAATTACTTACAAATACAAGTATTATTAAATATTAGCAAAAGATAAAGAAATAATGATGGAGGAGACTTATCATATTCTTTTATACATGAAATCTTACAAATTATTACAAGGAGATTTACAATAATAGTTATAATAATTATACATAGTATTTATGTATGCCTACTGCCGATACAGTGTCATATGTATATATTACATGTAATAATTTTTCCTCGCTGAAATTTACAATATAGGAACTAAGTACTATACATTTAGAAATGAAGTCCAAATATCGAATTTCCGAGGCGAGCGAGCTAGGCCTTCGTTCTCGTCAAAGATCTCGCATGAAACTCAATTTATAAAGCTATAATACCTTACGTGCAAACTATATTGGTATATTTATCATTTATTCTGTATATCGAGAGGTATTGCATAGGTAACTAGATGAACATTTTGAGATCGATCTAAGACTAAAAATTACAATAAGGTCCTTAAAACTAATTTATCGTTTCTTATCGAAGGAAGGTAATTTATTCACTATACATTTATAATCTAGTTACATACACACACGCGCGCGCGCATGTATGCACGCAAGAACGCACATACACATGCACGCAAAATACCTCAACTTACTAAATTAACGATATTGTAAGATTTGAGGCTGCCGTTAGGTCTAATTTTTAAGTAATCAGAGTGTCGCTAATTTATACCGTGCGTCGAATTGTAAGTGCAAGGCAAGTTTGTGTATTTACACTGTCTCGCTGTATATTAAATCATATTAGATCGTGTAGAGTAATATGTATATCAACTAATTACGTACGCACTATTTTCATATCGAAAATAGAACATCTCTTTAATCTTCTTTTTTGTTGCTTTGCTTCTTTGCGAAAAGCTTAACAATATTATTCCAAGCTAATTAATTACACACACACACACACACACACACACACACACACTATATATATATATATATATAGTGCACATTAAATTTATGTCGTTGATAAAACCGTCTCGACTTACTGTATATACGCTCAAACTACAATTACACATCGCGCCAACGAAGTATCAAAGCATATATAATAGCGCGGTAATAAATTTTGGACAAGGAAGATAAGAGCGAAAAAAAATTTGGGGCAAGCGATGTATATTGAGGCGAAAGGGTCCGAGGTCCGATTTTAAAAGTCTTGCGCGGCCTTGAGACCTCCGCGCTTGTCCCGAGCGCAAAGCACGACGCCGCTGCGGTACGTGTGTGTCTTCATCGAGTAGCCACTTGAATAATTGATCGGTTCGGCCGTCGTAATCAATATGTGCCGTTTGATGCACCATTTACAAGGTTCTAGTCGTGGTTCTAGCGCTTGTCTTACTTCTGCATATATTTATCGGAGTCAGGAACACTCGTGCATTTTTTCTTCGCTTCTCTGATCTAATGGATTGTTTGTTTATTTCTTATGTATATTTTTTCGTTGCTCCTGTACAGAAATTTAATGCAACAATCCGAAATGCGCGCATTAGGTTGAATTAGCCAGAGATTCTTGAGAATTGTTAACGATATTCGAAATAAATAATACAGCCTCGTTTTACTGGTGTTAAGTTTTTGTTTAGTTTCAGTATTCGAATATATTACATATATTATATATTTTGTTCTTTTCAATACGTAGAATTGAATAATGCGATGTCGCAGTTTGGTCACTTTTTAAAAAAATTCTCTTCAATTCAGTTATGAATTCTTAGTTTCCTTTTTCAATTAAACTAACTAAGGAATTAGCTACCGCATTATTACAATTATATATATATATATATATATATATATATATATATATATATATATATATATATAATTGTAATATTTATAATTGTAATGTTTTATATGACTAATATGCATATATTGTTTGCAGATAGGGAAATGCTTGAATATTGGTATTGCCGAATTCGTTTTGGTCCCGTGAAGAAGTATCAGCACTATTTTTTGAAAATATTTTATTGTTACTAAAAAGTCTCTCTTATTCTTACAGATGTACAAAGTTATATAGTACGTTTACTTTTAACAATTGCAATACATAATAAATCAAACAGAATTTTAGAAACGAAAAAATTCATTCACATACAAAATTGTTCTTAATAATTTATAGAAAATGCATTGACATAGAGTTTGATGAAAAATATATTATTATTTATTCGTTGATCAGCTTCATTATAAATCTTTACGATGTATGTATGAAAAGTAAGTTGTGCTTATTACTATATAATTGTATTAGAAGAAAATGTTTATGGACATGAGTTTCTGCGAAATAAAAATATTGAGGTGCAATCAAACTAAATTTGTTGAATTATTCATGGATATAATATAAATTAACATATGCTTTTTATTTTTAATATTAAAAAAAGATTATTTCGTTCAGTTGTATTAAAGCTGACGTCGTTCGAAATGAACGAGCAATGATGGGTATTGATATTATGATAATCGAATAATACCTAAAGTTGTTTTACAATTTTTATTAATTCGTGCGAATGATAGCTTAAAGCATGGGGCAACGTAAAAAGTAATTTTAATCAACTATATTTTGTAACAATTGTGTAAAATGTTGCTATTTTATAGTCATTCAATGATAATTCTATATCAAATTCTTATTTTGACAATGATTATTTATATAAAAATCTACGTTATTCAGCATTTGTCCAGACATACGAACTTTGACCTAAATGAATTGACTGCTTTATAATTATTTGCAATAAAAGACGTATTGATCTATTAAATTCGATTTAGCCTGATATTTATATTATTGTGTATATAACTTTTATGAATTTATTATTATAATTATTATTATTATTATTATTATTATTATTATTATTTATATTATTATTAATATTATTATAATAGGGAGTGAACCATGCAGTTATTGGCTTTTAAGGTGGATGATGAAATTTGAATAGTTACTAATGAACGCTAAGTATATCATAATGAATAAATTTCGAAAAAAACGATGTTTTGTAATAAAATTTGTTTTTATGTAACTTTGGACTCATAAATTCATGTTTATTATACTTTACCTCTTCAAAATATTTTACATTTACGCCATTTATTAGAGAAAAATAGACCGCTTGGTTTTACTATAATTAGATTTACATAATTATCATTACATAAATAAAAGATTGTATGGATTTGTTATTTTAAAGTAGTCTTATTAATTAAATTAAAATTTTTCAATTTTACATGTTCTTAAAATTAATGCGAATCCAGAAAGTTTCGGGAATATAATGTAATGCCCTCGATAATGTCATTATATATTTTCACTGTGATGAAACGTGTCAGAGCTAATGGTTAGGGGCGTCCTTACAAATTTTCACGGAGTATAGGTGAATCGGTGGATGAGTAATGAGAAAGATACAGGGGACGAGGTGGGAGGGGCTATGGGGAAAGAGGGTCCTTGGTATATTTTACTACCATTTATTAATAAATTTTAGTTATTTATTAAAATGTATTATTCACTTTATTAAAAAAAAGTTTTATGAATCATTATATATATTATTCTAATATAACTTAAAATTTTCTACACTACATACATATTTTGTTTAACGTATCATATTATAAAAATGTAATATTTTACTAAATAAATTGTTCCGTGCCGAAAATTTGTTGTCTAATCCTTCTAATTAAGTTATATATTCAATATAAAATTGATATTTATCTCGTCATATGAGTAACGATTCAAAATGCCGACATTATTCAAACGATCTTAAAGTATCGTTCAGTAAGTAGAGAAAAGGTTGGTCACCTATGATGAATTCTTGTAGTGACACCTTTTTCTGCAATCTGCTATCTGGGTATCCGCATATACTTTCAGCTGCTTATAGCAGCAAGCCGAGTCTCAATGATTCAGACCATCCATGTAGCTTATCGCAATGACGCCCCCGATGATGGTTTATAATTAATTTCCATAAACGATAAATATCTGCAATTTTTACATTGGTACGTGTACCATTGGATTATAGAAATATGTATATATATATATATATATATATATATATATATATATATATATATATTTGAATTGGTGTTAGCGCATTGTTTTTTAGTTGGCAATAAGTAATTTACTGCTTATACGAATGACAACATTAATTTTATATTTATTTTGTTTATTTCATAACGCCGAACATACGCAATTTTGTAATTAACGATTTGCTAACATAACGGACAATCGTTCCAATCGCAATATCATTCTCTATAATAGTTTCGTCAGTTGTATAAATTACATTAAATATATACCATTGATTTGGAGTAATAATATCATCTATATTATTATATAAGAAATGAATTATGAATTATAACAGGATTTCGAAAACGATCTCGAGGATCAACGCCTATATGCTGAAAAATTTGAAAATTTACTCGATGTTTAGAGCTACTTATCTATTATGTTCCCATTTTCTATATCTAATCATTATTATATTTTAGTAACACTTTGTTAGTTCCCTTTATTCATAACTTTATACCTCTAATCTGTTGGTTTAAAAATGTATTTATGATGGTATTAGTTGAATATTTTTATGTTGACGAACATGTATGTTAAATTTCTAATTAATGAGGATTTGTTTTATATTACATTACATTCCTTTGTATATCTCAGGAATTAATGATATTTATAATTCAAATAGAAACGAACAGAATGTCGAGACAACGAAAAAGAAGCGTTGTCAATAATTTAATTTTTTAAATCAATCAATTATTAGTGACTAATTTATTCCTTTATTAAATTTTAATATTATAGCCAGATCTAGTTTAACACGAATGTTCTTTTATTTCTAGTTTTTGAAGTCGTAATAATATCATATATATATGTTCTTTGATAACTGAAATCTCTACACATTGACATTATAGTTTTCGCAATTTACTCGATGACGGACTTCGTTGTAAAGAATCCAAGAAAGTAAAAAAAATTTCATATTTTATTTTCTATATATACATTCAGATATGAACATTAATTCGTAAAGTCTTATAAATTTGTATATGTGTTAAAACTAATTTAGTAATTTCATTATAATATTAGTATATTGGTTCATAGTTTACTTGGATTTGGTCAACATTTAATATAAAATTATATGATATGATGCAGTGTACATTTTTCATTTTAATCAGTATCTTTTTCGTATTAGAAGTTTGGAATAAACGAGAACTATTATAATTCTTAAATCTATAAATGCTTTGTATTTTCATTTGGATAATTGAAAGAGTGAATATGGGATAATTTTAGAGATGGCGGGATGGACTCATACAAGCACAATCATTTTATTAAAAAATAAGTTACCGAGAAATATCATTCGTTTATTTTTTTCTGGTTACTCTATCGAAATTCTTCGTTTTGGTCGATAGTTTGATGATTACTTTTTTGTTCAAAGAAATACTTAGATTAAATAATTTATAATCTGTATCTTTTCAATTTATTGATGAAAGTCGATGTATTACATGTATTATAACATTACGTACATCCAGTTTTATTTCGTATCCGTTGTTCTGACTTAAGAATCAGTCAAATCCACTCTTTTTGGCTTATTACAGACAAACATTATCGTTTTATTTATTCATTTATTTAGTTAGAGTTTCACTCCCAGTTATTAAATTAAAAGAAAGGAGGTCTTACTAATATTATTATTATTTCTATTATTTATTTCTATCATTAAATATTTATTTATTCTATTATTAAACCGTTTTCAAAATGTTATGAATTTTCAAGGGCTCCGTTTATTTAAAAATCGATACACGAATATATGAGAAAAATTGTATAGGATTATAATTTTGTTATATATTCATAATGTTTTTCGAATTATTTCTTTTGTGTTTTTTATATTTATACAAATGCTCGAGGCTCACGAGATCCCATAGTATAAATCGTATATGTTATATTTTTTCGCCCAAGTTTCCCTACTTGTCACACTTTGGTTTCGTGCATATTTAATAATGCCAATGAAATAATAATAATAATGTTCAAACTTTATAAGCTGCAGAGTACGCTCTCGGGAAGAATCATAAGGACAATGAAAGCTTCAAAAGCCAGTGGAAACTTTTGGCAAAGGTTGCATTAACAATGGGCGACAATATGCAACGCCCCCCTGGGCAATCGCATCTCGGAAATACGAAGTTCCGTTATACGCTTGAGTATATGAAACGAGTCCCTTTAGAAGATTCCAGCGCGGACTTTTTGCCAATACTATGCTATATTATATATATATATATATATATATATATATATATATATATATATATATATATATATATAATACTTCGCGCAAATTCTCCGACGGGACGCGTCGCTGCAAATAAAGTCGAGAGGAGGAGCTCTTTTCGCTCCCTCGCGCGTAAATTAGACGCATATCGATATTCCGTTGCATGTATGGAATCGTTATAAGCATATATATATATATATATATATATATATATATATATATATATATATATGTTTTTGTTCGAACGCTATTTTCGGATCTCCCGTGGGAATTAACATGGGAAAAAGTAGGGTGAGAGACGTAACGGACAAACGGATTTGATACAATCTGACGGCGAGCAGAAATGAAATGGACGTAATGCCGACTAGTTAATGTGAGTTTGTATATAACGTGCAACTGATTGAAGAGGGGTGAAAATAAAGTTCAAATGAAGTTATGTTTTGCTATATATATATGCCTCGATATGTATGTATTTCTAAATATATATAGTTGGCACTGAACGCTTTCTATAAAAGAAACTTTTGCAAAGATGTTTGATGGTATAATATATCGCGTGGTTCTCCTCTCGTCGATAAAAGAAAAATAATATATATATATATATATATATATATATATATATATATATATATATATATATATACATTACTGGACTCGCAAATTTTGTACACCATCAAAGTCCGCCATGTGATCAAATTTACAACAAATTTCAATAGTTTATAATTTTATTAAACTGCAAATTGAAAGAAAATGATTAAGCACCCAAGCTATTCTAATATTTCGTATCTATTAGAATAGCTAATGTTAGAAAGTACCCAATATGTAAGGTTAGAAAGTACCCAATATCTAATGAGAGCAAAAAAACTAGGATCATTATAATCGAACATTGACAAAAATTTGAAATTATTATAAACACAAAATTTTCCTAAATCTAGAAGGAGAAACTAATTATTTCTGTTGCATATAAATTGTTTTGATTTGCATGACAATGTCGGACGTCACGGACAAAGTGAACCGATTCGGTTCTTAAACATTGAAAAATGCTGATTAGAAATAATTAGAAAATTAGAATTATAAATATAAAAAATAACAAAATTATCAGTGTGATCATACGTAAAAACGTAACTAGTATAATAACATTTTTAACATGAGCTTGTGTGTGTGCGCGCGCGCGCGTGTGTGTGTGTGGTAACAAAGTATTATGTTACGCACCTTTTTATTTTTATCAGATTTACTATACGTTAACAAATTATTAGTTTATTAACTCGTTTATTGATATATTTATTTATAAATATTTCAGGATAATTATTAAAAAGTTAAATAATAAATGGCCATTAGAAAACTGTGAGTTTAAGATTTTAATAACAGTGTGCGAATATAACATCTTTTATTTTGAAATCTGGAGATTAAAAATTAAGAAATCTACCTGGAAAAAGGATTACAAGACTATAAATATTGCTCAATGTCTAATGGTTTCACCAAAAATGAATTTAAAAAAGTAATGCAATGATTTTCAGATTTTTCTACAATTATCATCTGTCATTAATGCATTGAAAATGCGAAGACAATAATTAGATAATATTTGTAATATTGCAATAAGCATATAGTCCATGTAAATAAGATATATTTTCATTTAAAAGTATTCTCTATAGCAGGGCTTTAGAGAACATCGCATCGTTTTCACTATCTCGTAAAATTCCCCATGGTCTTTAAAATTAATAATATGCGTTTATAAATTATTGCCACTAAATGACTAGTTGTTAATAAATAATAAAACGATAATCAATAAAATCGATCCTTTTTAAATAATTATTATGTCATATAATTATTGGAAAATTAGATATCCAAATTATAGGTATTCCATTTTTGTATCTCTGCTTTTATACATATACATTACAGAAAAAGAGAATTTTAATTATAGTATTTTTGTAAGTATTAATTTTAGTAATATTTTTTAAACTGCGCAAAGTTCTTTAAAGTTTATATTGAAGAATTATTTCGGAAAAAGAAAATAACGCCTAAAAATAATGCATTATATTACCAAAAAGTGTTCGGGTATTGGGTACTTTATTACCTTATGCAGGCAATCCTGATATGAATTAAGATTCAATCTGCACTTTAATTAAGGTGCTTGTACATGTATGAAACGGATGATCATTTTATCAATATATGTGAAAACAATATGTAGGATGATATTATTGGAGTTTGTATTGACTTTGAGAAACAATGAAAAGAAAAACCACGCTCTAATGAGATCGAATCAAAGCTTAATATAGTCGAGATAGATCGGCGAGGGATCAACATAACCGGTTAATAACGAACGCGTATATTTACACCGCGAGTCAATGAGCCGCAAAATGCGCCAGATTCGCACACATCTACTATATCCACACACATAAGTCGAACGTATTATCTTTGCACACATACGTGCAAAAAAGGGAGTTAAGGTTATACGCTATTGATTTGCTTTACATATGCGCGTGCAAATATATATTACACACACACACACACACATACGTCCTCACCCACACCCATAACCACCAACACACGCACATGTTTGAGTCATGTAACGCCCCATTATATATCGCATCGGTCTTGGCCGCGATACGCGTCTATATATATATAACATACTGAGCAAAAATTCTTTGTAGGGAGGATAGAGAGAAAATTCAATTGAGCGACGCGTAGAGTGACAGCGCCTGATGGAAATGGAATAGTCACAGTCACGCATCATATGAGGGGAATACGTAGTTCAGTTAATTCTCGTCTAAGCGATTTCCGCGGACGTCGATCACTTTTCCCCGAGTTATATTTATGTATATGGAATTGGAGTTAATTTTTTACTTATATCTACATACATACATACATACATACATACATACATACATACATACATACATACATACATACATACATACATACATACATACATACATACATACATACATACATACATACATACATACATACATACATACATACATACATACATACATACATACATACATACATACATACATACATACATACATACATACATACATACATACATACATACATACATACATACATACATACATACATACATACATACATACATACATACATACATACATACATACATACATACATACATACATACATACATACATACATACATACATACATACATACATACATACATACATACATACATACATATAAATATATATATAAAGCATATTAAATAAGGAACGAAGACTACGTCTTCATAAATCGCCCGTCAGTCGCGAGATATACTGCTGCCTATATATATATTAGAGGCTGCTATATTCGTGAATCTAAACGCTATATATCACCAAAATTAAATGCAAGCAGCTCACATTATATTTTGTGTGTGTGTGGGGGGGGGTGTGTGTATATTATACATGCTATAAGTGTGATTGCAAATTTTCAGCGAATTACGAGAATTGAAATATCGATTTTCAAGTTCAAGTTGCGGTTAAAAGTGATATTAATATGATTCATGAATTATATATTTATCTTCGAAAAAGACATTTGCCTGACATAATAATTGATTATTTAATTATTGAACGTATGTGTGTGTTTGTATATATATATATGATGTCTACTCCGGCCGATACGAGTATATATGGGCGTTACATTACACCATTTATTCAAAGGGTGTATTTCATATATGCAAATACATACTATAAACGTTGGTATAACCGCGTATTATTATAGGCTAAAGCCTGCAAGAGAAATCTGAGGTCGGTTTCTGCGAGAGTGCCGCGTGTAACATTTTCGAATTATTAATTATAATTAATAAAATTTTCATATTACATATATAGCTTAATATGCAATATCATGATTTGGTAAAATATTATTTATTTACAATAAGCTAAAACGTAATAAAGATTTTCTTTAATTAATAATAATATAACTTTTAATAAAAAAAAAGGAGCGCTGGAAGCATGGGATGAAATCAAATATAAATGCTTAAATAACAAAAATATGGGTTTGCCGCGCAGTTTGTGCGGGATTTCTATACTTCCATTGTAGAAAAATTACAAATCACACACACACACACACACACACGCGCGCGCGCGCGCATACAAAATAACCAATGATATCTTTGAGATGTAAGATAAGTGCATATACATATTTAATTATAATCAAGTAAAATTATGAAGCTAGTTAAATATAATTACTGCAGTTGATTGTTGCAGGAAACGAACGAAACTACATGCAGAATTTCTGAAATTTTCCTTTGATAAGTTGAATCGTGTGCAATAAAGTTTAATAAAAAAGAACTGTTCAATATATTGTTTAATAGAAGTTGTTTTTTTTAAATATTATATAATAAAAATTATTGAAAAAGTAGAAAAGATCTAGTACAAAAATGCATAATACGCAGATGAAAATTATACTTTTATATCATAAATTTAAAAATATATAAAATACCGAACTGTATGATTTTTAGTGGAAAGTATAATATATATAATATATGTATATATAATTATATGCATAAAAGATACCAACTTAATCAAAGAGATGGTTTATAAATTAAATAATAATGTTAATACTATAGTTAGAAAAGTTAATTAGTGAAACAGATTATATCTTCAGTGAATGAATTCATAATACGCGTTGTATATAAATGATTTTTATGAACATAAATAAAGTTGGAAAATCTATACCAATGAAATTTAAATACAAATATAAAAACTATAAATATAAATCATTACAATTATAAATCATTAAAATATACAAATATAAATCATTTTTTAAAATAATATATTATTTACGAAATTCAAAAATAAACTTTATTATTTATGAAAAATATAAGAGCAGTAAAATAAATTAATATTATAAATAAGAACCTGAAAATCTTTAAGAACTACAAAGTACACTCTTCAAAGTACAAAAGAGAAATTCCAATAGATGAAAGGTATCTGTATATGTATGATATAAAAATGAATTGAATGCCTCAGTAAGAAATAAACTCAAGTACCATACTGCAGTTTGAAATATTGCACATCATACAGCATTCATACATACATACATACAAACATACATACATATTGTATATATATATAAACAGGAGCAAGAAAGCTCACTGCAAAGATTAGTTTCCTTTCGCAATCAATCATCCTGGATTCTGTCAAAAATGTTTCCGCAAAAACTGCTCGGCCGCGTGTGCACACAACTATACTAATATGCCAAGCGCAGCATGAGCTCCATTACATCTTTCTTTCTCCCTCTCCGCCTTTTCACTCTCTTTCTCTCTCTTTCTCTATGTATCTATCTGTATATATTCTTTTTTCCAACCGCAACGGAAATCTCTCCCTCCAACCTATTCCATTGGCAATTTCTTCACCCGCCGTGCACACACGACCCATCATTTGCTCTCGTTTGGCCAAATGTTCGTTCGTAAATATATATATATATATATATATATATATATATATATATATATATATATATATATATATATATATAAAGTGTTGTTTTTCTACCAATCTCCTTGTTTTTGCGTTTTTTTACAACTATCATAATTCGTTTGCGGTCCGTGGCTCCTCGCGGAAATTTTTACGACTCCGCGCACCCTTCCCCAGATATTCTCGAGCTGTATTATATACATATATTCCGCAGAAACCGTACGTTTTTATTTTTTATTCTTTTTCCATTGTTCCCAGAATTTGCTGTATATTTCGCCCCCGCTGTTATGCGTGTACGCGCGACGGCACAAAAGGTGTATTTTACAGTACACACGTATAGTTTTAGGGGACAATAATATATATGGTGAGGAGAAGAGAAGGAGGGGAAGCTACTGTGTTCCTCCCGAAAAAACAACAAAATTGTACATCAGAGGGCGCGGAGTATCGGGCGACTGCTCGCTATATATTTATCGAATATATAGTTTTCTTTACACCTATGTACATGTACGTATATATACAGCTATATGAAAGTGGTAGTATGGGCGCGCAAGCACGGGAGACAGACCGGTCGTATCTCCCTCGAGCATGTTTGCGAAACGATCGGCGCGATGACGCTGTGCGTTTGTGCGATCGATTAGCTGTTTCATAATGCGCCATTTACTCTTTATGCAATAGATTCGACGATTGATTATTAGCAATATTATAAATTCTTATCCAGTAATATTATAAAGAACGACCTATATCAAATGAGAATTGTTATGTATTCTAATTTATGAACGATAAAGGATATTTTATTAACTTTGATTCGCTGGTGACATACATGGGAAAATCTCGAAAATTCTTAAAACCTAAGTTATATTTTGTAAAAGCAAACAAAAAGATAGTTTATTGTGGAAAAAATCATAATCAACAATAATTATAACAGTTTATTTTTATAATAATTATGAAGTTACAAATCGACAAATTACTATACTTATATTAAGAATTGTTATTAGTTTCAAACTAACTATATGAAATTTATATTCTTATACTCTGATGAATAAAAACAGTTGGGAAACTGTGTTTCAATAAAAAAAAAAAAAATTGAAAGGACAAGTTAATTATTTTTATTTTAGAAATTGAAAAATTTATGAACAGCCGTTTTTTCGTCTCCTTCTCCAGATAACCTATGTGGTTAAGAAAAGGTAATTTAAAGTTGATTGTTAATAAAAGAAATTTGTTTAATGTAAAATTTTGAATAAATGCTGAGATTTTGCCATATATTTATAGATTGTTTCGTTTTAACGTCGTTACTATAAATTCAGACCTAAATTTTGATTAAAAAAAAATCTTTTATACATGCGATCAAGTGATTTCAAGGATCAAGCAATTCGATATGAGAGTGTACAGTATATCATTGCATTATATTCCGACTTAATTGTAGAGCATAATAACTCGGAAATATCCGTGGTTTCGATTGATAAAGTTAAGATCCGGACGGTTTTAGTATAGACGGCCACGGCGCGTCTTTTGCGCGCAGTTCTGTGCACTATATACAGCCCGATAACAGCACTTGCGCACCATATATGTTTATATTACATATATATACTTGCTTCTATATAGAGATATGCGCGTTAATATTCGCGAGCATGCTTCGTCCCCTCGAAGCAGGTATTCCATCTAATGTAACTTGGATTTCATGTTCCGTTAATAATATATCTGTTTCGAATTCGATGCGACGATTACATGGTTAATGACATCTCTGTAAAAAATCGTACATAGTATCCGACTTTTCTTTCTTTTTTATTTTTATTATACCCCTATTATGAGTCCAAATATTGTGTGTGTGTGTGTTTTTTTTTTAAATAAAATGTATATTAGTTTTTAATCAAATTAAAGAACGTTTTAGGTAAATTGCAAATGACACTCTTAATTTTACACAAAGTTCGAATACTCCTTCTGTTTGACTTGTTCTTGTACAAATTATACATAGTAAGCCGAGCTTCATTGGTTAGGTTGTCCAAAAAGTCCCGGATTGATTGAATAAATTAAAAAGTGTGCGTTCCATACGAAAACATAACCAATTTAAAAGTTGTAGTAACGGATATTCTTGACTATGCAACACTGCTCTTGGCTGTGACCGTGATGTTGACCTGCAAGGTCATCTGAAAAACAACTTTAAAATTTTAGATGGTATTCAAATATGAGTCGCGGATATCCTAATAAAAAGTTGTTTTAATTCAATCAGGTAAAACACCATCGTATTAACATCGACAAGCCAGGAATATTTCCTACGTCTATGCTTCTAGTAATTTTGTAGTATGAGACGCATACGTTTCAAGTTATTCAGCCCGTAACTTCTTGAACATTCGGTATAATAAATAAAGCAGATATTTTTTAATACATCTCTTTTTAGATTTGTATAAGTCGAAAAAAATTTCCAATTAAAAAATAACTGCGCTTGCCCTATATCGTTTGTGCATTTATATACACGAACAAAATTACATAACAAACTTTTATATTATCTGTCAATTAAATAATTTAAAATTAACATAGGCACTTCTCCGTTTAATTTAATAAATAAAAGCTGATGATGGGCAAAAAATTAATTAACCGTGATACTATCAATGTGAAAACAACGTAAATTTTATATGTATGCATATTGTATTAACCGTGTACTTAAAATACACGGTATAATTAAATATCTTCCGCTTAGAGACTTAGGATATAAGTACAATATAAAAACGAGATGTAAGTGAATATAGAATGAAGAGAGAGAGAGAGAGAGAGAGAGAGAGAGAGAGAGAGAGAGAGAGAGAGAGAGAGAGAGAGAGAGAGAGATAGAGATAGAGAGGGAGAAATAATGTGTGAAATTCGATGACTTTTGATTTTTAAATATCAGCGAGTAGATGTAGCAGCGTCCAGATTCGCGCACGACAGTCGATGCGCACCATATATATATATATATATATATATATATATATATATATATATATATATATATATATATATATATATATATATTAGTTTCCGAGCACGTCTCGTGACGATGATGAAGGGAATGGGGTTTTGCACACGACCCCTTCCCCAAGTACAATAACGTACCACCGAGGGCTCGCCCTTCCCGCGAGCTGCCAGACCCAATCGGTATGTAATGCATACGTATGTAGATACAATCTCAGCTTTCTCGCCGCGGGATCGGAAGCCCGGCTCGTCCTCGTCGTCGTCGCCGTCGTCGTCGCCGCCGCTGCCGGCCTCAAACGAGGAGTTCCTTGGCGAAGGGCGAGGACGAGGAGGTGGAGGCGGAGGGGCTCGGCCCCCCGGCGAGCAAGCCCTACAAGTAGTCGTCGGGCCGCTCGACCTCGTCCGGCGGGCTCGGCTCCGAGACGCTTAGGATCGGCAGGCCGAAGTGCTGCAGTTGCTGCTGCTGCTGCTGCTGGAGCTCGACGCTGGGCTCGGTGGGCCTGCGGCCGTACTCGCAGCTCCTCGAGTGGCGGGTCGCCTCGGTGAGGGCGGGCTCGTGGCCGCCGCCGGCGGCGACGCGGCGGTGCTGCTGCTGGTGGACCAGGGGCGGCCGACGCCCGGAGGACGAGGCGGTGGAGGCGATGGCGCAGGTGACGCTGACGCCGATCGGCAGCGAGTGGCGGGCCGGCTGCTCGGGCGGCAGCTCGCAGGACCGCCTGTAACACCTGGGCGGAGAACAAGACAGGGGGCAGGTGCGGGGGAGCCCCGCCTTGCGGTCAGTCGGCTTTTCGAAATATCTTTTTATGCATAAACACATATAGGTGTACGGCTAGTGCAGTGATTCTTTTGATTTGCGTAGCTTAATGGCGCAGGCTTGCTTTTATGCGTATATATATGCATATACATACACATATGTACATATACATACATATATACATATTGTTTGCAACAGAGACAGGCAGAGGAGTGCCGCAGGAAGCAGACGTAGGGCTGCGCACAGGTTTCTATCGATCGTCTTCTTATTGGAGGAACAGACGCAGTGGAAATTTCGATTTTTCTTTCTCTATTATATATATAAAGGGATCTCAGGGATTCGTGAGTGGAGCTTTAAGGTGCATATTGCTTTTACATACGTATACCGGATTCAACCGTTTGTGCAGATTAAACTTCAGTCGAGAAAATTCGATATATGTAAATGTAAATCGATAGCAGCCGTAATTCTTTAGTTTGAAAATGCAGTATTATACCAAATATATACTAAAACCGAACTTTAATTGTTCTCTATGTAAATTTGCATGAGATGAAATCTTTTAAATATTTATTTAAAAATAATCTTAAGGCTCTTAAGATAAAATTTTTGAATTTTCTCAGTGGTTCTGCATTTAATGTGTCTTGAAAAATATATATTTTTTTGTAATAGAAATTGTGGCTTGGAAAGAAAAATAAATGCCAAATGGGACTTCGAATTCCGAATGATAATATATTTAGCACTTGAGTCGTTCTATAAAAGTAATCCTGTGCATCGATATGTCTTTCCGATATTAAGTCATATTATAACAGTTTTATTTTATAAGAATTATGCGAGAAAAAATTCTGTTTCTATGAGATCAAAGATCCCTATATTATTTTATAAATAGTATGTAATAAGAAAGATTATATAATTTATTTCTTTGCAATATTCTATTCACATAGCGAATTCAAACATCTTTAAATTATAAGTTCTTTACCGTATGAAGAAGCATCATACGTTTAAGATTAGGGCACCTGTAATCTCATTGACGAGTGTCACAGATTCTACGGCTAAAAGTATAAAATAGTCTTTTCTCGGTTTATTAAAATTATTTTTCATACACTTCTTGTAAAATAAAAGTCTTATAATATTTTTTCTGAATAGCCGAAAGACCGCCGATACATATTATAGTTTGTATGGAACAACTCAAACAACTAAATACATATTATCTTATATTAGGGTATACCTATTTTACAACTGATTTTATCAGCGAAAATATAAAGAATTTTTGAATAATTTAAAAATTTCATTGTAACAAAGCAATGTATAGATAACCTATAATAGAAATTTTTAATTTCTATCTAATTTTAATATAATTCAATTAAGTGATTTGTTTGAGCCTAGATGTTTTTCAAATTAAAATCATAGAATATTTATCTCAATTGACATTTTAATCGAAAATACGATTAGCTTCCTTAGTTTATGAAAGGTTATTTAATTTTTTAAGACATTTTTATTTCTCTTAACATATAAAGTTTACTTTTCATCAGCAATATAAATATTTTAACATAAAAATTGAAATATTCTTAAATTTCTTTTCAAGATGAATTAGAAGATTTACTCTAAAATAAAGCGAAATATTTATAAAGGTCAATAATGAAATATTTCTTTGTTTTTTCTATATTGATATCGTACATTTTCATTTCAGATGAATTCTTTTTCTGTCACCGAAACTCTAAAGTTTCGATGACTATTTTCTCATACTTATTAAGTTTGTGTAAATTCGTCGAATATCTCGAGTATGGTTGTAACTGTTACAATTCATAATTTACCATAATTTGTTTCTTTTTATTAGATGCAACAAATCATTTCAAAAATTTCTCAAATTATTTTATAACGTATGAATAAACATATATAATAAAATTATAACGAATTAAAATCATCGTTAACAATGGATTTTGAATGAATTTGTTAACAATGTTTTCAGTTCATTATAATTTTATGATATGCGTCTATTCAAGCGTTACAAAAAATTTGAGACGTATTATCAATTATAACAGTTAGAATCATACTCTAAATGTTCGATTAATTTATACAGACTTGAAAAGGATGATGACATAGTCACACCGAAACGTTATCTGGACTAAGACAATTAAATCTATATCTTTCACGAGCGCTTAGAACTATGGAGATTATCTAGATTACTGCAATTATTTTAATAATTAGTCAAGACCGTGCCATTACATATACATTGTGAACCCGTTAAAACAAAATTATATAATTAATGTAAAACTGTACATTGTTATATATAATAGCAATTTTTTAAACTTGTATCATTCTAGAAGAACTAATTAATTAATTACATACAAGCATGGTTTTTGAAATCAAAGATAAAATTCTCACGGGGCTCTCGTTGTTTTGGATTTTCTCCACTGAAGTGACGTTGATATTTTATTTTTATTTGTTTTGAGATTAGTTCGCATACAACAACGTGCAGAAAAATATTGTAAAACGACAAGGCATTTAACAACGAGCGTGCTCTATAACGCAACTACGATGTTCGTTGTTCAATTACACAGGTAAGTGGCATTGCACAGTACATACATATACATCGACGGTGTGACAAATTTCAAAACGGTTGGGTATCATTGACTTTGACAATAATAATATTAAGTATATTAAGTGAAACGTATATTTTGCACAGACAATCATCCAGAAACATGCACAAAGAAAGTAGTTTCAGAAAAATGATTTTTAATACTTTAATTAAAAATTCGTCTTCACAATTTTGTTATTGTATTTTCTAAATTAATTTTATACACTTATATGTTAATATTCTTCATTCATTTAGATCTCTGATTTGTCGTAACGTTAAGGTGACTTCATAGATCATTACCTAATCTTATGATAGATATAAATAAAATACATTATATATATATATATATATATATATATATATATATATATATATATATATATATTAATTATTCAGATTTTGCATCCTGTCAAGAAAGAATAGGATAAGCATGAAATAAAAGGACAAAAAATTAATTTGCAAAACATAATTTTGCGTTAAGCGTGTGGAACGGGGGCTGAATATTAATTCATATATAATATCTAAGTCTCGGTATTTTTATAAAATTAATTAGAAATTCATGATTATTTATCAAACATTACTTTAACACCCAGAAAATATTGAACCAATATGTAAATAGCTTAAACAAAGTGGCTTATTAAGGTTAGAATTTGACAGATTATGTTAATAAATTTAAACTTATTTTTTTAAAAACTCGGGCCCTTACTTATTTCAGCGAAGGTCTTGCTTGAGACAGTCATAATCGATGGAGCCACTTTAAACATTACAATTTTTTTCTAAAACTCTTTCCTTCGTGAACAAATAATTTTTTCCCTCCATTTTTGTGTATAATACAGATTAGCATAAACCCTTATTTCTAATGTAGATCATGAAATATTGTTTTAATGAACGAATGGTACGAATTGGACCAAGAATTATGTCATTTTCCATGAAAAACAAGAACAATTTTATGTTTTAAACTTAATCATATTATAACATCATTGATTATTTATAGAAATAAATATTTCACTAATTAATACTTTTTTTATAACAAAACATTTATAGTTCTGTACTTATCATTAAAAATAAATCAGAATTCTGCTGTCTATGTAATACAATAATATATTTTGTAAAAATTTAACAAAAAATTTTGTAATTTTAAAGATCATCGTATAATTGTTCAGAATTAACTTTTACTTTACACAAACTCGATAGCCTATTCATTCAAGAATTAATTTAAAATTAATTGGCATCAAATTAAATTATATGAAACTTTGTGCCTTGTATTAACCGAATCTTTTGACCGTAATTCGTCAATAAATAAGTAGCCTCTCGCACATAATCTCATTTCATACAATCATATATCATGACAATGGTTGTTACAACTGACACTTTTGCATTAAAAGTAAGGAAATTACATTAATTTAAAATTATTTTTCTAAATATGACCAAGAGCTAGTTCCATTCTAATTTATGAAATAGATTAAAAAATAAATTAGTATATGAAACAAAATAGTAAAAAAATTATGATAATCTTTAAGAAATCTGTTTAATTGATCAATCATTAAAAAATGTTCAACTGTTTATTAATATTAAATAAATTATTTATGTAATTTATTTATTCAAATCTTATACAGAATCAATTAAACATTATCTCTTATTTCAAAGAGGTAAAAAAAAATTTTAATACAAAGGCAAACACAATAATTTTATGTAATTATAATTTATAAGAAAAAAAATAATATAGGAAATCATACATAATACAACCACAATAACATATAGTATCAATAAACATAATTGTAATGCTGGTGACAAAAAATAAATATTACAATTACAAAGAGTATGTATATATATATATATATATATATATATATATATATATATATATATATATACAAGCACGAGGTGATGTGAAATAACGATAATATTAATAATATAATAACAATAAAGAATAAAAAGAATGAATAGAACTAAAAACTATATTGACTCAAGGTGATTAGTTGTAACAATAATAACAATAATAATGATAATAATAATTGGAATAATAATAATGACAATAAAATGAGCGACGCTTTAAACGTGAGTATTCGTCGAGTCTTCACCTCTCGTCGACAGAAGCGGGCTGCCTGACTGGGCAGCGCACGTAGTCGCGGCCACTAGCGGCCGCGGCCCGCCAACCGGCGAAGCGCCTCGCCGCGTACGACGACTGATGATGCGACACCGCGGTGGGCGACGGCCGGATGGCGACGCTCGGCGTCGCGGGCGTCGCCACCGCCGTCACCGTCGCCGTGCACACAAGCGTCGACAGGTCCCTGAAACAGAGCAGAGCACGCGAGGATTATAACGGTCTGAACAGTCCTCCTCTCGTCCGTCCACGAGAGCTCCACTCGAGCCGTGGTAGTATAATACGTGGAAGCAATGCAACTACATGTTGCCGATATCGCCGGGTAAAAGAGATTCGTTTATTTCTTTACTTAATAAAATTATGTTTAATCACGAATTATTTTCCCGTCGGCAATTTTAATTGCCACAAAAATGAACATTCGGCGATGTCAAATATTAAATCTAATATGAGATTTTACAGATCATATTGTGATATCTCCCTCTCTCTCACTCTCTCTCTCTCTCTCTCTCTCTCTCTCTCTCCATCTGTCTCAATTAAATCGCTGATTGATGATTAGTGTTTATAGTATATTCGTGAATTAATGCATATTAACTTTAAATTTCAGTGGTGATTGAATTTGCACTAGATTCTTACAACGTATTGCAATGAATCACATTTATAAAGGAAAGATAAATATTTACTTCGACCTTTAAAACTATAAAATCTTATATTGAAAGATACTAAATAGAAGTACTGAAGTTATTATATCAATAAAACTAAAAAAGAAAACCATAAAGCAGTAAATCTGATCGGTGATCTAAAGAAATCAATTTTCAGCAAAAGTTTTTAGATCAGAAACCTGCACTGGTATATAAAGGAGGAAGAAGTAAATGCCAGAATAACAAAATGTAACAGAGTGGAGCAATATCCTTCCATCGTCGTTATAAAAGAGGCTGTTACTGTAGAGCTGCTAATTGTCCGGCTTTTAAGAATTAGCTTTGTGAATTAACATCGTATCTGCTGCTAATATTTCCGGCAGGAGGGATATAGACTTGCGAATTGTACCGCGAATTCAATTTCTTTTCTTGACAGTCGAAGCACACTAGAACAGATGCAAACAAGTGTCAGCTTCCGACGTGGTATCTTTCTAACTTATCGAATGGCTTGTTCATAGAAAGAAAAATTGTAGTAGTCCTATAGGCCAATGATAATTGTAGCAGGACAATTGATTACTTCCTTGTCCATCTCTGCAGTGTTACTGGTGCAAATGTTGCAATTATCATGAAAACAATATTAGTAAAGAGGTGATCCATATTAATTCGACATTCGTTTTAAGACTGCAGCTATTTGGATTTCCAAATCACAGCGAAATACAGTTAATAAATAGTAAGTTGTCACATATTTAAGTATTTAATAGTAAGTTGTGACATATGGATCTTGAAATAGTATTGTTTCACTTAGATGACAACATTACATATGTAATTTGTTGTTCGAACGAGGTCAGAGCTGATAGTGGAGATATGTTTGATGATGTAAATGGAAAAATGAAGGATGACCTAGTCGTTATCGGTGACTTTAACACAATTATTGAATGGTAGAATTGAGTAATTTGACTCAAAATGAAGGCTTAGAAGGCCTTTTTACTGGAAGCAATTCATGAGGAAGGGGGTAATAAAATATTTCAAAGCTCACATATTGGAGTGCATGTAAGCTATCCAAAATGAATGGTGAAGCTTTGAGAGAATTCAAAATAGTATGTTACTATCTGTACGAGCTAAGGCCATAATTAGTAGAATAAGAAGAAGACATAATGGACACTGGTGGATGGAAGAAATAGCTAAAATTTAAAATTTCTATATTTTTTATGTCTAGTACAAAGGAACAGATAACATAGTGATGATCGTGTCAAATATTATTACATGGCGATGAAATCTATCAAACACCATTTCTAGGAAATGTTATGAGAGGAGATATAGAATACTATATGGGGATTAGTATACAGGATTGTTGCTTGATAAACAAGAGGCCCACTTCTCAATACACAACTTCAATTTTGAATATCACCTATGTTTTTCAGTGTATGCAAATATTCTTTTTAATTCATATGAATTTAATATAATTATATAAATGTACTGAAAAGTAAATCGCAATTGTAAATATCCATGCAGTTTCGCATTTTACATTGCACTAAAATCAGTTTATGTTGGGGCACGCTCAGTTTTGAGTCTATCTACATAAAATTGAAAAGGCCTGCACTATGCCTACTGTTGTGCCTCTGGGACAATGCACTTCACATCTATTTTAATTGTAAGGTATAAAAAGAAGAATATCGCAAGAAACATAAAGTCCTTTAAACCGAATAAGATTATCTGGTTAACGCTAAATCGTGAGTATATTAAAATATAAATATTACAATGAATTTTTGCCTTTTACAATGAATTACAATGAATTACAATGAATTTTTACCTTTAAAAGGGGCCAAAATAATCGAGGTGCCGACATAAAATTCTAATTTCTTTGCATTTATTAAAAACAAATTCATTAGTCACTGTAAATATTTGAAACTATTTTAGAATCTTATATTATTATTTCAGAAAAAAGAATAAAAAAATAATTGATACATCATTTATGTGCATTAATAAAAACGATTAAAGTAAGAGTTCGGTAAATCAACATAGGGGAAAAAATAAAAACTGAGAATTTTCTGGTAAACATATATGCCATATGTGTGCTTAACGCTCCGTAGGGAAATTAGGAGAGCTGCAGCCCGTATAAAGTGCTACGACTACTGCCGAGGTGTATTTCTGCTTCGCAGTGCGAATTTAGACTAGTTTAGTTTTAGAGGATCACATTCTCTTGGGGCACGACTTTTTTTGCAAACTAACGCTGATTTTCATGCAGGCAAGTTTCATATATGCTTGCGCATTCTGTTTGCGGATTATATCAATGTTTTTTATCGTATTAAATATCTTACGCAAGTTATTTCATTGAATATTCTGACAAAGTATACAAACAAAATTTATCGATAAATCTGTTGTAGAAATAAGTAATATTAATAAAATTAATAACAGTAACAAATTAATTAAAGTTCTCGACAAAATTAATTGGATAGTATATGAATAACATTGCGAGTCAAATAAATTTTTCTGATATTCTTTTGTAAAAAGTTTTATCGTTTGATTATTTCAAGAATTATTATAAATCAAAGGTTTTATTAATTATTTGCTCGAAAGTTCTACAATGACATATTTATTTTATTTCTGCACGAAGTAAAAAAAATTGTATATTTAAAATTTTATACTAGATTTATATTCAAACATTATTACACAATACTCTAGAGAATATAAGGATTATAAAAATGGAGCTTTAAAAAAAAAAAGAAACGAATCACGTAAAACACAGATTATGAAAGTCAACTAGTTTTATAAAGTTTGTACAATTGAATGAGTTTCAATAGTATAGAAATAACGAAATTTCATTTCTAAAGTTTTGTTTCTTAATATATATTCTTATTAAAGCGTACTATATAAATTTAAAATTTATTCAGAACAAAAATGCATTTTCTTTGTAAATGATCTAACATATATAATACAAATATAGGATTACAGATTTATTGTAAAAATAAAAGTATTATTAATTTTGTCTATATTTTATTATTACTTCATTTTGTTTAAAAGATGTTGGACTGACTATAATCTAAGAACATCACGTAGCTCGTGATGATGGAGGTAATAATAATAATAATAATAATAATAATAATAATAATAATAATACAACAACAACAATAACAGCAATAATTTCTATCTACCTGGAGGATTGGTGCTGAATGGAGCCGGAGTCGAGGAGGGACGCCTCGTTCTTAGGATTATCAAGGCTGTTCTGCCTCGTCTCCGTGTCGTCGCTTTTCTCACTGTCGTCCTGATTCGACTTTAGGAAGGTTTCGCGATCGCCGTCCGTGCTTCCGTCTTCGCGGGGGTCGGAGTTCTGCCGATTGCTCGAGGCTAGAGGGAGATTATCTGCACTGCGAACCTTGCGGCAGAGCCGCGACGTGGAGCCGTGCCTTCGCAGGAATTCCTGGGGGAGTGACGGGGGAAAGGAGGAGAGGTCAATTTTACGGTATTAATATACGTTATCTTTCATTTTGGAATTGCGACGAAAACACGAGGTTAAGTTGTACTTTTAGCGTTCTATTTTTTTTTTTTAAACATTAACAATAATATATTTGATTCATGATAATTATTGATAATATTTTTAATACAGAATATATTGTTTTAAAAATTGAAGAAATAAATAAATAGATGCAGCTTACATAATATATAAGATAATATGAATGATATGGTTTCATATAACTTGAAATGCAATATTAATTATTCGGATAAATTAGTAGAAATATCAATTAATTTAAATTTGTCAATTTTAAACCTTAAATCTAAACATTTAGTATCTAAGCTTAAAAAATAAAGATTACATTCTATAGCATACAACACTGACATAACTAAATATAAATAGTAAATTTCGACAATGGTGTGAAAATAAATTTTTTTTATTCCTCGAGATATCTTTCACCCGAGCGACAGGAGGAATGAAAATTTCGCGAAATAAAAATAAAATTTTCACGCAAGTGTCGAACTTTACATTACGCCATGAGAACTAAAAAATCACGTCAAAGCTCTGATTTTAAAGTTACAGCGGTGGAAACAATATTCAAATATGCTGACATTCACTTTTTTCTATCAATAAATAACAAGTATATTAACAATCTAACACTTAAGATAGCAAATATAATTTAAATCTTCATCAATATTCAAAGTATAACGCTTTTAGTTGGCATATACAGGATTCAGCTCGATATTTTTATTATTTTATATCTACACATTTATTAACATTCTATAATTTTGAAACATATAATAGAGACGAATAACACAGAATTAACTACCTACTGAGGGTAAAATTCAAAGTAAAAAGCTATTAAGATTTGCTTTATACTTACAATCATATGTAGTATTTGACATATATATTATATTTTTTCTTCATATAAAAGGAGTTTCCAAAATTCCGGAACTTAAATATAATATTATGCAATTCTAATGAGCCTATACGCTTATAGAATTGCTAAACAATTATAGATCTACATTTTATTAGATTGATGGTAAATTACAAAAATGAAAATTATAATTCTTAATTGGTATCTAATACACATTCATTTTTTCTGAGCAAAATGTTCAAATAAATTAACCATTTTCACTTCTGAAACTAATTTACTGATTTATATTGCGTTTGCAACTTAAAAATTTCGTATTTGTTAGAAACTTCATATCTATCCCTGTACCATTTTTTACAATAACGGTTGTCATATGTTAAAGTATGTTACAAAATATATTAACTTAGGTCGGTCCAAGTAAATATAACCTCATACATAAAATTTTTTTTTTACATTGAAAATGTAGAATTACATGCAAACAAAATAACATATGTGGAAAGATTCACTCTACTGGTTTCATTTAAAGAACAATGTATTTGTTTACATCTTATTTCTTAAAAGTATTATATTATATTTTGTATTATATTTCTTAAAAGCACACTTTGAATATTATCCACATGTTACAGTATCTCAAAAGTGGTTGGCACATTTCAAAAGTAATACATTTTATATCTAAAACAAAGAGCGTCCAGACCACCTAAAAAAGATTCAGGATGAAGAATTAGAGGCATGCCTCGTTAAATATCTGTGTCATGTGCAATAAGAACTTATTACATCATTGAAACTGATATAAGCCAAACCATTTCCAAGAGTCTAGGTAAACAAAGTACTTCTCTAAATTTGGTGGGAAAAAAAGGATGTGGTCTACTATGAACTGCTGACCAAGGCCAGGCAGTTGATGGTCCATTCTGCAGAACACAATTGACCATTGCGAAAAAAACGTCTAGAATAGAAGACGAGAGATGACAAATTAATTTTCCATCATGAAAATGCTCGACCACACGTTCCTTATTGTGCCAAAAATTATTTGGAAAACAGCGGATGGAAAATTCGACCCCATTTGTCTCATAAGCTAGACCTTGCCCCTTCAGACAAGTATGTGTTTTGGCCTATCAGAATGTCCTTACTGGAATACGCTTCACTTCAGTCGAACATATGAAACATTGGCTTGATGCATTCGTGGCTTTAAAAGACGAAAAATTTTCTCATTTGAAAATAGCATGTCTTTTCAACATCTCTCGTGAAATCGTTCGTTTGATTTTGCTCAAATATTTGATGGGTATACTATACGTTGGAACTCGTCTATTTCCGATAGAGTTGAATTTATTTAAAAAATCTTACCCTAAACTGGTCGTTGAAGATATTCTGAATCGTCTCAATTCTGATTTTCTCGATAATGAGAGTGGAGGGTTATAAAAGGTGATGAGACATATATATATATATATATATATATATATATATATATATCGAAGAATATGAAACACCAATGAATCAATAACCATTGGAACGGGTGAACAAAGATTACTCGAAATTCTAGAAGAAAACCACGATAAAGAGGATCGGAAATCAAAATGGACAATCAAGATCAACAAAAACTTCTATTTAATTTTTTTTAAAGAACTTGCATGAATATGTGCTACAATAGGCAGAAATTATGACGAGTAAATTAGTGAATTTTTCATGACAGCGATACGTTATTTCACCGAGCCACGATTCTCAAGGCCAGACGCTCGATAAGTGTCATGGATGACCGGTCGCCTTACTGAGTCGAGCTCCGTAAGCTTCATTTTGACTTCGTGAATGTCATCGAAAAAATCTTTGTAGAAGTCATACTAAAAAGTAACTAGAAAAAAAATCGTTAATGATTCAAAATTTTCCGATTTATTACAGATTTCCTATTACGTTTCTTTTCAGAATATAGATTTTGAAATTCGGTTGAGGCTCCCAACAAAATCTGGAAGTTATTATTCGCGTACTTAATCTTAAGCATTTTAGGATTTGATGTGATAAAATTTAGAAATTTGTTCAAATGGTTTTACTAGATGGCATAGAAATTTGAGAAAAATGATGATTTATATAATAAACTGTCCAAGAGAATATGTAAATGATCAATACCTTTCCAGATGGCCTGAAGAGAGAAGATATGAGATAAGTTAGCATTAAGAGAACACTACTAACTTTAAAGTACAAAATAAAAGGAATATTGGAAATATGTTAGAAATATTATAAAGAAAATTTAGTTTTTCTACCATAAGTAGGCATTATTACCTATAATTTAATGTAAGTACATACGAAATCTTAATAAAGTGGCCGTAGGGTTCCAATGAAACCAATGGATAAAATGAGCTCAAATTTGAGGATATTGTTGTTCAATATATTTATTTTCGTACGAACAAAAAAATTTCATTTTAAGCAAGTAGAAAAATTTTTAACTATAAACATGTGAAAATTATATGTATTTTATACGTAATTCTAATGGTAAAATATATAATAAAATATAAAATATAAATATATATATATATATATATATATATATAAAACCAATAATATATATATATATATATATATATATATATATATATATATATAATATATAAAATATAAAATCATGTAGATTGAAATAGGTTTGAAATTTCTTCAAATTCCAGGTAATAATGTCTACTTTATTATAGAAAAAATATGTTTTGTATATAATAATTATGATATATTTCAAATATGTTTATTATTTGGTAATTTAAAGGTGATGTATCCTTTTAACTTTAAGCTTTTGAGGGCCGGAATGATGCCATATGGTGCATTTTTTAAAAGTTCATTGCAAGAGTACTTTTATATATTAAAAATTGTGGAGCATCGAAAAAGTCATAAATTCTGATTTTTAAAATTGTTCTATTACAATTTTTTTAGTTCTGCTGTAATTGTTATCTACCCTGATCGAAAATTTTCAAGTTTGATAATGGCAATCACCGATGGATGACGACTAGTCATGATTTATTTATCTACAACTACAATAGCTAAAACACGTATATAAGTTTAATTGCGATTCGGGCCAGAATTATACATATATATTCTAGTTCTTTTCATTCATTAGTACTCAAAAGTGGATTTTTCTAATTATAAAGATGCAATTTGAATAAAATAATATAATAAACTATAAGTCTTCTTATTGAAAATATTTTTGTTAGAAAATAGAAAATTTTATGAAAAATTAAAAAAAATCGAAAAAGAATCGAAAAAAATAAAATTAATAGAATACGAAAATTGATAAAAAAATAACTCATGCATTATCATCCCGGATGGGCATGACGCCATGTGATGTCATGGATTGAGTTGACATCATTTGACTTTCGATTGGCCCTGACATAGAGATAAGAATAGAACTATAGAGATCCGAAACCAACTAATTTTCAAAAATTCCGGCCGTCTAACATTTAATTATGTTCGGAGGATTGGCAAAAAGCACTATTTCGTTGATGTGACTTTTGTTAGTGCATAAGACAATCGTTAGTTTATAGTGACATTGATTGTTTTGCAAAAAAGGTTGCATAAAAGTTACCCATAGCTGTAATTTTTCCGACTATTCCCAACTCCAACTTTCATTGTTTATAACTCATCAAAACATTCATACGATTATGGGTTTATGAAATAATTCATTGTTTGTTTAAAGCTTCGAAACGTCGCAGAGTGCATCATCCGACCGGACATTAGAATTCAGCCACATGTTGTTCGAAGGTATCTAGGAAAATAGATTTTAACACGCAGAAAATCTTTCCGTATACGTACATCCAAATTTTGGCGTCCACCTCGTTCCATCCGACGTAGTGTTCGTTGTTATACTTGTTTTGCAATTCGTGTAAATTTAATTATATGCAACTATTTCTCACTCCGCTCGTACACCTGTATCATAAGTCCCGTGCGTATGTCAGCGATCGCGGCGCGCGACACCCGTGGAAAAGCGTTTGTGCCGCGTTCGCGCTGAGCTTTCGCCCGTGAGACCGACATCAAAGGCATACGTACGGCAGGCGCGTATTGCCGCTGTTGCGCCGTGGGCGCCAGCAAATCTGCATATCCTGGCAGGCGAGCGCGCGCATTAATTGAACTTAATGGATCGCGAAGGAGACCGAGCGAAAGCTCCCCTCCCTCCCCGTCCCTCGGGGATCACGGAATCGAGCGGATTTCGTATACAATGACGCGTGTTAATTGTGTGTATAGTGGCGAGTCACGTAAAGGCTTCGTGTATTTATAATTATATATGGTCGGATGCGGTCGTGCATAGAGGTCAGCTCCGACCTCGGTGCTGTGTGTATAATAAAGCCGCGGCGAAAATCTTGAACGCGCCCCCCCGACCAAATGGGGGACTCGATAAGGGTAATTCGGCCGAGCGCGCGAGGTTTTGGCCATACAAGGACTCGACCGAGCGCGCGCTGCTGGTATACATGTGTATATAATAATAATGAATCATAATTAATAACAACAATGATAATAATAATAATATTAATAATAATAATAATAATAATAATAATAATAATAATAATAATAATAAAGGAAGAGCCTCGGGCAGGCCTTTCGTCTCGCATCGCCCGCGACAATTCTGCGACCAACCAATTGTACATATATGAACTGTACATATATGAATAGAAACAGTGCAACTGTACGCACACACATGCAGATACTACGCACAGCCAATGTTTGTCTCTCGTACGATCCCTCGCTTTATCGTTATTATCGACTCGCATTTCTCTCAATGCCTCACGGGATTGCGAAAATGTCGTCTATATATATAACACGACAGACGGTGGAGATGCGCGTGACCGTAAATACTCAACCCGAATGAAATAGTGTCGAGACCTCGTGGGTAAGACATTATACGTATATAGACAGAGACGTAGAAGCATCCTATTATGCGGTAGCTCATTAGCGTCGTTTCAGCAATGTATACCAAAACTATATGCATGTATATATATATGTGAAATGAGTCCCTGAGGGCTAGTTGAAGTGACTCGAAATTTTGGACTCAAGTTAATGGAATATAGGTAGATAAGCTAGGCAGTCAGATTGTCCTTCGTTAACTATTATACTAGTTTTTTTTTCAGGCTAATTAAAGCCATCACAATCTTATGTTTCAGATTCTACAGGGATCATGATAAACAAGGACAGTTTAACTATCATTCTGATAAGATTATATAACGATGAAAATATTTGATGGTTTGTGAAAAAGCAATCGGCATAAGTATTTAAACTTTCTTAAATTTATTAGATCTAGGAATTAATGAGCTGTTTAAACCATTTTTAAGCTATTTTTTAAAAATGTATATTTGATTACTGGTTTTTAAATTTTCTATTATTAAAAAATTTTTTTATATTATTATTACTATGTAATAATTAAAGAATGTGTATGTAACTATCATTTCAAGTCTTTTTTCAATTTACAAATTCATTTATCCAACGGAATATCGTTTAAATTTATTTGTGTTATTGACGAAATGCGAATTTGCATATGTTTATTGTTTTCGATTTTCTCGTTATCCATTTAAAGTTATGAACGCGATCAATCAATTAGACACCAAAAACAAAATTAATAATTACAAATTCTTTTATTTTTAAATTTATAAACTTTTTTATCTAGTATTTTAACTTGTTTGAATGCATTGCTTATTACGTGAGAAGTGTAGATTGCTTTCGTAATATAGACATCAACAAACTTAGCATATGTTAACATTTCTAATTCGTGCTCTTTGCAAAATGCAATCAATCACTTTGATTTGACAAAACAGTTTCACAAAATGGCAGTGTTCTAACAATATTTAATCCGCCAATAAAACATTTACATAGAAATCTAATAACTATGTCTAAGCGGAACATTCTTCATACAATTGCTTATTATATTACCGATTTCTTTGCCAAAAATCTCAAAAAGCTAATGATGCCGTTATGCGTGGTTTCAATATAGATGTGACGATGTACTTTAGATGAGAAATTTTAACTTTTTAGCGTTAATTAGCGTTCATTATAATGTAACTTTCGTTCTAATCTAATTAATTTAAAAAATTCATTGATATTAATCAAAATAAAGATAAAAAATATATGGAGTTTGATTACAATATGAAATATTTAAAAAAAATACATGCTACTTTGTAATTTATCCCTTGTGACATTTATAATGCGTCGGAATAAAAATTTCTCCAATAATTATTTTTTACAAATACTCGTTCCTTCTTCTTCGTTGCTTTTACGTATATTTATTTATTTTCTATTAAGACTACAAAAAACACACTAAAGATTTCAAAATTTTATACCGACCGTTTCTTATGTTAGATTCCGATTTTATTATTTTCGAATGTATATGTGGTTAGATAAAGTCAGCCGTACTGGAGGTAATAAAAATAAAATCGTTCAGCGTGAGAAATATGAATAAGCTTTAATGGCGAAATAATAAAAGCATTTTAATCTCTGGATTTTCATAAGCTATTTCTATTCTTATAAATAAACTTATTAAAAGCTCGAGAATTTTTCAAAAAATCTCTTCAGTCTCTATACAGGAATCAGTCTATTTGTTTCTTACATAAATTGTGAGCCGATGCAGAGCAAGGCAAAATATTTCGTAAACAAATCTAATAATCGCGCCGATTGCATCCGTTGGCATCGGATACAGAGTTATTGGACGAATTTACTAGTTATATATACGATCGTACAGAGAGCTCGGCTATCTGACCAACATACTTATATATCGATCTTCTTGGTTATATTATATACGTTTCAGTTACAGCGGCCTTGAACTTTAACACTCGCAACGTTCTCGTTCGCGTTATTACTGATTCAAGCGCGAGCCGCGTGGCCGGGTGGGGGGGGGGGCGGAGGCTCACGCGTTCCTCGTCGCGTTTGCAAGGAAATTGAATTCGTTTATATAGGGCTTCCCCAGGACATTTTGTCAGCCCGTAGCTCCTTTTAGTACGTCTTTAATGCTCCTTTTTTTAGCACCCCCTGACGTCACGCGCACACACACATCATCAGGATTCTTTATATATAAAAAATACAAGCGTCGTGCTTCTCGAGACGATTGGGGTAGATGGTATTGTCTTTTCTTTTCTGAGAAAGCTTCGCTATTTGTAGGATGGATATATAGGTTCCGTTTTTCTCGGCATATTATTCTTCCCCCGATACAATAGTTTTTCTCATAATAAGTAGCAGAAACTACGTGCGGCGATCGCTATTGATACTTGCTTCGTATTATTATATGGTATATATGCGTAGGTGATATCAATTAATACTGTGCTATAGTATATGTATACGCTATATTGCATTTCAAGCATATGATCTATATTAATACTACGGTACTGCTGAATTGATTTTTTTACTTTTTATCGAGTACTTCTGTCTGTGACTAAACTATTTTTAAACCACTATGTTGTAGCATTTATGCATTCCTCCATATATAAAAAGTAATCATTATTTGTTACCAGGCTTAAAAGCTATAAATTATAACATTTCTAAAACTATGAAGTGGATTTAATTTTGCGACTAATTGAATGTTTTGTGGAGCAAATCAATGTATACAGACATTTTCATCAATTGAATTTTTCATATATATATACTATTTAAGCTAATACTAATGAAGCGAGACAAAACAATACGACTACATTCTACGAAATCACAATTATTTGCTGAAAACAAAAAGAAAACCTTAAACACATGTTTCTATAAAAAATTATTCTGATATATGACCTCTGATATATAATATATCAAAATAAGTAACTTGTGCTAAAATCAAAATTTTATTTGTACGTTACGAGTGAATTTGAAAGACTGCTTTCTTAATTTTGTAATTATAGTCAAATTCGTCAAAAACACATCTTGATTTTAGTAAAGTCGCTTTTGATCGACGACCAGATTATTGTAACGAGATATAAATAAAAAAACTCCGCATTTCCTCTCGCTAAGCATATAAAAAGGTCGATTGGGTCACAGGGTTTCGAGGGGGAGCGGCGGATGGATGAGAAAAAACTTACCTGGGACAGGAAGCCGGCTACGTCGATGGCGCTGTTAACGCGCGGCCTGGTGGTCCTTGGCCAGTTGACGCCGACGCCGACGCCGATGCCGCTGACGCCGCCGCCGCCGCTATCGACGGAGTCCACGTGATGGTTCGACCAGTGCAGATGCTGCAAATGCGAGATGAGAAAAATTGGGGTTTCGGGCGCGGCTAGCCAAGTAATTGTCGTAAAAACTGTTAATTTCTCGACTCCTCTCGGACATATCCAGTGCGTGTGCCTCGTTATAGAAATCTCTCTCTCTCTCTCTCTTCTCTCTCTCTCTCTCTCTCTCTCTCTCAATCTTCCTTTCTCACTCTCTCTCTCTTTCTTAATTTTCCTCTCTCTCACTCTCTGTCTGTCTCTCTCTCTCTCTCTCTCTCTCTCTCTCTCTCTCTCTCTCTGTCTCTCACTCTTTCTCAGTCTCACTTTCTTCTTCTGTTCGAGGATTCGTTCCGCATGAGAAACGGGGATTTGTCCTCTCAAGGGAAAATGCCGCAATTTTATCCCGAGTGAATCTAATTTCGTGTTTCTATGTGTGATATACCGTGTGGTTTGCGATAAACGCGAAAAAGAATAATCAAAGCCAGTTTCGATGTTTTGTTTTCTTTGTTGACGATCTTTCTTAAATTTTTTTTAACGCTCTCCACTTATCTTTTAAAATTGAAAATTATTCGTTCAACGGAGATATAAAAGGACTTTTACCAGATTAAATCGATAAGATTGATTGCACGATTATAGGGAGAAATATATATATATATATATATATATATATATATATATATATATATATGCTCATAAAAGAACTATTGCTTTATAAATAACACATGCGTGCCCGTGCTTCTGGATTAATCGCTGAAAACACGAAGCAGCATAACAGTTAAGCATAATAAATCGATTATCTGGAATTTTGTACGCACGTTATGGCCGAACCGTCGTCGCAGGCCGCGCAGTTTTAATGGGGGAGGGGAGGGGGGAATTTTAATAGGGAGTAATAAATTTCAATCGTGGATTACAAAAATGCATTATATAATGCGCTCTTTATTCGACCTTGCGTTATTAGCGTCACGCGCCGTTCAACGGTGTCTTATTTTAACTTAATTACATTTCGTATACAGTGCAAAATTTTCATATTATCACCATCGCTCGTTTATATATATGCACTAGGTTTCGTGCAACCGCATGCACGTGCGAAGCGCGAATATGTATTATGCACATGAATTATGTTAAAATCGCAATTTTTCCGTTATAGAACCAATTAGTATTGTATCCTTTTTTTTTTTAATCAACTCGCGATAAAATTATATAGAATCCTTAAAATTAACTATTCCTTTGTATCAGAAACGTGAATTATAATATAATAAATTTTTACCCTCAAAAATCGAAAAATCGACTATTGTAAATAATGTACTCTTGCGTATTGTAAAAGAGTCAGTAAAGCTCATAAAGCCGGTAAAAGATGTAATGCAAGAGGTATTTGACAAAAATTCTATTCAAGATCTATATTTAATAAGATGCGGCCGAAAAATTTGCAAACTCTAATTTTTTATAAAAACATTGGTTTTGAACAACGTCTATCAAATTATTTCCTTTATCGAAAAAAAATTATCCAATATTTATTCACGAATAATAAATTAAATATGATGCATCAAAGTATCCTATTAGTCTTAATGACCAAAAGGAGTTACTGCGTTGTTAAAATCCTCGGATCGACTAAATTTGTTTAAACGGATTTGGAGTTTTTAATCTTACATTTTGACTACGAAGAAAATGACAGTAAACGTTTTTATTAATAATTTAACTTTTTAAAACGCCTTAAAAAACTAGATAAATCATTAAAATGAAATTACAAGAGTCAAAATTATATACATATGTTTCTTCAAAAATCGATTGATTAATAAATATTTATTAGCTTCCGAAATAATATGAATTCAATAAATTTAAATGCCAAAATTACGTTTCGAACAGTTCGTAAATTGCCTAGTTTATCTCTTTGATGCATAATCTGCCATCTCGTTACTCATTGTCTTGAGAAGAATGTCAAATGAAAGCGTAACTGCATCGCATACCGAATTCTTTCTGTACCTTTTATGCGGGTTATTTCGTTTATCTATACTTTCATTTAATGTTCTTCTTAAATCAATTCTATAATTTAATTGATTATAGATGATATTTTAAATATTATAGATGACATGTTTAAACAACATTGGTGGATCCGTGCCTCGGGAAAAAGTGAACGAAATCCTTTTGGCTCCTGGAGCTTGTGTGCGTGTACGTTTGTATGCTTACGAATGCAAGCGGACGATATCCCGACGGGATATCGCACTGACGCACCTTTTAGCTTTTCGATATGCAGAGGGTCAAGCGTGTCGTTCCTACACGGCGATTCTTTTTCCCGGCGTCGGGTGGGCGCGCGCTCGACGGTAAACGAATAGAGTCGTTATTATACGTCAAAGTCAAGACGGTATTCCAAGGCGACATTTTCCCTCTCGAGGATCTTTCTTCACAACATTTTGAAGCTTTGCAACATTTTGTATTTTATACATGTATAGAGGCAGGCATAACGTACTAGTATGAATGCGTCTGCATGTATACTTATATACATAATATATATATATATGTATATATATATATATATATATATATATATATGTATATATATATATATATATATATATATATATATATATATGCTCGTACGCAATGCAGTTATCGGACGATGTGCTGAAAAGCATGGATGCAACTTTATGTCTGTGGCGCATTTGCTCGCACATTCATGCCGCACCACTCTCGCCGAACTTCTAAGACACTCGTTCTCGATCTTCTTATAATAAATTCCGTATTTTCATATCATATTGCATTAAAATAACTTACAGTCTAATTAAATTCTATAGCAACAAGAAACATAATTTAAATAACTTGTGTGTGTTTGTGCTTATATACATAACTGTAAATCTTACAAACTAAGAATCATTGCTGCAAGGCAGTAAAAAATCATTTCTTGGTGGCGAAGCTTTTTATTAAAACTTATTTACAGTACGCATTAAAGCCTCATTATAACATATCTAAATTTAAAAAAATAGCTCATCGTTTGGCAAAATAAAGAATAATCGTCAGATTTATTTTAAAATATAGTCCTAAATACTGCAGTAATCAACTACTTTATATTACAAATAAAAGAAATTTCAAGCATAATGCGCAACTCAATTGAAGCATAGTGAATTAAATAAATTTTTGTAAAGCACGATAACTAGCAAATAATATAAATCTCAACAATTCAAGACTCACTTGCACTTAAAATCAGTCATATTCGTTATGTCTGTTGATCCATTATTTATTTATTTGTTAAACAGCATTCAAATACGAAATATTCAGAGTGCCTCGCAAATACCGGAAGGACATTGCTTTTTGGAAGGGATAGCTCAATTAAATGAAAACATTTCAATATAAATAATGAAGTATTGAGAGACCAATACGGTAATAATTTTTAATTATAACCTTTCATTTATCAAATGAAAACTACTATCTTTTCTCTTGATTTACGAAAGAGCGGAGAACTAGGGGAGAAGCTAATTATGTTTAGATAATCGTAATTGATTCACTATTTATAGATGGTCTCCCCCTTCTCTCTCTCTCTCTCTCTCTCTCTCTCTCTCTCTCTCTCTCTCTCTCTTCTCTCTTTCTCTCTCTCTTTTTCTAAGCTATATATTTTATAGCATTGCCATAAGTTTTTGTTAACGCAAACCTGTATTAGAATAATTATATAATAATCTGAATTATTTAATCATTAGCACAGAACATATGGAGTAGACATATATTTTCTGATTAATTATAAATTATACGGCAATAATTATTTTCAATTTTCCGAAAATTTCAGTGATTATTTTATTAAAAACATGGCTTTGACTCAGTGGTTATTTTATTAAAATCATGACATTATTAAGAACATGATTAATCAATCTGTATATTTCTACAAATTACAAAGTATAACGTATAACATTATTAAATATATAATACGTCATCGTGCTTTATCGTCGAACGCATAAATAAATATTGTTTCTAATAATATAAAAATAAAAAAAGTCTAAGGTGCTTGAAAATAAATTTTTTTTGTTCATCAAAAGATGATAGAGAAAAATCGCAGATACTTGTACGAATAAATGTATATACATAAGCTTATAAAAATTACGCCATGCCCTGATCCCTCGCGCAAAGGGCTGTCTTTATCGTGCGCTGCATTATAATACAAAATGCACAGTCAAAATTCTGAATAAGAAAAGTCGAAAGAAAGGGAAAAAGCAAGCAGCAGAAAAGAAAAAGGAACAGAGAGTGTATCGGATAAATAGAGAAAAGTGTACGCGCGTGTGTGTGGATATATATATATATAGTAGGCGTGCTCGCGTATTCATAAACAAATGCGGGTGCAGAGAGTAACAAGACGGACCTGATGACAAGCGCTGATCTCGGAATGCAGCTGGGCCGCGCTCTGCGAGGACTCGGCCCTGCCGCGCGGCGGGGCCCGAGCGGGGCCCGATCGTGCAGGCTCGCTTGGCGAGAATAATTGTGCGGAGGGCGGTGCGTGAGGCGCGCGGGAATCGCTCTGGCTCTGGAGGGCGGATCGGACGTGGTGCGTGGCGCAGCGTTATAAAGAGGAGCGGGCGGATTGCGGCGGCAGACAAAAAAAAAATTGGCACGGTATATATAATAACGAAGGCGAAAGATGTATAGACGCAAAATAGATTTAGATAGCGATAGGAGGCGAAGCTGTACACATATAGATATATAAGGGGATAAGCCCGTGTAGCTTGCTGTTCGTGATTCCTTAGAATCCTCGGCCAGACTCACGTCCTGCAGGCTATTTATTTATTTTATTTATCAACTGAATGGTTTTTAAATCTGATCTCGTTATCAGTGATTGGAAATACTTGGAAATTTTGATCATTATAGTTATGGTAACAGTTAAACGTTTGTTTAGTTGGAAAAATACAAAAAATTTGAATCATGATTTAACTTTGAGTGTAATTAAATAAGACTTTTCTTGCTACATTCATTTTTTTTTGATTTGATGATTAGTCGTTCAAATCCATCTAAATAAATATGTTGAGAATTTTAATAACTACTTAGTTTTTATTTGCCATGATTCTAATAATAATAAGGCATAATATACATTCGATACACCGGAGTTATTCAAAATTCTAGCAAGAAGAATAAACTTTTCTTTCTAAAATGTTGAAATTCATATTTATTTAAAAATTTCTCTGTTAAATAAATGATGAAAATCTTATAAGTGAATATTAATGACCATATTAGGTAATTCATTGAAAATTTTGATCGAATTTGTATGCATTTTCTCGTACATCTCCTAAAAATTTAATTTAATTTATTAGAACTATTAATTGTGCATTAAACTTTTTTTATAACAAGAATGAGACTCTAATAGATCTTTATTAAATTTTTGATAAATAACGTTCGTACAAATATTGATAGCTCTATAGAAAGTGCAAAGTATAAGAGATAGAAAATTTATTTGCGAAAAGATAGATATAAATTTTGAATTGGAGTGAAATCGTGAAATAATGCACATAGAGCAAGTGGTGCGAATATAAGTATCATTGATAAGCTGACTATAATAAATAAAATAACCAATGCGATTTGTCACTCATTCATTAACGATTCGTAAAACGCTCACGTATATTGCTTACAATTGGTATAACAACGTCAATAAGACACATAGAGACATAAAAATGGTGTTTCACTCGTAAAAACGACGCTTTCAGTGGTACAGGCTTCGTGATAGGCCAGTGGGAAATTTTTTTTCTTTTTCTGTACACTCGGCAGCACTTGCTTGCCGTTTACACGTTTATTTTAAATGTTTTTCTCCCGTAGTTCTATTATCATTACGTATTATTTATAAATTGTTTCATCTATTGACTTTGCTGATTTTCCTATAATAGTATATGCTGTACAAAACGATGATTTGTAAAAAGAATCATGTTCAACGAATATTTTCAGAATCACTTAAATCAATATCTCTTTTTTTTCTCAATCTCACGTTTTTTTTTTTTTTTTTAATAAAATATATCCAAAAATTATTTTGAATTAGCCGTAGTACAATGAAGTTAATTAAAAAATTATGTTAAATTTAAATAAATTATGTTATAATGGAATCATTACATGATATTAAATATTTCTTTTTAAAAAATCAATATCAGATTTAGCATTTACTGAAAAAATATTTTAAACGAATTTAAATTATAAATTTTGAAATTAATTTATATGAAATTAAATTGATATATGCACCTACTAACCGCTCCTTTTTTAAAATTATGTATTGTTATGATTTATATTTAACGAAATTTTGGAAATTCGTTTGATTTCCACGCAAATAAAAACGCTCGAGTGAATAAATTTAGGAAGCTTTTACGATTATTATTATTATTTTTAATAAGGCCACGTGCTATGAATCCATTACAGTTGGCTTATTTAGTTTTAAATCGCTATATTACAAAGTGAATTGAGAGAGATACCTAATAGTTTCAACGATAAATTTATCGCGTATACGTAGATGTCTTAAGGTATACAGAAAAGATAAACAACTTCAAAATTAATCAGGTTAAAACAAAGGGAATAGTTGAAAACTTGTAAGCAAATTCCGAGCTTGTGAATTTATTTTGCTAATGCAGAGTAAAAGGAACGCGATCTATATTACTTTACTCTTCATATATAATATTCATAGTAGTGAAAGAACGATTTCTAGGAAGATTAAAAATTTCAATTGAAAAAACTTTTAGAATGTGCAAATAGCTGGATGCATAAACAGTATTTAAAATTTAAATCGAATAATAATATTCGAATCAAATAGTTCATAAACTTTTTTTTATGAATTAATAAAATGTAATGAAAGGGTTAAGAGACAATAAGGATACAGCGTTTTTATGACAAAGTAAAAAGACACATGTTTTTCCGATTACTAGCCAAGAGTAGCAATGCACATAAATCTCTAGCTAAGAATAATACTTATTCTAGTAAATTCCGACGAAAAGTGACACCTTCGATAAAATATATCGAGAGAAACTTTTCGCCAGAGCCATGAGAGATTTACTATTTACGATTACGTTGCGCGATAGCGCGATTCGTGCTGCTTTTCGCCAGCGTTCGACAGGAGCCGTTGTTCTTTATTAATGAAATTTCAAAGGTGGCGCTTATCGTGCGGGACATCAATATAGTCGAAGCGATCGAATAGTGCCAAAAAGATTCTTTTGTTTATCAATCTCCCATTCTCTCGTTATATATTATTTACAATTAATCAACTTATATGCCTCGACTGCGCGCTAATTGACGATCCTTCTCTGCGACGTGCGCGTGTATATATCTCGAGCAAACACGTGTGAATTTTTCATGCGGCACTCGTGTCGATTGCCGCGGCGACCGCGCGATTGGATCTCGAGGCTAGGGATTTACGACACCTTGGCACAACAGGCGCGAACCGAGGCATCGCGCTCTTCCTTTGCCACGCCGTTTAAAATTTTCTTCCGCGAACGCTGTTTTTTTTCCCCCTCTTCAAGTCTATTAAAGAGAGTGCGTATAGTGTACAAAAGTAAAAGATCGAAACAGCGAAGCTCCATTCTCGGTATTATTTTTAAAAATAACATATGTATAGAAGAAAAACATTATCTAATTGAAATAACAGAATCTGCGCGTACAAAGTATAATAATAGAAGGGGAAGTATTGCTGAAAGTAAGTAATGGACTAATGGAAGAACGTATAAGAGACAAAGAGTTCAAAAAAAAAAAAGAAAGCTAGATGCAAGACAATACACTTTTCCATTATTCTCGACGAGCAGAAAATACAAAGCAGTCGAATATTAAAGAAATCAACAAAGTACCATAGTTGTACAGAGAGAAAAGTGGAGGAGCTCAATGTATAAGTAGACCGGAACAGGAAAGCCGAGCGTTTATAAACGATCGCAACAGTCTCGAAAGAGTCGTTCGGGATGAAATTAGATGAAAGGAGATAAAGCGGAGGCAATACGTTTAGCCACCACTGCTCTATTCCTCGGGGGTAGTCGTAGGGAGAGTACATATGCGCAAGAATGAATTAGTTCTCCTATGTTTTTCTTTTTCTTTTTTTTTCTGTTTTTTTTTCTGCGCACCCGCACGTAATACGCGAAGACGTCGAAAACGTGTAAACGGCAGCTACGGAGCGGGGTTGAGGGGGTGGGGGGGAATTGGTGCATTTAGCCAACGACAAGAGCGCAAAGGGGTTGAATTCGAAGTATAATGGCTAAGTAGAACTCTCTGTGAGCGCGCGAGTGCGCGCGTCCTTTTAAACCGCCCTCTCTTCTCTCCTCCGCCGGGTCTCTTGATCCTGCACTGTATAATACATATATATATATATATATATATATATCCCGGGAAAACGTTCCATTCTCCTTGTTGGTCTTCCCGCGATCGTAATTTTCATTTCTTCTTATCGACTCCGTTTCCCCTTGAGGCTTTTTCGCTTTGAACACCGACCTCCGCATTAATTCCCAATAAAGAATAATAAAAGGCGCTTTTAAGCGTAGCTCTTTACCGACCGCGTATACTTATTAAGAGATACAAATGCGGAGAAGAAAAAGTCTGGCATTTATTTTTGCACTTGGAGAAATTCCTTTTTCCCTAATTGCACTTTCGCGTCTTTTGCTTTAATTATTATCGGTACATCAACGGATTGCTTACTAACCGAGCTTCTTATTATTTCGCGGTGTTTCGTTTCTGGAATTTCGATAATGTAAAAAATGAACCTTAATATAAAAATATAGTTTATATGAATCGTCATATGAATATACGCTGGTACAATTACGGATTTTTCCAATTACGTTTAAAAAGAAACTGGTTGAGAAAAAAACATAGCATGCACCAAGGATTTAATTATTCTTTTTTCTTGCATTCGTAATACGTTAGTATTTTGAAAACAATAAGAAAATATGCCCAGAAATAAGTTTTGTTTTTAATATTAAAATAACACTTTTTAGTGTAACTAAGGAAAATAGATATAAATAAAAGTTTATATAAAAAGTTTCACTACTTGGCGGTGAAAGTTACTGTCCCTATATGGACATGGTGCAAGCAAGGTATATATAAATTTATATCTATATCTACTAATATATATCTATATTTACATATAGAATGCGATTGCGCCATCTGTTTGTTGATATATAAATACGCCATTATATTTTATTTTTTGAAAATATAATATTTGATAATGACCAATTTGTGAATTAGTGTGTTTATGAACATATACAAACATTATTAAGAAGTTTGTGGATTTGTGGGTTCAGAGATTACAAGTCTGAGGTTTATAGGAAAGCTTATAGGCTTAGAGTTAATGAGTATGAGATTTGTAGGTATCAATTTGGATAAATTTTATTATATGGATGCAAGTTAAAAATAGGACATTTGTATGCTAAAGGTTTGTGAATATAATTTTTATGAATTTGGGATGAGTGAGTTAGAGGTTTATAATTTTGGGGCTTCTAACTTTAGAGTTTTCAGTTTGGAATTCGCAAGCTTGAGATGCGTAGATTTTAAATTGGACATATAGTTGAATTATATTAAAAGAGTTCTGAATTTTTGATAAAAACAACTTATTTTTGAGCATGTTTTGTTTGTAAATATTTATGTAGTGTACTAAAAATATAAATGGATATAAATATTTAGCATCTAAAAATATATAAAAAAAGTATTGCCTGGACCCAGATGCAGACTACTTTTTTTTTTGTTAACCAGTATAATTGATCGCAACTATTCCATTTTGTCATTTTTTTTACTCCGTATAATGATTAATTAAGAATCCAAGTTCACTAGTGGATAAACAGAGTCAAAGACTAATATTATATATATATATATATATATATATATATATATATATATATGTGTGTGTGTGTGTGTATATATATATTTATATATATATATATATATGTATATACATGTGTGTGTATGTGTGTGTGTTATTCGTACATTATAACGGAGAGAACCCCTTTGCTCTTTGTCAATACGTCGTAGACCAGAATAGACAAGCCGTGATCGCGGATACAACGGTGTGTTTGGTGTTCCGTGGCGGTGGTTTTTCGAACACTGACATCATCAGCATCAGCCAGCAGCAGCGCTACGCCGGGCGATACCAATCGTCCCCGCGCGGCAGACACAAAAAAACACACACTCTCTCTCTCTCTCTCTCTCTCTCACTCTTTCGCTCATTCACTCTCGCTCTCTGATTGGTACAAATTGTAAAAAAAGGTGACGTTATACCGATGGTCACGCGATGTCGGCCCTGTGCAGAAGAGCGAATTGGCAGCCGCAGTCACGGGGCTGCCGAGTTCTTCTCGGATATTGAAAGCATTGATCCAGCACGCAGCAACCCCCTCCCCCGCACTGCATCACCATATCCGACAATGTAGTCATTACCTTCGTCCATAGCCACATACATATGTAATGTATTTCGTTACCGAGGTCGTTGCCTCTCGCATTTTCGTCCGTCAATCGACGTTTTCTTTTCTTTTCTTTTCTTTTCCTTTTTTTTCATTTTTTTAACCATTTTCAAAAAAAATTTTTTTTTCTTTTATCAATTATAAAAGAAATTATAGATTTTGCGCGCGCATCGTCATTATGAGACTTTTGAATTAAATTTAATATATTAATCGATCGATAACATGTCAATCGATCCTATTCCATTTTTAAATTACAATCGATAATAATTTAGATGTTAAGTGTATATAGTGTATCTTAATAATATAATAGTTTCATTGATATATTGTAGCTTATCGAATTTCTGTCTAATTGCTTTTTGTCGCAGTTTGAAATCGGTTCATTAGGAAAAACATTAATTTAAGCGTTAGTAGCCTTTTTATTAGTACTACTTTGCGTTAAAAATGCATTTAGTAAACCATAAAGAAACTTAGGTAGATAAGTAAAGCTTTTTACCCAAGAAAATGTAATTGCAGTATTAAAGTTAGTTAAATAGTAATAGTAATAATGGTAAGGTAGTTAAGCCACAAATATCGAAAGACATTGTTAAAATACTCCTATCGAGTAAACGGACACCAAAACTATATTATCTATACATCATTCTACTTTAAAACGGTGAATTAGTGAGATTGCACTCGTGAACAGGGCTATGCCATAAAAAATATAATACCAACATTAATAGATGTTTTTATTCGTTTATTAAAGAAGAAAACTTGTTCGTATCAAATCCATTTTTTAATTAAAAACTTTGAAATTCCTATATCTGTATATATTCTATATAATCAATCGATGGAACTTTTCACAGTATTCATCGCACTCGCGAAATATCGACATTTTATCAAAAACTCGTAAATCATGCGGTAATAGCTGACATTTTAAACAGAATATATATATATATATATATATATATATATATATATATATATATATATATATTATGGGGGTAGATTGAGGCAACATTTTTAAGGTATCTTCTTGCTTGATTTTTCTTATCTTACTTATGCACCCATGATAATCTGTAACGTTTTAATTCCAATTTCAATTCGACAAAAAAGCAGTTTATCCAATTAAATTTATTGAAACTTTCTTTGTATTTACATGGCCGGTGATGTTTTTTAATTTAAGAATATGGAAATATTTTATCAAATTGGAAAAAGTCGGCCAGTCATGTTCATGACTTTCTGATGAAAAAACCAAAATTTAAAAAATATAAAATTAATATGAAAGTTTAACTATGATATTTAAATATATTTTAAACTTGATAGGATTTCGAAGAAAACTGTATTGTCCACGAAAAGTTTATTTGCTGATAAGCCGTCAGATAATAGGAAGGCGCTCAAATGAAATGGAGGCAAATTATTATCGTTAAGCTATATTCAATCTTTTATAGAATTTTCAGAAACTATTTCTTTAAAGCTAAAAGTTATATATATATATATATATATATATATATATATATATATATATATATGTTATTTTAAAAGTAATAATATGAAAAGGACTTTTGCAAATTGGCAAAGTAAGACGATACTCTGAATGTGTGATTTATATCATCATTAATAGAATCTAATCAATATTAAAATAGTGAGAACCGAAAAAAGCGTAAATTATATAAATGCACCAAGTAAATGCGGAAGCGTCGTGCGACATTTGATTTTTTGCTTTTATTAACTTTTCAACGTGATATTTCCCACTGCCGATAAACAACGTTTTTCATTTGTGCACATCTCATCCCAAAGTACAGCTTGATATATAAATATATATATATATATATGTATATATGCGCAATCGTAGGAACCATATTATTTTTAACACGGTAAACACGTGTTTAACGCGTTTTCTCGAGAGCAATTTTGAAAAATGGTTCCGAACATGAGTTTATGTATGCATATCACTCGAGAAGATTTCTATTGAACGCGCATGTATATACGTGTATACTTTGATAGCGCATATACATATAGATGATGAATAAATTACGCCCGCGAGAATCGCGTAACCCATAATACGAGACTGAATGGAGAAATGCAATTTCATCCGAGCCCTGGGTCATATTGCATTGAGAAGAAGAAGAACGAGCAGCTGTCCCCTGATTCGCGTTAGATCCCCGGGGGGCGAAGGGGATCGAGGGGCGGCCGCTGCGACGCGTTTTTTCGTTTCGCTATTTTTCCAATCTTTTTTTTCTTTTTTTCTTTCTTTCTTTCTTTCTTTCTTTCTTTTTTTATTTTACCTGGGAGCAGGCGTGCTGCGACGAGCCATGGGTGTAGACGGCGTTGGCCGATGCGCAGACCCCCGTGCCCGGCACCTTCAGCTGCTCCTTGTAGTCCGGCTGATAGGGTAGCAGCATGCGGATCTTGCCCCAGCGATTGAAGAAAAGGGCGATCGCGCCTACCCAGACTATCAGCACCAGCAGGACTATGCCCACCTCGACGCCTCGTATCTGCGAACAGAGCGTAATCTCATTGATTTGCTTCATTCGTCAAATCTTCGTCGTATAAAATCTTTTTTGTAAGTGTAGATTTTGTTTTCGGAAATGTGTTGAGGAGGTTCTGTTTAAGTCTACACGCAATTGTAGCTCCATCTGTATTTTGTACTACCTAATCTGAGAATCATTTTGTCGTATTGTATTACCCATAAATACAATCGAAAAAATTCCATTTTCCTGAAGTCTCTGTCTTCAAACTGTGATTTTAAAACAACTGATATCCACCTTAATAATTAGTTAAATTTTTTACAATTTTAACCGAATAATCTAAGTAATTATATTTAAGGATGTGCGAAGTTTTATATTTTATCGTCAATCAAAAAATCGATAGAGTTTTCTTAAGAATTAATCGTACTTAAGAAAGGTACAATATGGATCAAAAGTAAAAGTACTTATTTCCTTTAGGCCACTTCTTGATGAAATATGTACATGGATGGTACACTTTAAATAAAAATATCTCTTTGTTAATATTTTTATGAACCACAAAAATATGCTTTCTAGTGTTTTTCATATGCTTTAAGATTGATATTATTCATAATTTTTTAAAGAAATAATTTTCTATGTATTACGTACGCTCATTTACTTAATATATTTGTTAATAAAATAGAATACTTTGTTTAAATACAAGCGTGCAACGTGATGGACTATACTATTCTAAAAATACATTCAGAATTATTCTTGTATTTGAACACTGATAGCGCATTTTTGGTTCGGAAAGAAAGTACGTAATGATATTTTTGCCAAATTTGGTTAGCCAATGTTGTCTGCTCTCGATCGTCCAGCTCTACTCGACTGACGATTTCCTCTCGGATTATATACCAGATAACACATTGCACCTGATTTCCATTCTTACTAGCAAATAAACCGTATTTCTGATTTTTTTTTAATTTTATTAACAAAATATCAAATTTTTAAAGATCTAGTGCCATTTTCGTTAACTTTGATACATCTTTAAATACTATCCCTTTTCGTGAACTCCTTTACGTAATGAAGATTGTTCTTTCGATTGTAGTAACTTGATTAGGGCACATGAATAAAGCAAGGAGACTCGAGAATTCCAGATGTCTAAATTAAAGCTCAGAACCCTATAAAAAATATTGTCTAGATTCCAATATAATTGCATTTGAATCCAGATTATGTTTTTAATAGAGAGTGCAAGAAAATGAAAAGTCTTATAAAACTCCTACTTAGTAGCTCTAAGCGCATCGTTATCGAATGATTAGCAACTGTCTACAATGGCTTTACGGGAGCTTTGAAAGTCGAAATAGGATGGTTACGCGATGTCTTGAGAATTCTGAAAGCCTAATACGGTCGATAATGACAGGGCGCTAGTGCAATTTGAATATATAAGTCACGCGAGAAGACTTGAAGCTGCACCTTTGTAACGAGTTAAAGGTGCCGTGCGAGAATTGTAAAGTCACGCGTCTGAGCGAAGAAGAAGCCGTAACTCTCGAAGAAACTAAGTGCGCGTAAATGTAATAATGTTCACGCACAACGGTGAAATTATACTGCATCGAAGAGACGGGCGCGCAATGGTGCGATGTGAAAAGTGGATAAAACGAAGAAGGCATAAAATGAGTAAAAACTTTGCTAAATTGGCAAAAAACACGCTACAATTGGCCACTAATCGTTTAGTGAATATAAATTTTGTTCTTCGCATCGTATATGTAAAAGCGATGATGACTCATCAGTTTCTCATAAAAATTGTTCGTTTTTATTTTAATAACTAGGATACTCTGATCAATCTGCGCACATATGAATCTGACGTTTTCATTTACGATTTATGCTGTCGATGGAGAAAAAAAATATTATACGTTTCGCTATACGATTTTGAACAGATTTGAGTCAAGTTTTTTATTCTTATTTTTTACTCTTATCGATAGAAAGTACATCTATGAAAAAGTGCATTATATTTGGATTTCCTTACGAATAAAATGCTGGTAGGTAAAAAAGTAAATAATTTATTTTAAACATTATAGCATTTAATTAAAGACATTCTTTGATTTTTTATCGAAAAAAGTTTTTTATAATTTAAAAAACGTTATCAAACACAAGGAAATTACTTGATATAGCTGTTTGTCTATTACTTGCAAAAATATTGATTTTCTTCTGATATCATGCATAATGTATGATATGTCAATTCAAAATTTACATGTCCGACAAATGCATAAAGAAATAAAGACTTAGGTCACACAAGATATCGCTATAATAAATCATCATTAAACTTAGGTTAAATTTATAGTTAAAGAAAAGGTCACCTTTGTAGAGTTTTTCTTAAATTTTTTAGAGTCTCTTTGCCGGGTTTTATCTTAGAGAGTCAGTTGTCTACTAAGTGAAGTGGTAAAAAAAGGATACGATCAGCTTTGCGGTACTGTCCTTATTTTCTTCGTACGAAAGAGAACGTATAGAAAAAAAAGATCAAAAAAGGGGAAATGCCTTTCATTCCGCTGTACAGCTCATCTGTTCCGTTGCTCTTTTTGCCTTCGGTGACATCTGCACTATCTATTTCTCATATTTAAATGTCTACTCTCTCCTCTTCCTCTCTCATCATCGATTCTTTTTTTACACAGAGATCAGCAAAAAAAATAAGAAAGATTACATTTAGTAAATATTTTTGTTATAAAAACATATATACGATATTGTGAAAAGATTAATATATAAACAAAATTGTTCCATATTAAGTGTAATATTCGAAATTATATTCTGTAATTTCATTTAAAAATTAATAATTGTACTTATGCCGACTGTTTTGAATTAAATTAATAAATATTTTTATCGGTCTTACAGTCTTAAGTTAAATTAGATTAAACGTTAAAAATAATAAAAACAACATTCTATGTTAGTAAAGTTCGAAACGTCGGGCGCCAAAGGTGGATTTAAATTTCAGATGGTGGAGGCAGTCAGGTTGTCCATCTAACTATTAACTATTAATTAATTATTCTAGTTTAATTAACTATTAATTATTCTAACTATCAACCAACATAGAATATAGTTTATTGTTTTTATTATTATTATATTATTTTATTATTTTTAATTTTTAATTTAATTTATTTTTAGTAATAAGTTTTATTTCAGATTCTTCGTGGGTAATCATAAACAAGGATAGTCCGATTGCCATTATTTTAGTTAATATATTATAGTATAAAGACTGTAAGACCGATAAAAATATTTATTAATTTAATTTTAATTCTAATTCTATCGAAAATATTTGTTGAAGTAGAATGACTAGAAGTACGAAACGTGATAATAACTTCAATTTTCCTTGAATTACTTCGTGTTTGACATAGAACGTTTATTTTATCCTTTTATAAAACAGCAATATTATTATTGGACAAAATCTGAAATTCCATAACGGAACATCCGTAAACGGGATGAATATGTTATTTTCAACTGCTCTGTAAAACTACGTTTGCTAAAATTTGCGACTGAAGAACTTGGACTAGCCGAGGCATATAAAGGGGCGACCGGGAAAATGGCAGGGTCTCGCTCGAGTACGCTATAACTTTGACGCTTAGGGAGAGAGCAACAAAATGCCGAGGCGCAATTTCGGAATAGTTATAATGGACTTATAGTTTGTTCTAGAGGTGACTACGACAGAATAAATGGCCGCCCGCTGTAACGGTTTATAACTGCCTTAAATATATATACATATATATATATATATATATATATATATATATATATATGTGTGTGTGTGTGTGTATTTATATTTATATATATGTTGTAGCGTTACATTTTCTGCTCCAAAACAGGTTCGTGTACCTTTATGTACAATCTTGATAAAGGATTCCTCTATTTCGAAATAAATTGCCGCACAAAAGGTTACATATAATAGTTGTCGGTACGAGAAATTTATTCGAACGAACGAAAAGTTCGTTTTAATTTTGTGAAAATTAATTTTATAAATTTATGACAGTATGGAGTCCATAAAATTATCGTTTGAAACTGTTTTATACAACGGATAAAACGCTGTTTTAATAAATTATATGGTTTTCATGTCCTGCTTGCTCTTTCAGTATAGTCGAAAAAAAAATAACTTTACAGTTTTTTTTCTCGAATCTTTGAAAACGAATAATTATAAAATAGCGACAATGATACGATTTATTACTATGCATCAAAATTGCTATTAATTTTTTTTTTCAGTACAGCGAGCACAAATTTTCCAATAACTTGGATCGCATAAGAAATTATTAATATGAAATTAATTCTGAAATTTGGAAGGAAAAAAACGATGACTACGCGACTATTTGCAGGCCGGCGAGCTCCTTGACGCGCACGCGATCCTGACACGCGCGCGCGTTACAGGTGCAAGAGCCGAGCCGACTACCGGCTATACTCAAAGCAACCCCACAATAACCCCCACTGAGTAGATCTGCCATGTAACTGTATAAACCAGTTACCGGTAAGTGGTTGGTCGGTTGCGCCATCGCTAACCGCGCCGCGCTTAGCGTTCGGTTCGGGGCAGTCGCAGCCAATACAGTTTGTGCATGCAACATGCACATATTGAATTAAGCTGCCATCGTTAATTTTAATCCGAGCAACTTGGATGTTTAATACCGAACGTAAAATTGAGTTATCGAGAGATTAAAAAATATATCAATTTATAGAAAAAGCCGAGTTTTATTTTGTCAAGCCTGACCCGACACCGGCTTTACTACTTGGGACGTTCAAAAACTCTTTTGAACATCAAGCCTCCGGACTGAATTGTTATTTATGTATTTTTGATTAATTGCCTTTCATTTAGAACGAACAATATTTTTCAATATTCCGTATTAAATTTATATTCATATTTATTGCTATACTTACAGTAATAAAGTTACGATATTAAAAAAGATTTATAACGTAAAAAAAGTTTCGATGCGTATAAGCTGTAGAATTTTATGTTCTATAAAAGAAAAACAAAAAATCGATCGTGTATTCAGTCTTATTTTTTATTAACTATAAATATTTTTTTTGTCACTCTTACGCCTGAAAAGCTTTGCCTTTCTTCGCAAACTCGCAGTATTGTAATCGTTTCTAAAGTCGCGTAAATTCCCATTGTCGACGCAACTATTAGAATATTAATTTAATTAAAACTTCTCATTACAGTACAGTACTGAGAGTTTTGCACGCAATTATTAACAACGCTTATTAAACCAATAAATAATATTGCAACTCACAGTTAATTTTGATTGCATGAATTTTTACCATCTAATAATCAATTAACATGTTAATTAATTCGCCGCTTACCTCCCCGCCTCCACGACAACAATGAAATTTTAGTGCTCGCTACAATTCATATTGAAATTAACACAAGAGCTCAAACCGTAATTTTCCTTCATAAAATTCTGAGCAACTTTATTGTAAATTGTTATTTCCTGAAAAGAGCTTTAATTACCAAATAAAAAAAATTTCGCATAATTACGATATAAAATGTAACAGATTAAGGAAAACGGTGAAATATGTCCAGAATGCTTTTATTTATATATCCCAGAAATATAAGCTTTGTTTTAATCTATGGTGTTAATTTAAGGAATAAATAAATTTCGTAAATGTAACGAGAGAATAAAATTTGCCAAAAAAATTTCCAGTGAAAATAAGGTATTAATTAGCCTCAATCCTTCGTACGAATAAGGAATTTCGAAATCGTAACTAACTACGATATTTTTCACTTTAGAATGTTATTGCTTTTACAATATATGTTCTTATGCAATGTATATTCCGCCATAATGTAAATATACATAAAAATTCTATCACTAATAATGCCCATTCATTCCTTTGAAAGCACCTTAATCGCAGATTTATCGAAGTGGTCAAGCTCGAAAATGAAACATCCTGTACAAATCCTACAGAGTCCGCGATCACGAATACATAGTTGATCGCCCGTAGAAATCTGTTCGATCCAGCGATTATATTTGATATAGATTCAACCCGGTCTTTTTACTGCACCAAAATAAAAAAAAAAGAGGAAGAAACACCCGTCTCGGCTTTTCTACTACGTTTCTCCGATTATCCGGCATCGGCGAGCGGAATAACTAGGGGAAAATAGCCGCCCCCCTCTGTCTATCGCAATCCCGCGTAATACGAGGAATGGAAATATCTTGGAAATCAACTGTCGTCCTTGCGCCCGGACCGATCGATATCGATGGACTCAATTTTCGATCGAGGCTGCGCGCGGCAGGAACGAGTGCGGGAAATCTCCTCGCCAGCGGGCATCTAATACGTGCAAAGAACTTTGATCGAGCCAATCTGTGGCGATTGTAGCGCACGCGCAATGATTTCAGGGATACGTCCAATACTTACTGGGAAAAAATTTAATTGTAGGTATACCATCTTTATAAATTTATCTACATAACGACCTAATAATTTGTCTTAGTTCTACGACTGTGAGCAATTTCATTGCAATGAAATTTCGAGGAATATAATGGCTCGTAAAAATGTCGATTTAATAAATAATGGATGAATATATATATATATATATATATATATATATATATATATATATATGTGTGTGTGTGTATATAATGTTGTGAAACCGAAGATTAAATAACGTATTTACAAACGAAGGAAGCAATTACGAAACGGACAAAGTATAAAACCAAAGTATAGTTGAAGTATACGTGGAAGTAACGATGAAGAAAAAAACTTAATACATTTGAAAAGATACACAACGGTATTTTAATCAAAACAGGTATTTAGCTTTGAGCAGCTTTTTTTATCGTTCATTAACCTTTTACGACAAAAGCTATAGTATCAATTACTTTCAAAAGCAATTCCAACAAAATGGAAGAAGCAAGTACCTATATAAAGTTTATTCTAGACAAATGAAAAAGTAAAATAGAATGAAAAAACTAATTGGTGGGAAATTTTATTTTCTCGTGATAATTGGCGCGTATATATTATACTAGTCGAGATCTCCAATTGAAGTTGATTTCTATATACGTATATATATATATATATATATATATTATATAAGAGATGCCAGAGACTGTTCATAACAGGGCGTGGAGCTCGCCCGTCGAACGCACGCGGAGAGGACTTCAAATGTAAGTAACTTTTCGAAAGTTAGCTGAGTAACTTAACCAGCTGGCAAACTTCCGCTAACAAGGTATACCGCCGCCAACGTCCCTCCATTCAAAAAAAAAAAAGAAATTGTATTCCATCGAGGAAACTGCGAGCTGAGCGAGAAACTTTATCTTGCGCCGGTCAGGTGGAAATTGTTTACACTTGCTTACTCGGTCTCTCTCTCTCTCTCTCTCTCTCTCTCTCTCTCTCCCTCTCTCTCTCTCTCTCTCTCTTTCTCACTCACTCAGCCATTGTCGAACACGCGGATTTTGTATTCGACTTCCGAAGCGTGGACAGAAGGGGGAAATAATAATCAATATCAAGAATAAAAGGATAAATTTATAATTAACGAAAGCAATGAAAATTATCTGGCATTGTACGGGTGACTGAAAAGATCGAATATTACAATAGAATTAATGAATAATTGAAAGTATTTTCGTATGCATCATTTTCATAATAATTACTTACTGCATAATATATAAAAATTATAAAAAATTCTCGGAATAATTTCAGATAAATATTGTTTATTTATAAAAGTTTTTTTGAAACAATCTTCGTATTCTAATTGAAAGGTACAAAAATAACAAAATTAAATGATAAATAATGGACAAGGCCAAGCTGAAATTTTCCTAATGAAATACTCGAAGAACAATTCAAAGAATGCAAATTATTTTTCTTCAAGTTTTCATCTTGTAACAAGTCTGAATAAATAGTAAAAGCTATACATGCATACAGATGCAGTATCCAATTAAACTTTTTCTGGCGTATAAACACATACACTTGTATGCTTTGTCCTAGCGCGCATATAAAAATATTAATTTACTCTTGAGTAACGTCATCAAAGTTTTTGTAAACCATTTCATATAATTTGATTGAAAAACAAATTCTACCAAAAATTGAAACTCAACACGATGTTTTCGTAATTAGAAATGGAAATTTTCTAGGTTTGTAAATTAAGGTGCGCGGATGGATGCCGAATGTAAATTTTTTTAAGTAAACTACGCCTGAGACGTTCGTTTTACATTATTTACTTTAACTTTGGTCATCTCAATTTTCTTTTTTTACTTTACTAGATTTTTGTTTGCGCACCGTTTCCAAATAATAATCATGTTGCTTTTGAATCTGCGATGCTGCGCAACTGTATAAATTTATAAAGGAAACAAAACGGATTTAAAAAAAACGTCTTAAATCATGAGGTACGAGTTAGAGGTATAAAATGAAAGACAATAAAGCCAAAAGTTAATACATCTTAAAAAAGCAAAAAAAAGTTCGGCAAATATAGAAGCGTCCGCTTTCAAGCCGGACGTCATACTAATAATTTGCTAGGTAAAAAAAATCATCGCCGAAAAGTACCGAAGGAACGAACATCGATGGGACGGAATGCTGCTTGTTTTTTTGTTTTGTTTTTTCGTCAACCCGACCGTTGCTGTACACAGAGGGCTCTTTCGAGATTCAGCCCATTTATTCCGAGCGCTTTACGCGTCGGGACAACTTCCGAACTCTGCTGCCCAAAGAGATGTCATCGGGAATTTATCGCGAAACCCGTCCATCCTCTATACGGCCGATCCTGATGGTAACGAGACGCGATAAGCCGAAAACGCCTCTGGACGCTGGGCTCCCGCTCGTTCCCTATTTATTTATGCATGGGTTTTACTTATCTCTGTCTCTCTCTCTCTCTCTCTCTCTCTCTCTCGCTCTCTCGCTCTCCGCCGTGATTACAATCGCGACGCTGTGTGACGTGAGCGTTTGTAAAGATTTTCTGATAAATCCAATGTTAATGGAGGCTTGCGTAATACGCTGAAAGTATTGCGATCGATATTAGATATATAAAAGCGTACTGTCAGTGAAAAAACTTAAGAAATAAGAAACTATTTTAGCGTTGTTATAAACATATAATTTATTAAAATTGAATACATGTCATACAAAATCTGCCAACTCGACCAGGCACAGTCGTACATTCGCGAGTAATGAAACAATGCGCATTATTAAGGCCAGTTTCATAAAAAAATAAAAAACAGGGTGATTAGATTTGCATAAAATTGAAGATATCGAAGTCCTCAAAGAAAGATCCACTAATGAATTCGCTTCATGACAACCAATAAAAAAAATACACCATTAACAGAGTTTAATTCCAGCGCATTACTGAAGCTTCATAACAAATGGAAGAAAAATTGTATTTGTACCATTTTCATGTCCTGAGTAACAATCTAAGATGTATTGATTATTCTACACGAGAATCCTTTAACATTAGCTTATGCACTTCTTTATTGCTTTCAATTAAAACTTTTGCAAAATTACGAATTGGGCTATTATTCTGCATAAACATAAATATATAATAATAAGCGTTTAATAATATATAGCAAAAAAAAAAAAAAAATGAACAGCTTTAAAAAATCAAAATATTAAAAAGGTATGAAATCAAAATTCTATCCATTAATTAAATCTTTTAATTATTTAAAGGAGAGATCGTTAGCATTACTGTTACGCAATTTTTGAGAGGATAAAAAGCATTGCACGCTATTGCAGAAGGGAAGGGAGAGTTTGAAATTGTAAATTAAACGCGCTACGTTACGTAATTTATGAACAACCTCAATAACCCGCTTTGTAACAAATTGTATTTCCATAATGCTGATTTTTAATATTTTTTTAATTGCAATTAATTCTGAGTTACGAAATGTTTCACATAGATTATACATTCATGATTATTTATAATAATTTAAATTAAATGTACATTATTTTTGATAACTACTTTCAATTCCAGTTATCACGTTGAAAAGAGTTTTCAAGTCATTTAATCATTGATTGACGCGTATCTAAATTAATAAATAATTCACTAACCTCAAGAAATTGGGTTCGATGGTCAACGATAAATAACACTCTATCATTAATCAAATACACGGATATCTGTTATTTTTACCCCTTAATTCAGTCATACCGAACGTAAACATCATTATATAAGCCGTGGTATAAAATTCGCATTGTCCAAACTTTCTGATAAGAAATTTAACAATAAATTTTTATTGCGCCTTATGTTATATATTGATCGACGAACAAATAAAATCCAGTAGTTATTGGTTTAGTGAAGTTTAATGGTTGGCTAATTTTTTCTTCTTCTTTTATTCGACGTCCTTCTATTTCTGCTATTAATGGGATTATAAATTTTTATAAAGGCGCTTACGTCAATTGACAAAGAGCGGAATTCAAATTTGGATCCATATAATTCTTTTTCTTCATCGAGTATCAGTCGAGACTTTGGAAGTTTTTAATGATTTCAATTCATTGCAAATTTAAGTATCTTGAATATAGAAAATAATTTTATTTTGCAGTTATATACTCTAAATTCGCAGTGTTAGTTATTATTCTTAGTCCAGAATAATAAATTAATAGAGGAAAAAAATTAAAAAATTGTCTTATAGTTAATTCTTAATTAATTATAAGGAAATAGTAAAGTTGGTTGCACAGATATAAATACTGGAATAATTTTACAGGAATTATGTTATTTACTAAGTGTTGTTTCGATTTTTGGTTACGGTATAAAATATACTATTTTATAGGAGGCTGCGGTACACTTGCATATGAAATGCATTTTATTAAATAGAGATACTTAAATTGAATAGCCTATTTTGTAGCTTGAAAATAAGTTAACGAACGTAAATAAAATGAAATTTGAGAAACGATCCAAGTGACCATAATGAAGGAGAATTTATCTAGCGTCGACAAGTAAAACCATTCGGTAAAAAAAATAGTAGCAAAAAGAAACGGAATTCAAGATTTGCGGCAAAAAATATCACAACTCAATTCACATAGTATTTTAATTAAAATGACCAATTATCATAATTTTCTGTGCAAATAAATGGAACGTAATAGTTTGGCACAAAAGTAAAAATTATATGTGTCTGGTTTTTCGATGAAAACTTTGAGATATAAATACTCTTCTTTGGGACTGTTGGAACTCTGTTAATTTTCATTGGAGACGACAATATAAATATCTTATCAAGTTATTTTATAAACAACTGACTAATGGAAATTTTCTATTCTTAGATGTACTGGTCTATATCGAAGTAGGTCTGTTCTATGCTAATTTGAATACCATAGATGATGATGATAATATAGATATTCGAAAATTAAACGATTGAACTATTTATATATATATATATATATATATATATATATATATATATATATATTTATATATATCACTTCAGTGTATAAAACAAAAGAAAAGAAAAATAGATAACTCATGTATTTTGCGAACGATGATACAAAGAATAGTAACAAAAATGATCGTATGCTAAGTTGAATAAAGTTCATTGGACAATAAATTCCCGGACGCGCGCGAATGGAAAATTAAAACAAATCGATGAACTAGGAAGCCGTGTTTATTTTGACGCGCCACGGAGCACGCGCTTTTAGAAATTGGCCCTCGAAATATTTTGCCGAAGCTATAATGTCTGAAATAGGTGTAAACCAAATCAGTTTAGCGGGGCAGCATCCACCGTTTAATATTTAAAATACATATTATCATGTGTTAAAATGTTTACCGTGAGAAAAACATTATTAAATTATGAATTTAATATTCATTAAGAAATGTCGAAAACAAGATAAAACGAGAAATAGTAGGTAAAAAGCATAGCTATTTCAAATGATAAATAAGATTGTGCTCACTCTTCTTTCCGTCTTTTCTCCTTTTTTTATAAATTAAACTTATATAATAAATTAATTTCGATAATCTAGTATGGCGCTTCGGGCCTGTGGCTGATCGTAGTACGTTGTATGTAAGGCCTACCTAGTTGCGGTCAATTTTCCGTCAAGTTTTTATTGACCTGCCACACGACTAGGTCTTGGAATCATGTTAGGTCCAGCGCGTTAGGTGAGACTTAGATAAAGTCTAAACCGCCTTGAGGGCGAATGAGAAGTAGCGAGCACCTCTGCATTCTCCTTTTATATTTATGGTCGGAGTTTCGCAGTCTTCGCTCGATTCCACATTTCAAACGCGGCGAAAAATATAAGAGGAACTTCGGAGAGTAAATGGGGCAGCGGTCGAGCGACTCGAGTCCCCCCACGTAAAAGCGGTGCGCTGACGGCGACGCGGGCACTTCTGTTAACTATTAGATGCAGACATTTTTAAAAATAAATAAATTTTCTCCTTCCTTATAAATATCTCGCCATCCTGTATCATCGACTGCTTTCTCGAATAACGGACAATATGGCATGATATTATAAATATCTTCCTTATGAGAGATCCACAGTAGATAATTTGACGTACAAGAATCTTTTTATATTATATAAAATGTTATCGAACTTCTTTCCTTTCGTAAACATTTAGCATGAGACATATTTTCAAGCCTAAATAATTGGTTATTTCGAAATGGCAGATTTTAGACATTTGGAAATGGCAAATTTCAAAAATGAGATGTTTGTCATTTTTCGTAACATTTTTATTTCTGTAACAAGTCGATGAATTGTTTATGAACACGTGCCAATGAAGTTCAGAGCAAAATAAAGCTGATCATTTATTAAAGCATTAATTAATATATACATCAATATACTTAGGTATTCGGCGTATACTGAATTTCCAGATAAAATCGAATATTAATATGTACATGGATAATAACTAATATCGACGATCGCTTAAATTAAAATAAACACTTGTATTAATTATGTATTCCAATTTTCTTTAGAATAACGTCGATTTATGTATTAATATCTTTTTACAATTTGCTTTAAAAAAATCTTTAAAATTATAAGTTAAATGCTTATGAAATATTATGAATTTGTAAGGTAATATTAAAATGTCGGAAATGATAAAACAAAATTATTTAACAGCTGAAACACTAAATGCTAAATGCCAAAATACATCCTGCGATACCTACTTGAATATATGTTTGAGGCTGCTGTGCAGAAGGAGGTGGTGGAGGGGGAAGAGGACCTCCTGTCACGGCTGAGTCTTGTTGCGGAGATGTCCTTGGGGGTTCTGTGCAATAAAATTTTACAGTTCTTAACAGTAGTTCATAATTGACATAATTCTAGCGAAAAATTGCGTTTCTGCGAATGTAGAGGTGCAGTGGAAGATACGAATCACATTATTTAGAATGTTCCCGTTATGATTGGAATCGAAAAAACGCTAGAACTCAAGACAATAAATATTAATATCCACCACTGAATTTTGAGGCCTTAATATCGTTTCCAAACTCTACAGCTTGGCTATTCCTCCTCTCATTTGTTAATATGCTTCACCTTGTCATCTGACTGTAGAGAACACTTTAATTTTAAGAAAATAAAAAAAAAATTATTTAAAAAAATGAAAGAATCGATAAAAGTTTGATACGTAAACCCTATGATTTACAACATATAAATACTTTTCTATCACATATATTTAAGTAACGTTGTGAGAAGATGTAAGAGGATATATATTTTAAAATTTCACCTAAAATAACAATGATTTGTAAGACAACCATGTAGGATACGTTTCAGAGCTGTCGCGCAGTAAATTATACATACATAAAATATATATTTTCGTTGACATACATATTTACACCGGGTCACATAAAATTTAATTTATTTATCATATTTTAGTAACCAAATTCAATGGCAGTTTTAAATCGCAATATCTTCATAAATAAATAATAAAAGTTAATCATATAAACATTTTATACATAAGCATTTTTAAACTAATAAATAAATAATTTACCGAATGTCAAAGCTTTGTCAAGATGTCTATTGATACAAAATATATTATTCAGATAAAAAGGATATTTTCCCTAATAATTTTCTTAGCTTTTCAGATTTTGGAATAATTACAGTATTTAACATCTAGCATTTTTCCAATGCTATAGAAGTATTTAAATAAAATAATATATAACCCTGAAAACTTTGCACATACGTTTTTATCTGAATATTATAAAATGTAATACACTTACCAAGAGTTCGGAAGACGATTGGCCGACTCCGGAGTTTCTTGCCGCCTTTGACGGCGGTGACCACCAGCTGATATTGCGTGTCGGCGCGCAAATTGCTGAGGGTGACTGCTTCGCTGTTACCCGCGACCACCGCCACCACCCTGTAACTAACCACCTTCCCGTTGTGATTCCATCTTCCTCGCACATGCACGTAATTTTTAGATGCACAGTCTCTCTCTCTCTCTCTCTCTCTCTCTCTCTCTCTCTCTCTCTCTCTCTCTCTCTCTCTCTCTCTTTCTCTATCTATCTATCATACTATTGCTTGCATACTTAGAAAAGTACACTCACATACGCTACATAAATGCGCTCGAGTCTTTGCTATACGCGCATGCACAATTAATTATTATTCAAAACAAAATGCAAACAATATATATATATATATATATATATATATATATATATATATATAACGCAGACAAAGTGATATATACGTTCAAACTAGGATGGGATACAGTACAGACGTCTGTGTCTGCCGATCAGTGTCATGATCAATCTTTTCAATTTTATACCGGAAAAATATTTTTCTTTTCATTACTGCCTTTCGATACATCATTTTTAAGACTTTCCAACGCTTAAGCTCTCGCAATATTGCTATTTCCCCTCTGTTGTGATAAAGTTAAATACGCAAGTACACTTTTTCAAACGGAAATTAAGGTTGCCAATTATTTTTTACTTATATATACCACGTACTAAATAGTGTAAAAGGTTTCTTTATAAGTAAGTGATTGAATATTATTTAAAACAAAACTAATTATTATCACTATAATAATTTTTGATTTAGTAGCGAGTACCTATGTCAATTTTTAAATTTGAAAAGAATTTCATAAACAAGACTGAATCTCATAAACTGTACTAAAAATGTATAAATTATAAAAAAAAAAAAGAAAGACGAGGAGGAAAAGAAAACTGAGAAATAAAATTTTCTTAATCTTTAAAATGGATAGATATAAATATAAGAAATAATATATAGCAAATACTGCGGCTATGAGCTGGTTAATTACATCTTTAGTCAGCAATCAAGAGTTTTAATGAAATAAATAAAAATTAATCGTATGCCCATATTTCGTAAATTTCATATACATCTAATTTCCAAAATCAAATATTCAGTAAATGAGGTGAAAAGTATATCGTTTACGTACAAAAAAAATAAAAAGAAAAATGGTTGTATAGATAAGAAGAAGATAGGAATTCGACGTTGAAAGGAGTTCTCGACAATTCTTAATCATCGGCCAAGAACGACTATTATCAGCGAAAGAAATTACGAGACTCTTAAAGAAATCTCATTACATGAACGAATGCGCAAGAATTAGTTGGTAATTTCGACGTGTCGAACTTGGTCTTTATAAAAGCTATTCTTTTAAGAAGTAATAAAACGAGTATATTAAGGCTCCATATTAACTCATAAAGAAAACTTTCGAGAGCAAATGCTATAATGCCTGAAGAAAATCTGCAAGCTTATGACGATTAGGATAGTTAAGATATTAGAAGAACTTTGATAGATAATTTATAGATAGATTATAGAAACTCATTGGGTGACAAAAAAGTTCATAAACGTCTCCCTCTGATAGTATAAAAATTATAGAAAACTTTATTGTGAAAGCATATATCATCAACGGAAACGAATGGAAAGCTACGGTAAAGCTGTAAACGTAAAAAAACTTATTATGTATAAAAATAAAGAAATTCAACTAGTAAAATTTATATACAAGTCTACGAATACAGTATGTTATTATACTATAGCAAAAGCAGTTAAATTTTTACAAAACTATGTTAAACTACAACTGAGCAATGATGATCTACTGAATAGGAGAATTTCTGAAATCGAGAAAATTGTATCTGTATATAAGAGCAATTATAGCTGTTATATACTTAATTACATTTATCGATTTGATAGCCCCAGTGCAATGCCAATTGCTTGAGATATATATGTATAAAATAAATAGTCTAATAACGTCACGAATTTGCTGTCTAAAGCAACATCTGCACTATATACTTTCTGCATTTTGCAAAATCCTATAGAGCCCGCGGCCAACGGGAGGAACGTATGTCGCGAATATTATTTCGACCGCCAAGACGTGATTTATCAATGCGTGTCGTCGAATGCAGTCTCTCTCTCTCTCTCTCTCTCTCTCTCTCTCTCTCTCTCTCTCTATGTGTGTGTATGCATATTTACACTAATATATTCTTTGCGTGTATTAGTCTTTCATCGATCGACTCGCCGTGCCGTGCGCGAAATCGTGCTTTCACTTTGTCAGCAATTAATAATACGTGCATGTATATACACACATGTATATATATATATATATACATTGTCGATCGGGAGGCGTGAAATCTTAAAGCACTTGACATTTCCTAGTCGCACTTGAAATACTCTCCACGCGAATGGTCATATCGTGAATGGGGGGGTTTTTGATCGCGTAAGAAGTCGAAAAATCTTTCACTTTTTAAAATAGGATTTTTTTACGACTGCCAAGCACTTTTTCAGGGGATGTCAGAAAAAAATCCGACCGATATAAGCTCCTATAACTAAACAAAAGGTTTCACGGTAATTTTAATAATTTTTACACTTCTATAGTGAAACACAGTTGTTTAGCGACCTTACTGTCACGATAAACAATTATAATCTAGCAGATAGTATCATTGTAGACAAGGATAGATGATTTGATAATATTTTCTGTCCTTATCTACATATTTGTCTCAATGTACACCGTCTCGAGTCAAATTTTCAATTCACAATTTACAGTGATAATTTTCATTATTTCCACAACTGCCAGATAAGCTATGACAGTTTATGGTGACAGTAAGCTTTCTAAACAAACGTTTTTCATCATTCAAGTGTACATATTTTTATATTTTATGCAATATTGTTATCAAAACCTCTCTTCGTGTCACTTGCAGTATGACGGTCAGATTTACCCCGACATCCACTTAATGGATATATATATATATATATATATATATATATATATATATATATATATCTGAAATCTATGAATATTAGAAGCATTTTATGTTGTTGTTAAAAATTTGTCATGATAATTGTTTTAAACGTTGCTTAAATACAAATAAAACAGAAAATTCTCAATAACGTATATAAAAGAATTTTAATTGGTGAAATATGGATTTAATTAATAAATAAATAAACAAAAAATTGGTAAAAACAGCTCTACGCGTATACGATATTACTATATTTTCTTAAATCAATTGGCTAAGGAAAATGTTAGTTTAATGAACAGTCTACCGCAATATTATTTATCGATCTTTTTGAAGACAACTGAAAATTGATTAAATGACAATAATTGTAAGTTTCAATAATTTTAAAACCCTTTACACTCTTAATTCTGTATATATATAAACTCTCCAATTACTTTACATTCACCAGTTTGATACTTAATCAAGGAAGGCCAAATAAATTTTTTTGTGCACTATTCTATTCGAGTAAGTGCATCTCACGCGATTCCCTTGGGAGTCAGAGCAGAGTTGCACAGTATTTTCCTAAGTGGACGCAGATGAATGAAGTCGCCTGTACTCTGCAGCCTCGTGCGCAAATGCATTTGCAACGAACTCAGTCGGATTGTGCACTTTTAAACAATTATTAGATATATATTGTGTTTTTTTAAGACTCTGGAAATGTGTTCTATTACAAAAACCTATAACTGACAAATTTTTGGCTGAGTGAGTTAGTTGAAATATAATTTTGCTGGATAATTACGTTATTTTGTAGGAAATTTTTAGTATAATGGAAAGTAGTTTTTGGAAGAACATATTATAAGAAAAACTTTCAATTTATAATTGACTTTTTTATGAAAATAGAGAATTTATAAAACTAAAACATTAATATTTACAATTGAAGTGGATAGTAACTTTATAGCCTTTCTTTTGAAATTTATAAAGAACAATGTAAACATTGCATTTTTCCATTAGTAAACGCAAATTAAATATATCTGGATAATTAAAATATAGTTCCTTTAGTTACTTCTTGTACGTCTAATATTGTTCAAATTAATAAATGCTAAGGGCGGAAATTCTGCTGCCTTTGTACACTTTTGTACAGTTTTCTGCTTTTTTATCGAAGCAGCTTAATCCTGAATAAAAAAAACTTGAATTTTTTAATTTTACAAATATTTAATCTCCATGTAAAATTCAATTACGAATCAAAAGTTACTATTATTATATTTTCATTCGTACACATTATCAAGTTGGAATGAATTGAATTGTAACTGAACGAATAATTTGTCAGTTATCGGTTTCTCTAATAGCACACATGCTCCGAAATCAGAATTGAAAAAAAAAACTAGTCAATACCGAGAAGTTGTTGAAAAATGCAGATTTGAACTATGGACCAAATGGGATCGCCCGTGATGAGTTGCACGGAATCCAGGACGGACAGTCAAACTAAATTAACTGCACGGCAATCTACCCTCGACAGTGGCTTGATAAAAAAAGTGCGAGTGTAGACACACACACACACAAATATATATATATATGTATATATAATTTTATCGCTCACATCCGCCAGACCACGGCATAGACGCTCGAACAAATATCAAGGCCGCGCGCTCGGAAATATATAAGAGGGCTGAACAAACAAATTCTCGCATAACTGCTCGCGCGCCCGCACAAACGCAGTTGCCGCGATTTATTTTCTCGAGAAATATCCGGGGCATCTGCGAACGCGCTCGCGGTACTTCCTGCATTTTCTTTTTCAATTTAATGCGAGTTATGTGCTCTTTCGTTTCATTATAATAGTCCCGCCACAGCGGTTTCGTATTCGCTCGCGCTCGGTTTTCCCGGCCGAGCGATCCGTCGCGCCGGACAACCCGATGCCCTTAGAATAATATATGGATTCGACGCTAACGTTAACGCGTCTTTTTTCATTATTCGCGATCGTTCACCGTATACGCCCTTGATATTCTGCAAAAGCCGACGATTAATAAGGCTGCGAACGGTTGAAATTGTCGAGCTAATCGTGCGGTTTAATATAGAAATCGAAAGGGAATCTTAACATATCCGATACTGTAAACCGAATGAAGCAATATCACATTTCAGATTCTATTATTTAAAAAATACAGTATCCATACACTGAGAACAAAATATCTTTTATCAAGTAAATATTTTCTTGTTCTGTACCAAGTAAATTATTTTCTGAAATTGAGCAAGCATCTTCTTAAATCAAGAAAGTATTTACTTAATACAACAAGAATTCACTTGAATCAAACCACGTACTTTTAAGTGAATATTTTCTTAATTTAAGAAAATGATTTACTTGGTACAAAATAAGTAAATATTTATTTGATGCAAGAAAATGTTTTTTTCAGTGTAGAAAGCCATACTGAAAAGAAACTATATCGTAGAACCCAAAGTTTGAATATATATTTATATGTGAAGAAGAAATACGTATATAGCAGTATACAGCGCAAAATAAAAATAAATTATGGACAAGTCAAGCAAAGAAGGATGTTAGTACACGGTAAAATTAACAAAATTATTACGACGTTTGGAGTTAGAGATACACAGTCTGTTAGCTCAACAGCAGTCACAACAAAATACACGAGCGCATATAAGTCGTTAATAGAAATTCGAGGTCTCCGCGTGGAAAAAAAGAGGACAACGAAATTCGACTTTATACGCGCGAACAAAGCTTTCAATTAGCAGGCATTCGCGGGCGTCGAGCTTGCCGGCAACACGGGAGAACGAGCGGGTAAAAGCTATGCAATATATAGCGCGCGGGACAGACGTAAAAGACGCGCAGGGGTGGTCGGGACGTTCGCGATCGATTTGTTCATCGTGTCGCTATGTATATATAATATTATATATATATATATATATATATATATATATATATATATATATACACATACGATATATACATATACACCGCTGCACACAAAATTGCTTCGCGCATCGCCCAGCGCTGCATTGGCTACAATGCCTGGACATTTTCGTGTTCCACCCCTCCGCCACCTACGTTTAGACGCGGAAAGGGGAAGGTGCATAAAGTGCGGACTTTATAGAACGTTTGAGTGGGCACTTTTTTGCCAACGCGCCGAGCTGCGAGCCCGCGCGCAGTATAATAAAGTGCCCGAGCGCGCCGGACGATGCTATAATACGACGGGTGAAACGAGCGAGGGTTTTCTCTCTCCTCTCTCCACGCGCGTCGCCGGACGCTCCTTTCCACCTCTCTCTTTCTCTCTCTCTCTCTCTCTCTCTCTCTCTCTCTCTCTCTCACTCTTTCTGTCTCTGTCCCTCATGGCCTGCACCATATAATAAGCCGCAACTAGGAGAGGTTCGTTCACCCGCACACGCGGCTCGCGAGCTAGTTAAATTTAAACCGAAATTTTATATAGATATATCTGAATACAAACGCATGCACGCACACGCACATACGCGCGCTCGCGCGCGTGCACACGTATACATATATATATATATATATATATATATATATATATATATATATATATATGCATACATGTATATATACATGCCAGTGTTTAAAGACTCGTGCGCATTCGAGTGTAATAATATATATGTGCACGATGACATATCGACAAACGCAGCTCGAACTAGTCAAATGTCTCGTTCTGCCCTATGCTTCAACTTTCACAATATATTTTCTTTGCCTATGCGCGCACAAATACCTACACATACACATACATCGACTGTCTCTTGGCACATTTTTCTCATTCTTTCATCCTCTTCATACTTCATTAGCACGTCCCTCTCATTCACTATATATATATGTATGTAGTTTTTTTGCTCGACACTAGTTTCTAGCCAAGCTTAATATAACCCGAAGCGTGCCGTCGCGTCGCATTTTTCCCCTAATGATTTCAAAAGCTTTTTTACGTTTTCTCTATTTTTCTGCATGTGAATGCGTGTATGTATGTATGTATGTGTTATTTTTACATCCAGTTTAGATTTTATCAAACTCTAGTATAGAGGAAAAATACTTGGAATATGCGCGACGAGGCACGCTTCCTCTATAGTATATGGTATATATACATATATACATACATATATACAATATATATATATATATATATATATATATATATATGTATATATAATAGTACGATATTAAACTAAATCACAATTGTGTTTGTGCAAAGCATAGTATAGAAATAAAATGGTGCAGTAGAATTCAGCGAAAGTGTGTTAAAAGACAATATATATATATATATATATATATATATATATATATATATAATTCATTTTTGCCACTAAACAAATTAAATTGGTGATTTTCACGGATTTCGCTCGTGCTCTCTAAAAAATCAGTTATTTAATTTATTTTTTATCAACAGTGAAACATTGAGTATACATTGTCGTAGAGCCTCCTTTTAATGAAAAATTTATAAGTAATATCAAGTATATATACGATCAAGATTTCAATAGTATTTTAACCCGTATCGCATTTCATGTTATCGCTTTTGGTTCGGATCATTTCGTGTTTCACTGTCGTTTACACTTTTTAATTTTACATCAACATAATGAAGATCGAAGAAAGAGTTAAAAAACATAAAATATAGAAATTGCAAATGGAAAAGTAAAATACTTACATCTAAATTAGAGAAAGAACGCCGTGGTAAATGTATACGAAATTAAGAGCATTACCATAATAATTACCGACTTCAAATTATGACATGTAATGAGCATCATTAGTCACGCTCGTGCGTGCGTAATACAGTATCAGGTTTACTCTAGGATAACAGCTGATAGTTCAATACAAAATCTACATACGATATACAAAATAATTTCATGTCGGTAATTACCTGTTTTTGCACAATTTAAAAACTTTACTTGTCGAGCATTAATAATGTAAACGATAATTTTATTAATAATAATTTAACTTTAATATGCTCACGATAAGAATAAAAATGAGAAAACAAGTAACTCGAAAGTATTAAATTATCGAAAGTATTTATTGTTGGCAGCATATATAATCAGAGCGACTGCTAAAAAATGTTTTAATAATTGTGGATTTGTCGACAGATAATGATGTCTATTGTTTATAGCAAACATCCGAGCATTAACATGGAATGAATAGAAAACTCAGCAGCGAATCAAATATTTATTTATTTATTTTTTATTATAGATGAAAATCTATATGTAACAGAGCTGCATATTATGTGACGTCTATTGTGTGACGAAAACCACAATTACTATTTGAAAATTTTTCTTGAATTATAAGAGATGAATATCAAAATTGCACTGCCTATTCGGATCTTAATAAACATCTTATTTAATGAGAAAACTCAGGAGTGTTGATTGCACGACTTTACTTTGTGTTTTACTTAATGGTAAAATAGCAACAATTTTGTTTTATCGATCATTACTATATCATGGGATTGTTTCATATGATATTCATTTAATATAACTGCGACAATCCATTCGAATGAAATTACTTTTAAAAAATTTGTTCTATCAGAGTTTAAAATCCTATGTTTTTATTAATTTTAACACTTATCAAAGGTAACTGCAGGTATTAAAGTGCACACTTATATATGTATATAGTAATTTACAAGCGGGACACATTAACAAAAATTATCGAGCATTCCCACAATTAGCTTTGATTTAGTAAACAAATTCAAAGTTACTGACAAACATTAAAATGCAATATTGTTAGAAACTATAAAAGTCAAGAGGAATGGTTGGTTAAGACAATGAGATTATACACGCACAAAAATTCACTCGAACGACAGCGAAAAATCGTGCATTGACAAATCCCGGCTTTAAATAGTTAATCAAACAAAAAACAAACAAAAAACAAACAAAAAAAAACAAAAAAGAACAACTGTTTGTTCGAAGATAAAAGGACCATGTACCTGCTGTTATGGCTCCTTCTCGCCGCAAGAGAAGTAAAAGTCTTCGTTAGTGTTGGAACTTGATTTTGACGGATTTGTTCGCCGTTGCATCGACTTTCTCAATAAAAAGCATTAAAATCCCGGTGCACATAACAAGCAAAGGCGCGGCTTTTTTATTAAGGTGCCGCGCCTTTAGTGCTCTTGCCCGCAAAGAAATAAATAAATACGGCGGGCGTTGTTTTTTCTCATGAAATCGCCCCCCGCTCGTGAATATCATCAGATTTGTAATAGCATATTTGTACTATTTATCAATCCTGTCGCTTTATTTACAGAGTCTCATAAAATATAGAAATGCTTGAGAAATAAAAATTATAAGGAAATATGTATATATATGTATATATGTGTGTATATATATATATATATATATATATATATATATATATATATACATATACACACAAGAATTTTTATACACAGTAACTGTCAAGGTGAAGATCAAAATCTGAGAATATAGAGACAATTAAGCCGAATACATATGTAGAGAGATTATAAATCGAATTTGTATAGTGAAAGCAAAAGGATGACAGTTATAGATTATGCCCGAGAAGTCTTCCGCCCAAAGTTTCGATTTTAATTAAAATGTGTATATATATTACATGTGCATGTTATATATGCACATAAAAACCGGCCAAGTTTGCCAGGAGAGAGACTTCCCGTTCTAAAGTTGTATAATAGTTTGAAAAATCGATGCTTTGACTTTGAAAAGAATTTACATTAAAGATAAATTGTTTGAAGAAAAAAAAAACAAAACAAAAACTTTATAGTGTATTGAACTTTCCATCAATACGATAATGACGCACCTGGCATCCGTCGGCTTGTATGTAACGTCGTACTTTTCCACCTGCTCGACCTCGCTCGTGCTCCAAGAGACGCGAACCGACGTGGGATTTAGGAACATCACGGTTATGTTTTCGGGAACGCCGGGTATTCCTGTCGTAGAACCTGCGAAAAATAATTGATTGAAGAGCAAAGAATATATTTTAACAGGCTCGGAGAATTGATAAATGCACGAATTTCTTAAACATAATGTCTGCATCGACGCTCCCCCAGCGCAGACCGCGGAAAAATTCGTCGAGCAGCGAACATTATAGCACATTCCTTGGATTTCCGCGCATTTCTGGATTCCGCGTGAAAAAACTAAGACACGTCTACAAGTTTAAATGAAAATACTTTGGATTCTATCTGTGATTTATCGCTGCCTTCTGCAAAGCTTCGAAGTAAAATTCAATGTTTGCTAACGTTTATCTCGCGCTTATCTATACATGTCCATGTGTTAATTTTCGACTCGAAATCATAAAGATCTGGTATTTCTTAGTTTTCGGTGCGAAGTCTGAAATATATATATATATGCTAATCATCGCTGGGGTTGTTTGAAATGTGCCAGTTTTCGCTGGGGGAGTCCTTGTAAGGTCATAACGCACGCTTTGATCTATTATTACTTTTATTCTATCGACGCAGTTTTAATCTCTTGAGAATGCTAATTATTTTGGAAATGTATAATACTTTATAATTTTATAATATAATTATCATAATATGCTATCTAAAATTTTACGAGTACTTTCAAGGTAATTTTCTCGTGGCAGTTGATAAAATATGATATATTTCAAATTTATTGAGATGATATTAAACTTAGTAACTTAACGAGAAGAAAAGTATGCTGATTCTGACTAATTTTTTTCCTAAAATGTTCCGAGGTGAATAATTTAATGATGAATCTTTCGCACAAAATATATAATGCATATAATGTAATATCCGTCTCGAATTATTGTATCAACGGGAATTCATTCCTCCCGGCTTCAAGAGCGACGAAAGTTCAGCGCCGAAACGCTTATTCTGCCATTTATAGAAGAGTTACTGAGCTCTCGCCAACGACGGCTATTTATAAAGTGGGCGCACGGTCCGGCGTATAAAGATCGAGACCAGACCAAATCGCCCTCTCTTCTCTCTCTCTCGCTTTGCCTCCCAAGAGTCTGTGAAGTTCATATATATATATATACATTATGACGGCCGCACGGACATGGCATTCTATATTCTACGCGCTTGGTTTCTTTTAGTTCACTATCTCTCTCTTTCTTGCTCTCTCGCTCTCTCTCTCTCTCTCTCTCTCTCTCTCTCTTATATATATATATATATATATATATATATATATATATATATATTTATACATAAGTATTTTAAAACTTCTAAATGGTTCAGGAACTCGTCAAATTACAACCTATCAACAAATCAATATCCGTATCATTTCCATTGACTAACAGGTGCACCAGTTGCGAATTCAATAACATAATTACGCTAAAAGATCTAAAAAATTAATTTCCGTTTTATGATTGAATTGTAAAGCTTATCCAGAAGATTAAAAAAATTTTTTATAGCTTTTTGGATTTGAATATTTGTTTATATAGATGGTAGATAGATAGATAGATACATCGGTAAATATATAGATATAGATGTAGATGTATGTATATACAACTATTTGATTAATAAGCTTTAAAGTATGCGACGCAAAAAAGCTGGAGGTGAAAAAAGGAAAATAATGGAGATGCGAAAATTTTTCAGCGCACCAGAATGCATAAACCGATATTCTTATTCTAAGCCTTTTTTGTCACGGACATAAAAAAAAGATGGCATACGTACTAAACTATATCTCGACACTATCTTCCTACCGAAAGTACATTGGAAAAATTTTACAGAATATTTTAAATATTTTATGAATTCAATTTCCGTAAAATATACGATTCATTCAATGTATAAGAAGAGCATATTTTTCATAAAATTTATGTAAGGAATTTTTTTCAAATGTTTGAAAGAAATTGTTTGGATAAATTATCAATTTATTAAACTATAATAATATAATCTATGAATTATGAATATTGCTAAAGATCCTAAAAGCAGCTAAAAAGCTTAAGTGATAAATACACTTAAAAATTAAAAATTGTACTTATGTCCACTGTTTTGAATTTATAAAATAAAGAATTAAACTGTAAGGCCGATAAAAATATTTATTAATTTAAGATAATTACACTTATAAAGAATGATTATAAATAATAATAAAAACATTGAATGATTCTTGTATTTTGGACTTATTAAGCCCAAATAGAATATTATTCTAAAAGTCAAATAGCTCGATATCCATGATCCATAAAGTTTCTTTTTACACACACACACACACAGACACAGGGTTTGATAATTGTTACGACCGCATTTTAAAACCGATGTGTGGTAATAACTTGGCACACGTCACTGCTCAGTCAAACATCCGAGAGATACATAACATCGTCTTGTCAATACACGCGGTTTCGAATAAACCCATCCCCCCACACATTACTATTTCTGTTGTTTTAACAACACGGCGCTTCTATCCTATAGAACGGAGCTAAAGGGCCTTGTTGGAACATTTACGAAATTCAATATTGAGTGGCAATGGCACTTACATGTAATTAATTGTTTATAAATTTATATGTAATTTTATAATTTTACAATTTTTTTATATATGTTTGTATAATAAACGATGTGCTTAATTCGTTTAATACAGTGGGTGTTTATGTAAATTAATATATGTTAAAATTATAACAGTATTCTTCTTTATTACCTTTTTTTAGTATATATACAATATTATTTTATTATACGATTTCTCATAGTGCGTATTAATGAACTCAAACATGGATAATTTCCTTACTATTAATAAGTAATTTCTTTGGACTTAAATTAAAAATTAATTTAATTAAAAAATTACTGACTCAAAATTAATCTTAACTGATATTTTGTTAACAAATTATACTCTTCGACAGTTTGTTCCATTAATCCTTTCTTTTTCTTTTGTTTCGAATGAAACTTTTTTCTTTTCATTTGTTTTTGCAGTTTTGAAAATAAGTAAAGTATCGAAATTATAGAAAAAAATTCACTTTTTTTTCATTCTCTATCAGAATTTCACTATCAGAATTTCACGTTTTTAATCTTGGACTTTAATAACTAATCTGAAGCTTGAGATAAGTCTTAGCATTTCAGCAAATATACGGTACTTCTGACTTTCTTTTTCTTTTGTTTCGAATGAAACTTTTTTCTTTTCATTTGTTTTTGCAGTTTTGAAAATAAGTAAAGTATCGAAATTATAGAAAAAAATTCACTTTTTTTTCATTCACTATCAGAATTTCACTATCAGAATTTCACGTTTTTAATCTTGGACTTTAATAATTAATCTGAAGCTTGAGATAAGTCCTAGCATTTCAGAAAATATACGGTACTTCTGAGAAAGGGTAAGTCAGACAGGTTCATGAATTATAAATGCTACGCAAAATTACGCTTTTCAATTCTCTTTTTTCGACTAGCCGTGCTTACAAAATGAAATTGAACTACGAGATTTAGTATTCTCATTTCCAGGATAATCTTTATGATTTTTTAAGTATCATGGACGAATTATCACAACTTTATGTTGGGAGTCGATGGTTACTTTTTCATTTTTTCTTTTACTTTTTAATAAACTCCCTTCGTTCTCGTTGACTTGATAGTATTTAATTTAAAATAATTGGCAATAATTTCATAAAAGGTAAATAATCACCTACTATCATTAATGAGACATTTTACAATATTAACATGCAATTTACTTAAGTTAAATTTAGAACCCATTTCGTTAAAGTATAGCAACAGCTATATATGAGGTACAAGTGTACTGAAAAATAGTTAAATAGTATTTATTTTCACTGGACTTAACAAAGAAAATTCTCATTTGATAATTGAAAAATGAAATTTTTACTCTCGCTAATTTATTATAATCTGCAAATGTAGATATTCTTATCTAAATTAATCTCTACAAATTTGGCCCGTACCTATAGCGAATGCATGCTTATTGTACTGTTAATTTAAAAATAGATTTTCAGCCAAGTATATAGCTGGACATTGGACATTCATTCAAATAGGCTTAAGGCATTTGAAATCAATTTAATATCATATAATAAAATCAAAGAAAATCCTGAAATCGGTACTGTTCTTTACCTCAAATAAATAATCCCTCGTTATTTCTAGTGAATCATATACCTACGCGGGTATAGGAATCCAGATTTTCATCAACGAATCAATAACGTTTCTTTTCAGTCTATTCGAAGCTAATATATTTTAAGACGGAGTAGCTTTAGTGTTTTTTACGTTCTATAGTTAGGCACCTGTTGATCAGTCTTTTACATCTACATTCCTAACATTGCTGCTGATTTATTACGATAAAGCCAAAGAACGAAAAGTAGATAGTAAATCGTATAAATTTTCCCCCGTTCATTGGATACTTATATTTTTCATTATCTGGCTTTTCCCTGATTTTCTTGTGCCTCCAGAAAGCATTGTAGTCGTATTAAAGTTATGGCCATATGTAAATAATCGTATAATGTAGGTACGGTTGTCTTAAGCTAATAGTAGAATAGAAAATATTTGATTTTATTTTTGAAAAAAAAAGAATTAATGAAATATTATACGAATCTTTATAAGTATAATAGCCAAGTATTATTTGAGAAATCAAATGAATTTTATATACGAAATTTATTGATAATGGTAGAGTTTTATTCTAAAGTATACTTAAGTGTGTTTAAGAATTATGATAGTATGGCGCGTCGAGCTATTTAAAAGGTAGAGGATAGTACGATTAAAGGAAACGTATGGTTGCCCGGATGCGAGATTTCAATATTGAAGGAAAGCTATTGAAGGTGTGATACTTATTTTGCGTTATGAGTGGTTGAAGAAGCAGAAAGAATGCATCGTTGCCCCTACGCATTATTAACAATATATTATTGCACGATGCTAGAATTTCCAAGTAAAGAAGTTTCTTCTATATATAATAAATGCTACAAACTCTTACATCATTAATTTCTTCCGAATATATAAGGAGAGATTGGCAAATCGAGTTTTATATATATGCATTATAGATTTTTCAAAGGTTGATTGTACGTCGCGGATTCTGCTACTACTTATAACATTACTAATTATTGTTAGTAGTACAATACGAATATTCGCGAATCCTTTTGAAAATTCGCAAATGCTGCAGATTGAGTTGGTCAAATTGAGAAACTGGTCGTTCCGCCGAATATGACAAAATTGCCGAGAAAAAATATTTCTTTAAATAATCTCAAGTATTAGGACTAAAAATTAAAGTTTCAATTTATGATGTCATTTTTTATGTTTCATGAGCCACGAGTAGATGCCACTAGTTTAAATTAGCGTTCGTCCTTGAAACTTCGAAAGTCAGGGAATGGATCGCCTGTCGTTCAACCGGTGATCCCAATAGACTATCTAGGGCTGGTCGGGCAGCCTTAACTTTTACCTCTAACATTTGCGATGTTATTAGTTTTATTATTTTGAAAAAGACTTATTTCGCTTCCTCTAAAAATCCGGCTACTATTACTACGGAAGACGGGCGCGCTTACCCACGAGACTCGCCCCTTGGAGGATGAGCATCGTGGCCCAAAGGACCATGCCGCCAGGTCGGCGGGCCGGGATTGGGCCGCTGCTCCTTCGCCGCACCGCGGCGGCGGCGGCGCCCGCTCGGCCGACTGCTCCCGGCGCTGCGGCTACCGCTGCTGCCTCCTCCTCCGCCTCCTCCTCCTCCTCCGCCAGCGTCGCCCCGGCTCCCCTGCCCGGCCCCCTCGCGGTCGGCGTCAGTGCCGCGGCCGCGGCGGTCGCCGGACCGCGTGCGCCAGGCCCGCCCGGCTTAGCATCCGCGGCGGCGCCCGCCCCGCCGGCTCGGCACGCGCGACCACCCGCCCATCCTCCGCTCCGACGGCAGCGGGGCCCGGCCACCTCCTCCTCCTCCTCTTCCTCCGCCTCCTCCGCCCCCTCGGCAGACGTCTGGTCGCTGTCGATGCCGGCTCAAGGTTGCGCGAGCCTCATCTTTAGCCGCGGTGCTTCTTGGCCGTAATAGCGTTCCAGCGATCGGCGCCCCCGAGCTGCCAGCTGGAAAGATAACGTTTCAGCGCTTGGTTAGATGCTTTCTCGGACTTTTCTTTATATATATGTGTGTATGTATATATATATATATATATATATATATATATATATATATATATATATATATGGTTCTCTATAAATAGTTTTTATCTCGAAATTTTTTTTTCTATATATACGCAGTCTTCATAAACTTAAGCCCTCATCTAAAATCGAATGAGTGTGTAACATAGCTATAGTTCAAGTTCAGATTACTTTGCATATGATAAGTATATCTTATTTATTATCTTACAACTAAAAAAGCGTTCATTCTATGAATAAGTGACCATATACTTGTAATAAGTGAAGAATTACAAGTAAAAAGAAATTACAAAAATTTACTCGTTAAATGAATTTATATAATATTTAAAAAAAAAGCATAATTGTTAATGTCACGTTTACAAACAAAAAACAATAACACGCCTTCAAGTATATTAAGGGAATGGACCACCATTAAATTACAAACTAAAAAAGGTATTGAAAATATGTAATAAATATTAGACACAAAACATTATCTTTTTTACAATAACTAGACATTGTTACCTATAATTTTAAGACTTAAAAACCTATTTAAATCCACATGATTCGAACATAATGAAGCTTGAAATAATAGCAAGTACGTAAAGCATCCAAATTCACGTGAACGTAAGATTCCAATGAAAATAGTAGACCGTATGAGTTCAAATTTGGGGTTATTGCCTTTGAATAGGTTTGTAATGGTATAAACAGAGGAAATTTTTTTTAAGCAAATAGAAAAAAAATGTATATGTATGAAAATTCGTCAATAATTACGTAAAAAATCAGTAATATATTTAAAAAAATTTTTTCAACGTACCAATTGATTTTCTGCTATTATATCACAACGAATTATTTGATGTATTGAACAAAATTTTCAAATTTGAGCTCACTTGATCCATTGGTTTCATTAGCATTTGACAGTGAGTATATTTGAATACTATACGTATTTCTTATTATAACTTCAATCATCTGGATTTAAATAGTAATTGAACCCGTTAAATTATAGATAATTGTATCTATTTATTTTAGAAAAGATAAATTTTATATCTACACACTCATATACATACATACATACATACATACATACAGACATACATACATACAGACATACATACATACATACATACATACATACATACATACATACATACATACATACATACATACATACATACATACATACATACATACATACATACATACATACATACAGACATACATACATACATACATACATACATACATACATACATACATACATACATATATACATATACTATATATATATATATATATATATATATATATATATAATATTTATAATCTATTTGAGATGTTTTTTGATTTCCTAATTTAAAGATATTGTATCGCCTTAATTTGAAGGTTCCACGTGCGAATTAAAATAATCACCCGATGTTAATAATTGATAATGGCTATCTAATATTTGAAAAATAAGGATGAGCACTTCACGGGTAATGGTAAAACCGCCGCAGGGTGCTGCCGTTCTTTCCATCATTGCATAACGAAGTTTTAGAATTACTTACAAATAAATATATTATCTTGTATTTATAAATTAAGTCAAATTAACCTACTCAATGAGTTCAGATTCAAGCTATTCGATTTTCGTGAATAGAGCTTCTTAAATTTACAGAAGTATTCAAAAGGCTTAACAATTTTTGCGGTAAGCTATTCTTTAGCAAGATATTATTTCATCTTTTACGTAAAAATTAATTTTTTTTAATACGCAGCGTTCTTAGATAATGAATTTGCAAGCCATATGAATGAGCACATTTATATTGGCCATAAAAAATTGAAATTGCCTCTTACTAGCGGGACAGTAATAGCATCCGTTTGTTTACCTAGAGCTAAACGTGCAGTTTGCTTCCCGCAAGAATCGGTTGCGTAAAACTAAAATCTCTCGTCAACTCGAAATTTTTAGACACGTTTTAAAAATGTTTACATAGATTTTCCGATGGACGGGAACTGAAATAGTATCTCACGATATAGAAAAATATAGATATTTTAAAGGATTCGGAAATAGTAAATATCGGAAATATTAATAACACTAAGAAGTCAGATTAATAAATATTTGCGCTATATTAATAAACTCTTTTGATTTATTGATACATTTAATTAATTAGCTCAATTTCATTAGCTGTAGATTGAACATTGTAATAGCTGTTTTCTATGATCTTTTACCAAAACTTATTTTATAATCAACTTCAAAGACACGTGTTTAGGGTCATCGGAGCTTCCGTTCATATATATATATATATATATATATATATATATATATATATATATATATATATATATAATGTAAATATTTAGGGAGCTACGAACGCGCAAAAGTATATCATCGGACATCAAAGTCTCATACTGACGGAAACTAGGTGCTAAAACTGTACTTTGATGATTACTTTAAACGTAATCGTTGCCCTCCACCGTGTGCCATTCAATACCACGACAGCCAGAGGTGATGATCACACGAATTTCAGGTCAAAACCACGAGCCTGGAATATTTCGAAAGGTTATTTAACTCGATTTACGTTTCAATTTTTAGAATAGAACATGCCGTAACTCTGATTAAAAATGATGAAAACGATTTGTGATTAATAATACGTAAAGTATAATCGTGTATTTAAAAGTTTCGATTTCGAACTATATTCGAAATGCTTCGTGAGCGCTGTAATTTATAATATTTAAATTGCTAATACATTCCTTGTGATTAATATAAATAAGTCCTTCCTCTTAGTTTTAATATGTAAATAAATTGATCAAATAATTAAACCAAAATTGTGACGAAAAATGGTTTTAGAAAAACTCGATTTAATCAAGACCGATAGTGACACATGATTCGATATTGACACATTTCGAAAAAAGAAATTTAAACGTTAATTATAAAACAAACGAATTAAAATAATGCATTTTTTATTATCAATAAAGCATGATCAACTTTACCAGAAAAATTGAAATTGTAATACAAGTAGAAAAATAGTGCCTTTTATTTGTGCACATATTTGTAGATACTACCAAGTTATTTTTGTGCAATACGCATTAACTTGACTTGATATCTCAAAATATTATTTCAAAATACAAACTGAAAATCCAGAAATTACAAATCCAGCTTTTATAATGGTAATTAATATTATGCGATTTTTTAATGAAAAAATAATAATAGATATTAAAAATCTTACACAGTTTAAGATTTCTTTAAAGTTAATTAAAGAAAATTGATTTTTGATATGTATTTGCTACAAAAATATCCCGATGGGATACAATCGAAGTATAATTTTTTTAAAAATTATTTGTGATTAAAAAATCTCAATTTAGATCTCAATAATTTTTTTAAAAAATTCTGCATAATAAATGTTTTGTAAGAACGAGAAAAAGAAAGACAAGCAGCTGATGCTGTCAATTTTCTTATAAATGAATAAAAATCACTAGCACACGTATGGGCTTTGCTGCATTATATTGACCTTGACTACTTAAAATATATAGACCAATTTAGAGGTCATCGTGATATTAGGACTTGCTCCACACGTCATTAGATCAATATAAATCAGACGTTTGACGATTCAAATCGAACTTAATCATGTTAATCTATAGATTTTGGCGTTTGAAAAAGATACCTTTCGATCTGATTAATGAAAATACATAACGTAAATCATTTGCTTTCTTTCTATGCAAATTAATTCCCTGATATTGTTTTAATGTTAAATTGAACATATTAAAACGAGAGGTGAGAAATAACGAGTAAAGCTAATTTTCCAACATGGGAAATCAGAATTTCGTGCACATGCACGTGATATAGTATAAGCATTAATTACTCTTTCGCAAGTACGAGATTTCTGTCTTAAATTTAATTAATCATTGCTACATAACGTGAAAGTAATAAATCTTAGGCTAATTCAAAAGTCTTATTTAACGTCAAGGTTGATATGATCCTATAATAATTAAGTCGGTGCAATGAGATTAGAAATTGTTGCATGGAATCTTGTGTAGAGTACGTGTCGTTTGATGTATATTTTGTATTAATTTTTAACACTGAATGCGATTTAAAATTAGTATGGATGTCAGTTCTACAATTGAAAAATAATCTATTAAAGGCCACTTTTAATAAAAAAATATAAAAGAAACATTAAGAGTCAAATCGCTCGTTATTTATATATCAATGTTTTTGACCTTCTTTATCGCAACTTATATCGTAATTTAAATCATTATTTATGGAAATAATATCCTGAAGTACTATGAATCCATAATTATCAGCATTTCTTTAAATTTTTTAAAACTGCCAATGGTTTCGCTAAATCTTAATAATGTAATTACACGAATATCTATAAATTCCATACCAATTCAGTAATTTGAAATTCCCTTTGACGTAGCTAAAGGTTATCTTGAAAGATAGCGCGGTTGATTTTCCTGATATAAACAACTTCACACATTCAAGTAACACTAGCTCGTGGTAGGGTTTTCAAATCCAATAGAATGTGCCCTTTACAAAAAAGCTTCTAATTTTTTGACGAACTTAATTAGAAATCAATGATGGCGATGATGATGATGATGCTGACTTTTTTGATTTTTATAAATGAGCACCGATTCAAACTGTTAAGACATCGGTGAACAAGCAATACAAACAATGAATATCAATATATTTCTTCACAAGACACTAAATCTAAGCTCCAGCGTCTGTTTGCGTCAAAGCACTAAATCCCACTGATCGGCTCGACTAATCCATCAAATTCTTGAAAGGGAAAAGAAAATAACACGTCCACGCGCGGGGCACTTTACAAAAAAAAAAAAAAAAACAACAAAACCGACGTTGGCCCGAGATTTAAGTCAGCCAACGAAGATCTCCGAAACGCGCCGAGAGCAGGTGCAGGTGCTTGCGCCGCTGGAGCTTGCGCGCAACAAATGAAACCCCGCGCCTCGCGCTGGCCGGCTTTTATATAAATGACGAAGTTGAGCCGCGGCGGCAACGTCAACGCCGCAGCGAACAGAGATGGAGAGAGGAGCGAGAGAGGGAGAGGGAGGGGGAAAGAAAGGAACGACGGCGAGGTATAGAAGCGCGCGCATCGGGCGCGAAACGCGAGAGAAAGAAGCTCAAAATGAGCAACTGGGCTGAGTGAACGAGGAAGAGGAGAGGGGTTAAGACGGGAGAAGGAACGAAGAGCCGGTGCATAAACTCGCAAACGGAATAAGTAAGACAGAGAGAAAGAGAGGGAGAGAGAAAGTGCGCGGGGGAGCGCGAGGGAGGAAGAGATCTTACGAAAGATGAGACGAAACTTTTTAAAACAAGAAAAATACGATAAAGTTTTAACTTTCTTTTTATCCAGTTCTTAATCGCATGGGTTTCACATATTAAAAAATTTTTCAGTGGATACAAGGTTGTGGAACATTTCTACGACGGACCCGAGGCTAACGTTAGCCTCGCATCGCTTTTTACGAGGGGTATATTTTTGATTATACATATAGGTTTTATGCCTCCCTTTGGCATTGTACAAATAAAACCTTGACTGAAATCAAGATAGCAAAATTGCTAAATAAAAAATAGAGCGCGTAACAAATCACGTTCATCTTTTGGATTGTAAAAAAATATTCTTCAGTTTTTCATTTGTTTTTCCCTTTTACTTTGACCGCTGTAACTCAGAATAAGATTTTTATTTCTAGGAAAGCCTAGAATACTTTTCATAACATATTCTTATTCGAGGAATGCACTACAGTATAAATCCGAAGCGAAAAGTTTATTTTCGCTAAAAAACGACGTCCAACTTTGCGCTTTATACTTATATGCTGCGAATGAAAATTTTCAAGGAATATTAAATAGGAATCGACATATATATATTTAGATATATTAGACTGAGAGGTTAAAATGGTGTTTCACCAAATTAAAGCTCGGCATATCTTGTGATAAAATTCCACTCATCCTTTTTTTATGAAAAGCATGAAAATAGCCACGTTATTCTACCACGAGCGAAAGTCAAACGCTTTGACCAGGATTGAATTGGGCAACGCAAGATATACGCATATATATATATATATATAGATGATTTTCAGAGTCGTATATGAAAGAGCTTTCCTTCGTTATCGTTGAGATCCGTCCCCTGTATCCCTGAATCCCCGACGCACAGATATAAACACGCCCCAGGAAAATAAGCATAGGGTGGAGTCTTCTACCTGAACCATACGCTCTGCTCGAGGCGCGATGAAGTTTGGAACGTTTATGCGTGCGAAAGGGCTCGTGCAGAGAAGACTCGTGCAAGGATATATATATATATATATATATATATATATATATATATATACAGTTATCTATGATAAAACGAGAAATATTTGGGGATGGTTTCTGTAATAAAAGGTTTCTCCTTTATGTAGTCTCCTTACCCAAGTTCAAATCATCGTGGAGAAAGAAACTTTTATATTTATTGCCTTGACGTGAAATTGGATAAACGTCATGTCGATGTTACAAAAGAAAAACATTACCCCAATGAAAACTGCTGCTTATACATGTCAATATAACAGAATGTTACCTTTGTCATTTATTTAGCTCGCGTGGAAAACGTTTCGGCTAATTCGTCAATTTATTCAGAGAAAAAAGAAATACCTCTTGAGAGCGTATAGAACAGCATCTGAAATGAGAAATTAGGAAAATGAGAGATTCTCTAGCTTTTATGATGCCAAGCAATTGAGTAAAACCGAGTGGAATTCGAACGTCAGCAGCGATCAAACTGAATTAATTCTACTTGCATATATACGATTACTTCTGCATAGTCTGTCGTTATCGCCTCACATCGAGCCGATTCACCGTGACCACCTGCGAGAGCCGAAAAAAATTTAACCGCGCGCCCGATGTATTCACATTGTCGCGGAATGCTCGGCGCACGAGGTATAATAAATGGAGTCGAAAGACCAAGAGGGGAAGGGCGCGGCTCTTACCTCAAAGTAGGCCAAGACAATTTTCTCAATTTAAGTTAAAGCACATTTTTTCGCGGCCTTCTCATCTCCTCACTCTCTCCCTCTCTCTCGGTCCTTCTCTCTTCCTCTTCTCCTCGCGGCCGTCCGGCGGCTAGCCAATGAGCTTAAGTTGGCGTTTCCTCTCATAACAAAACGAGACTCGTTTGTTACTCCTACAATCTCGCACCTTGTATCCCTTTTAGTGCTACACCCTGCCGTGAAAATTGATACTTATTTGCAAAATTCTTCGTTCTTCTCCCCCTCGAGCACGCGGAATCGGCTGTTTTGCCAAACTCTCGTATATTATTTTCTTGTAATATTTTCTTGCGACATTCTGTCGCAGACTTGCCTTCTTCAAGATGTAAGTGAAGCAAGAAACTGTGGAAAAAGCACGTGCATGTCTAATGAGCTCGTTTGAGTTTAGATACCGGCGCGCGTGAGTCTCAAATATGTACGCATTTTAAAATAGTGCATTATGAAGGAGAAGAAATAATCGAAAACTTAAAAGTCTTAGACACTTTGAAAATCTTCCATGTTTTTATATAAGATAAAGTGTGCTAAAAATAATCTCAAATTTAGTATCTTTGTATATATATAACTTTCAAAGCAGGAAGAAAATAAGAGCGGGGCAAAAGGATTTCTTCAAGATGAACGGCTACGGTACAAGTTTTAGAACAACTTTATTTTTCACGATATTAAAAAAATAAAAGTAAACCTGTCTGAATTAATCACAGACAAGTAAAAAATAGTGAGACAATATCACGATAAGAATTTCCATTTAGTAAAGGAAATATTAATGCTATTTTATAGTTAGACAATGATAGTTTAAGAACTGTTAGCCTTAAATCCAACTAATCAACAGTGATCATTAATTATTTTATTTAATAACGACTATACAGTATATGAACTGATACATGTCAGTAGAAGCACAGAATTTTAATTTTAGATAACAAACTTAGATAACATTTAAGACACTTATAATTTTATTTTTGAAATGTAAAGTGCAGCTATTATAAATTATTGTCCATTCAAATAAAAGTTTCGTTTACCTTGCAGAAAACACTGTATACGTGTAACCAATAGCAAAAACAGAATGGTGCAAATTATGCAAAAAAAAAACCTTTCCATTAAGAGGCATACTCCTAAAGCGAAATAGAAGAGCTTTTAAAAGTTTTCAATGCATTAGGACACGTAGACGTGATTGAAAACGAACAACGAGCATTGAGTGCATGATGTTTTGGTTGTAAATAACAAAGGCAACTAATTAACTGTGTAAATGTAGAACATATCATGTAAATTTAAAAACTTCTCTTCAATTATGCAATTACATATCTTAACGCAATTTTTTGTTATTATTTATAATTAACACATAGAAGAGTTTGTAAATTATGATTATTGCGTAGCAAGAAACAAGAGCGAGATCGATCTGATACAATCTTAGAATAGACAATATTTTCTAATACTAAATCTGATCGTACACTGTTATAGTTTATTTTTTGTGATAGAAGCTCAGATCTCTAAAATAATATCATTTTGCACTTTAACGTGACCTACTTGAACCATACTCTAAAGGTTGAGATTTTTTGCGAATACAACTCTGGTCTCGTACTTAAATATTTATTACATTTCTTTAAGAAGACGTTTCTTTTAGTAATTAGTTACAAGAGCAGAATATACAATGAACATTAAGATATTTACTAATGGCAATCGTAATTATGTTTGAAAAGTATCAGTTAGGCAAGTTTCAAGAATCTGTACACTCAATAGTAATTTTGCATTCGAAAGTATATAACTATTAAACAGTTAAAAATTTACATTATAAAATTTACTAATGTATTGATTATTTTTGAAAAAAAGGAAAACTTAATTTATATAATATATTTTTCAACTAATTTATTAATTAATTAATCTATTGATTTATCCAATGCTTGAATTCAATATACATTATGTACCCTCAAAAATACTTATAAATGCTTCAATGAATTTACTATTATTCGAATAAATCGATATCCCATCTTGTAGTTTATCTATATCTTGTATCGTAATCGAGAAGGTGACTGAATTTCATTTTACGAAAATCGCACATGTCTCAAGTAACTTTGTTTTATTACGTATAAAAGTCAAAAAATGCTTGAAACATGTCCACTGCATGGTTTAAACTGTAAATAGATACGTTTTAGTAAGCAAAGCTAATACTAACCCTCAAGGGTACCGTTTCGATCAGAGTCTGGTGAACCAATTTATGTCGAAAGTTTCCAAAAATCATTGAAACACTAAAGAATTATCCGAGCATATTGTGAGAAATTGCACCAACCTCAACAAATCTTTCCTTTTAAAAAGTAATTCTTGTACTGTCAGTTACATACCGACGGTACAAAGCCAATCGAGTGTTACCGAGTGAGGCAATTGTTGACATAGCGTAAATATTACTTAAAAACAACAAATTAACAAATTTCTTAATACAGGACGAAGCATAAGAAGCCAATTCTGTTTGTGATCAACGAAATGTTTGGATTAAACTACCACGGACTTTAGAGGTAAACGCATGTATTGCGCACTGCTTGAGGATGTCTCAAACATATAACGTACAAAATTATTATTAGGTTCGGATTATGCGCTTTCCGGGCGGTCTCATGCGAATCGATTTTATGAATATATATTTTGAAATAAAAGATGGCGACATTTTATTGCTTCTCTCAATGTTTATTTAGCTGTTTTGCTCGATGCTCATTTTGTATTTTAAGTTTAGAAATGAGATGCGATGTTTAAATGATATTTCAGTAGTAGTCATTAGTAATTGACTGCTGGCCGAGTCAGAGAAAAAAAGACCTGTTTATCGAGAGAAATATTTCTCTAAAATTTATCAAAATTTCTATTAATAGTCACTCACTTAACTAATCAGAAATTTTACTATAGTATTATTAATAATTACTAAATTTATACAATTTATTAATAAAAATTATACTAAAAATAGGTGTGTGTGTGTAGTAAATTTTATCACAAATCGAGTATGTCTCCTTATTAGTAGAAAGTATTATAATGTTTATAAAACAATTATCATAGCGTACCGGTATCAACAAAAAAGTTGAAGAGAATTACATTGCACACATTGAATGCGAGCCAATAGTACGATTCGTGTCAAATATGATTAATCCAGCTTTGTGATTAGCGAGTGAAATTTATGGTAATCACAGCTTGCGACGACTATTGTGCATTTATACTATTACCGATAGTACTTTGAATTCTGTATATTTTATTTTCATTTTTCTTTGAAATGAATTGTGATATGGAGTCGCGTAAGTACTGGCACAATTTTATAGGCTTCCCAACATGTGTCAAAGCATTACCCAATTGGTTTTTCGACATTTTACATGAAGCAGATTTCATCCTGGAGATATTTTTTTCCCGAAAACACTCCCTATAGAGTCAGTATGCACTTAGAATGGATAATTATGGATCAGTCAAATCCTGTTCCCAGCTCAATGTTTCTATTAATTTTTTATAGCATATTTACGGATATGAATTAAAAACTAAACATTCAGCAAATCTCTATTAGTATAATAATAATATCATCCTTTGAATTGGTTCAATCTTTAATTGAATATTCCAATTTTTTTATTAAATAATTATCAAATGTTCTTCATTTAAGAATCCCGTATCTGCAACGTTGAAATTATAATATAGAAGAATCAGTAAATAAAAACATATCGATATCATAGATCCATGATGAATAAATAAATACGATATAATCATGATTAATAAATAATTTTAGAGTTTATTACAAAGTTTTATAATAAAGCAAATAAATAACTAACAAACTTCATAGGTATCGTAGATTTCGAATTAAATAACTTGATGTTATAAAAACTTGTTTTACTATAATTAGTTCTGTCAAAAAACTCTGATGAAAAAGTTTCTTATATTTTCAATAATATTAAAATTTATTTATGATATTATATTATGATTATTATAATTATATGTGCTTATTTTAGATGATTCACATTACTATTCATTTTAGTTTTTAGCATTGTTATAAAATATAATATAAATTATAATGATCAGCCTTTGCTCTCCGAAATGTACAACTACAATTGAGAGGCTTCTTTATTAAACTGAAAAAAACGGAAATTAATTTTGATATACTAAGCGAAATAATTATATTTCATTTTTTATATATTATTTATGATCTAATTAATAGTATTTAATGCTATCGACATTACTTTTTCGCGTATAAGTATGTATGGAGTTCCTTTACTTGTGAATTAATAAATAAAATAATGATTTAAAAAGTCAAATAAATAAATAAATAATGTGCAATTTTTATTTGATAAGAATAAAATAATTGTTCAATATTAGAAAAAAAATTATGCATTTTCTGCGTATGTCAAATAACAAACATTATTTTGTATCATATTGTTAGTAAGTTGCAAAAGTATTTCATCACTGTTCCTCGAGAATGAATGATAATATAGTAGAATTTTTGAAAAATATTCTATCCGAAATCTGGTTCCGAACAAAATTCATATTCATGCGCATACGCCTTCAACCTTCAAAAGTTAAAAAAAAAGTAAATACACGCCTGGTACTATATAAATATATATCTGTAACGAGCTGTAAAGCTTACGGGAAGAAAAACAGTCGAAAAAAGGAGAATGTAAAATAATGAAATGAAAATGCAACGGAAGAACAGCTGAGGAACTGAGGGGGCGAAGGGCGAGCAGCGCGAAAAGCGAAAAAGAAAGTTAATAAGTAGGAAAAATAAAAGTTAGGATCTGAGCTCAAAGCCTGCCGGTGTTCCGTTTCTCTAAAATGAAATGTCAGCTCGGAGAATCCTTTGAAATGAAAATTAAAGAATTAATTTTTTTATCGCATCGTAAAAGGATATTATTAGGCTTGGTAATTATTTCAAAACTCATCTACAAATGCAGGGTAGTTATCCAATTTAAATATCTATTATTACAGGCTATTATAATCATACTTTTGTGCTGAACTTGTTTTTTTTTTTCTTTTTGCGAAGTTCGCAGAGGAAATTCTTATTCCGTTCGACTGCTGTTAAAAGCTGCTTCAGTTAGACAAATTTGATTATTCTGTCGAATATAGTCAGCCGAAAAAAATTGCATTTGGTGACTGTTGGTGCATAAGCGTGACGTAGATATCATAATTCGTATAAAGCTTTAATTAAAAGTTTCGTAATCCAAATAATCGCTATAGTAATTTATAGGATTTCATTAAAGTCCTTTATTGAGTTTGGGATTTATAATATCTGAACAAGGCAAAAATTGAATCGACAATTTCCGTTTGTGCACTTTTGAATAAATAAATCGTTCTTATCCGAACTGTCTCGAATAGATCCAGCGCGGGTACTTGTAGAACGATTTCGTAAAAAAACACTTATTCCAAAAAGCTCGTTTCATTTAAAATCTACATACGCCGAATACGCTGGTCCTCAACCGGAATCGCGTGTCAGTAACGGATAGCCCTTTTCATAACGCAATTGCTCCATATTGCCGGGCATATGTCTGGCTGCTCGCTGAATTCCAAAAATAAAATACCCCAAAAATAAATGGCTTACTTACACTTTCAAGTCCTAATTCTGAAAAATAACAAAGCGCACCCTTGTATTGCTTTTTTGTTTGGTTCATAAAGAAAATAACGTACACTTCCCGCTGGAGAACGCCGACAAGCATCAAGGGGATGTTCAAGGTTTGCCAAAGTAAACGCTTGAGTGCACTTTGCCCGGGATCCGAGCGTTGTTTTAGCGCGTTCCTCTCGGCGTTCCTTAAAAGTGCACGATTATATATTTTATAAATTCAAACCGAGCAAATTTTCCGATGGCCTGTGCGCCGATTCCTGAATCGTAATTTAGGTTAAAATTTTTTATGCACGCGCGTACATTGCTGTTAAAAACGTTTGAACGCGCCCGAGCAATGCGCGCGAGCGCGCGTGCGTGTTCGTGTGTGTGCATGCGCGGAAGCATATATCTATATATCTTTGCAAGAAAAATTCAACCAAATCGAAATATCGCATCGGCAGCAATGGAAATTTGGTTGTTCTATATACACTGTGACAATAAAATTTTGATATTTACGAGAACCGCGCACTATTGCGCATCTCATATGGGATGGCATAATGCTTTAAATACTATTCGATCTATATAACGTTTTATTTCTGAACATATAAATTATATTTTACTATTAGAGCGCGTATGTATTTATAAAGCAAAAATTTTGATACTTAGTTTAACTACTCGTATTCGTAAGTATTAAAATTAGATATTTGTATTTTCTACAGTCGACTTAAGACGAATAATGATCGAAATGCTTTCAATTTGTCACAAAAAATTATTAGTAGATGAAAATTAATGCCAATCAACAGAAGCTTCCAGTAAATATAATAAAATTTTGTTTTAAAATACGAAATAATAAATCAAAAACCAAGAGTTTTAGATACGGTACAAACAAGATAGGTTTGGAGGGCTCTCGCTCTCGCCCTCACTCCCACCGATTCAGGTAATATAACTTTTTCATGCCAGGTGATGTTCGCTCAATTTCTGAAATTGCCTTACATATTTATCCAAGGTAAACCGTAAATATATATAAATATAGACAGATATGGCACTCGCGTACATTCAAAAAGGAAATACTCGGTAGTATCAGCGGAAGGCAGAATTTTATATGTTCAAATTCGCTCGAGAAAAGCAAGGCCTGCATTTTCACTTCATTCTATTTGACTGCAGATTTTATCGGATCGTTAATGTTTTACGCGTGATCAAATCTGTATTTTTCACTGTTGTTGAATTATTTTTCTTATACTTCCGTAAACTTATCCGAGAGCATTCGTTACTTATTTTTAATTTAAGTTTCAAGAAAAAATCTCAATATTAAGCATCGTACTGAAGTCTTGTCATCTTGCATGACACCCCCCCCCCTCAGAATTATAAAATATCAAAATAAACTATTTTCGATCTCTCTTAATCATCCAAGAAATAATTTTTAACTTTCTTGCATGATGCTTCGTCAGCGCAGTACGTGGATCTTTTCAGAATGAAACATTTTATTCAAAGCAACAGCAAAAAAAACGCATACACACAAAATTACACAAATAATAAAGTAGCGCTTATTTTTCATCCATTAAAACGTACTTATAACTGAGAAGTTCATTGTGTACATTGTAGTAGTTCGAGCTAACAGTCCAACTATTGTACTATTCTAAACAATAAGTTTACAAAGTGAAACATTGAAGAAAGTTTATAACTGTACAAGAGTTTAAATATATACCTTCGACTGTGATATATCATATATCATAAGTTTCATTGACGATATAAATAGGCTTCACAAATAATTTTATAAAAAATAGTAACGTTTACATTGATTTAGATAGGTTATTTCTCGTTAATTTTTAATAAAATTTTGTAGCTAGATGAGGCCAGTGCACTGTACGAAAAAGATTACCCCAAACGAATTCAAAGATTATTTATTAGTTAACTGTTCAACGGAAAGAAACTTTATTATTTCATTTAATTTATTTATTTACTTCTGAACTATTCAATACAGAGTGCAAGAACATCGTACAATGTGCAACTAGAGGGCACGATAGGCGTTTCCCGACGAGGAAATGTTTGCCAATCGAACACACCGATAAATAGCTCTATTCGTTTAATTTGAACAATTGAACAGGTAACGAATTACTGATAAAATTTAAGCGTTTCCAAAAATTCTATTAATATATAATTAAATTATTTATTTTGAATAAAGCCATATAGAAATTAATCTACAAAAAAATTATATATTTTAAATATTTAAACGATATCATGAATAATACTTTCTTTCGTTCTGTTTATTTGTAGATTAATTATTTTAATATTCTCTTTGATAATATAATCTCATTTATTATATACGTAATTACTATTATATTAACTTTTCATTATCTCTTTTTTACACTACTTAAATCAATATTTTCAATATCAATTTTTATCAATTATGCACATTTATTTATATCTAACATCGACTAATACAGATTAAACAAATTTGTCGTCATTGTAATATTACAAAATTATTATTATAACCTATCGGAATTATTATCGAAATCATTATAACTTATCGAAAATATTCAAAATCAATATATATATGTATATATATATATATATATATATATATATATATATATATATATATATATACATATATTTATATACATTCATTTAAAACGATGTGAATAAATTATTTTATTTTATAAATTAAATCATCAATAATATAAAAAAATGTAAAACGAGTAAGTATAGTAATTTATTGAAATCATAGTCACTTAGCCCAAAGAAAAAATTATTAAACATATAAGATAAAAAACTGACAACAAATTAGTGCTGCATATAAATTACAAGCAGATTTTGTATTTTAATCCATAAATCATTCAATACTGACAAAAGTAAAAAAGCCGTTCTCTCTCGCAGAAAGTAAAAAAAATAATGATAAAACAAAGAAAGGGAATCACAATTCAGAAAATAATACTAAAAAAAAGTATCTTAGAAGTTGGGTTCATTTTAATACTGTCGTTGAATTATATATATAGGGAATGTGCAGTGGGAGCTCCGCCAAGTTCTGTTATATATATATATATATATATATCCGACAAAAGCCACCCCGCAGTGCTTCGCATTCCGTATGTATAGCGACTTACAGGAAGTAGGAAGGAGTGACGGAGAGACAGAGAGAGAGAGAGAGAGAGAGAGAGAGAGAGAGAGAGAGAGAATAAAAGATAGTACAGCGAGAGGAGACAGGGAAAAGGAGAGAAAGAGTCCCAGAGGATTGATTCCATATACACCCCGAGCTGTAATACTCATCAGCATCGCTGTAGGGAGCTCGCAACTTTATATCCGCGCCGCGGCGCGGCGACGACGCGACGCGACGCGTCGCGCAGTATAATTGAAATGCAAACAAATCCAATCTACCCGCGGCGGGCGGCGTCGCGCTGTGCGCGAAAAATACCGTCGCGCCTGCGCCGTCTCTAGACTTCCTTAACGTCCCGTCTCCCCCTTCCCATTCGCTCCTTCTATCGACTTCTTTTTACGCTGTTACTTTTTCGCTTCTATGTGTGTGTGTGTGTGTGTGTGTGTGTGTGTGTGTGTTCAGAATTTGCGAACTTCGCGGGTGTAAGCGCGCATGGGCCATATTAAAACTTTCCCAATAGCGCGCGTTCATCCCTTCTGATGTTGCGGCCCGCGCGCGTTCATTCGAATACGATTGGCTTCGATGCGAAAAATGTCGAGCGTAGGTGCGCCAAAGCCGCGCGTAATTTATATCAAATTTATATATAATTACATTATTGTCACAGCTTAAAATTACGGACTGTTCGAACAAGATATATAGTATTTTCACCTGTTGGGTACGAATGGGTTATATCACAGTCTTTCGGAAGAAATATCTTTTGCAAAAATTGTACAGTCAGTAGATTATATTTTTCAAATAAGCATCCAGAATTTATTATGTCTCTCTTTCTCTCTCTCTCTCTCTAACAATAACCCGAATTTAGAAATGTATTAGTTTCCCTTTAACTAAAATCACGACTGAAGCCTCCATTAATACTTTGACATTGATTTTGACTTTTACATTGATATATCTAATTACCTACCAACATAATTAACTTGCATCCTTAAATCATATCACTGATACAGAGCTCATTTATTACCTCGAGCACGTTATAAATTTCAATTTCGATTTTTTTCTCATTTTCTCAGCGAAGACTCTTGCACTCTAGGCATTTTTCCGAGGCTATTTTACATTATTCGTTAACTTCATTATGCGGAAAGTGAATTCTTTTTATAAATTCTTTTTTTTATTATGTATGACTGAAATTCCATTTACTATCGCGAACTTTTGTAATAAGCCTCAGTGCCGCAAACTTGCTTAGCATTACTAATTATAATTAACATTACTTTTAGTGCAACTCTTAAGGCGAAAAAAGTATATAGATGATGTAAAGTTCTTGTCATTTTAATATAGAATACCGCTAATTTTCTGAAATTTACACCAAAAACAATATGGAAATATATTAAAAATGTATTATTGAGAACTTAGAAAATCAAAGAATGAGACTATAAAGCCATCGACGCTTATTTGAATATCTATTCTGTCACGCGATTTTGAAGTCTATCAAGCATGGAAGGTCGTGCGCACAATCAATCAATCAAATTCTCGGAAAATAAAGTGCATTATAAATAGAAAAATTCATATTGTTCCTATTCCAATCCAGATGATTATCAAAAAAAGTCTCTCATAAATTACTTCCAAACGACAATAAAAACGATTATGATAATGCATTTTCATTATCGCGTCATTAGTTTTCGTATAAAGGGAAAATATAACAAATATGTTGATATAAGAAAGAGATGAAAATGATGTATCTGTTTACATACATCCAGTTTTGCTGAGTCATTAAAAAAAACATAAATAAATTAGACTAAAATTATTTATATTGTCTGACATGCTAAGATATAATTACTTAATTAAATTTTGTAAGGAGTGTCATACGAACATCTAAAATCGAATTGTGCGTCATGAAAAAAGGTAACGAAATAGAAAAGTGTAAACAAGATTAAATTGACATTTAAAATCTCATACTTTTTACTTTTTACTTTGTATTTGCCAACAACAGTTTTAAGTTATTATTATTAATTATAATCAAACTTATGCAAAATTTTAAAATGGAGTTTACGAATTCTAATTTACTTTTTTTTAGAATTAATGCGAGATTAACATTATCTTATTCTGTTTGAATGCCATTAATTGGACATTAAAATGCTACAGTATTTTTTATCTCGAGGTCTAACCAGCTATACGAGATTATTTGGTCATTTTTACTTAACATTTTCTGCATATTAAAACTGATCAAGACATGATGTTAATATTAAAAATTACACTTATGTCGACTGTTTATTTTAATTAATTTATTTTAATTATTTAATTAATTAGCTTAAAAATTAAAAACAATAAAATAAAATAAAAATAATAAAAATCATAAACTATATTCTATGTTATAGATATAAAATCTGTCTAAATGGTTTTAAAAAGATTAAAAATTTTGAAATTTCTACAGAGTAAAATATATTTTGTATAAACATTCAATATTACAGTGTAACTTAATGCACGGTTAGAGAAAAATCGAGATCGATTAATTTTTAACTCATCGCCTACCGAATTACGAGAAATGCAATTTTGAGAAAATAACACATTTATAAAGTTTGCATACACGCGCGACCAAGGCGCTGGGGAATGGACCAAGCTGCTGTTTTCGCATGACTTTGAAATTCGCTTTGAAACTTTAACACGATATTCTAGAAGATGGAAAACTAATTTATTGTACAAAAAAAAGAACAAAAAATCGAGATTTTCAGATCGCTACGCGGATCTTAACCGTTTGTTATCGATAAAATTTCTTAATTTCTTCAAATAAGTTTCTGTAATTAAAATATACGAATAAGAAGTAAGTTTTATGAGATCCGGTCGAAAACGATAAAGCTGGTCTAAATAAAAAGTTCCTAATTGATAACTTTTTTGAGGATAAAAATTGCTTCATAAAGTAATATTACTCCATATATTTGTTTCGGCTTTTTGCGGGAATTCGCCGACCGTAATTACGAAAATTCCCCGGCTTTTAGAGACTACTCAAAAGTTCCTCGGTAAACTGCGCGGTGCAGGCGAAGACTGTATTGAGCAGTTAAGACGCTCCATTTCCGAGGATGCCGCGTAAACGCTTTTTTTTTCACCGCGATAAATTAAGGAAGCGCAAAATGTTCGATAGACCGGCCACGTTTCTATAAAATTCCGCATGGTGTAAAGAATACTCTTGAATTTAAAATAATTTCTTTTTTAACGAGTCCAATTATAACCCAATGGCTTTGCTAGGCTCTGTGTCAGCCGAAACTCGACGAAGCAAAATAATTTATTAGAAAAATTTTCTTTAAGACACTTTATCTTAAAAAAAACACATTGCTTATTTAATTTTAGTTTTCTGTAAGTATATATTACAGATTTCATTTTCTTAAAATTGTCAATTTAAAGCTTATAAGGAACTAACTAAACCAAAATTTTCTTACAATTGAAGCTGTCCTTTGTACATTATTCCGAATATCAAGACCGAGGAAATCTGTATACATATATCTATATGCAGGCAACGATATAGTTTCCCTGGTGATATCACGTACTGGCAATCACTGCATTGTGCGTTCCCTGCATTCGAGAGCATAATGCAATGCGCTTCGCCGAGCGCTCCCGCCGCATTATTATTGTATCGGATGTAACATATTTTCGAACAGATATACGTGCGGTTTTATTATCGTCTCGCTTGCAGGTACATTTTGATATTATTCTATAGGAATAGGCTATTGTGCAGTTATCATTTTAATAAAGTTCTGAAACTGTTCGATTATAACCAGTGCAACTTAATATATACTTAGACATTAAAAACAACAATAATATCAATATAAAATATAAAAGTATAGTTAAATTCAAATATTGCTATGCGTTGATTAATTTCTTCATAAGGTCAATATAATTGTATTTATTGTTTAGTTAATTTCAAAATTTTTAAAGAACCCCATGAACATAGTTTTTATTACTTGAATAGCTTTCTAATTAGAAACGATGGATGTATGTTATACAAATTCGTAAATGATTATTATCGCAAGCATTGTGATATTGTATATCTCCAACTGTAAAGAAATTATTTAATAATTTATAGAGGTTTTGTTATGTAAAACATTTTATAGATTAGCAATAACTTTATAGAAATACATAATTTATATTTAGAACTGGCACTAATCAAATTGGCGTTGATGTTATTTTAATGCATATATTTTTATAATATTTTACTAATGATTTTTAAGGTTAGAAAAATAAATCTAAGCCGAATTGTCAGCTCAACAATTGTCCTATGACGGTAGTTTTGAAATGATGAACAAGTGAAATTTGATAAAATTTGACGATTAGTCGAAGGCGTGTAAAAATTGTTGTAACCTTTGAATAAAATATAGACGATACGTCTTTTGGTTAAATATACATGGTTAAACAACTTAAGTCTTTCGGACAACCTATTTAGCTAATCGTTCGATCTCTAAAAATACTGAACATACGATTACATATAGATTTGGTTTTTACTACTGATGATTTCTATCTATTTCAATGACCATGCATATAAGGCAACGTAAACTTTTATACGATTTGTCATTGCTTAACATTAATCTTTCGATATGAATAATGTCCATAAAACAATCTGTGCAATGCCATTTCCATTAAGTTGCTTAAGGAAAAATAGCACGATTTAAAAACAAAATAAGAAAAGGACATTTAAACTATGTCAATTCGTATTACATATAAAATTCACATCTTTTAGTATAACTTGACATTAATGACTATAATTTAAGGGGGTTAAGATCATACTACTTGATTAGAAGAACGTACAAACTTTTAATTTGCATTTACCGTAAGATTTCGACGAAAAGCACAGCATGAATTGAGCTCAAATTTCAGAATATAGTTGTTGAATATATTTTTACAGCATCGACAAAAGGAATCCAAATTGATCGAATGGCTTAAATTAGTACAATATCGATTGAAAAACCATTAAAATTTTTATATAAAACATTATCTACTATATATATATATATATATATATATATATATATATATATATAAATATATATATATATAAATTCCATAAAAAATGTATAATTACACTGAAAAAAATATTTTCCGATATCAAGTAAATATTTACTTGTTCTGTACCAAGTAAATCATTTTCTTAAATTAAGAAAATATTCACTAGATTTAAGAGTACGTGATTTGATTCAAGGAAATTCTTCTTGCATTAAGTAAATACTTCCTTGATTTAAGAAAATGCTTTCTCAATTGAAAAAAATAATTTACTCGGTAAAAAACAAGAAAATATTTACTTGATAACAGACATTTTGTTTCTCGGTGTAGTAATAACATTCTCCGACTGGAGCTCATTCGATTAATGAATAGCGTCGGAATGTTATGGTAGGTCAAATAGAAGATTGTACGCAATTTTTACTAGAGCTTTTTACTAAAGCTCGTGGTTTGCATTTAAAAGAGTCTTGTATGCACAATAATGTCTGGATTTGTAAAAAATACATATGTAATATGCCTATAAACACATAATTTAAATGTTCTTGTTTATTTTTTAATTAAAAATTGATATTCCAGCTCAATATTGAAGAATTCGAAATTACGAATGCTTAATTATTATTGTCGTAATATAGAAACATTTTCGTAATATCCGTACCCTATATACACTCCGTGCGAACGATCCGAGGCCCGCGCAGCATGGCTTCCTGCAAAATTGCCGCGTAGTCCGAGAACGCGGCGAGGGCGGAGGTGCGATAATCCTTTTATCAAGCGATTTTCCATCGAACGCAATCGCCCACGTCGCCCCGCGGCCTATCTCAATCAATCCGCCCCGTGCCGCGCGTGCGCGATTTCCCCGGTGGGCGACGCGAGGCCGCGCGCGCATTGTCCCGCGAAAACGCACTCTGGGGTCTACTACGCGCGGGTCGTCGTGCCTCCCCGTCCGCCCGACGCGCCAGCATCCCCCGGCTCTTAGACGCGCGTACGCGTAACTTTCCGCCGGATAAATTGGATTTGCCGGGGCGACCGCCGCCGCCCGCGCGATAAGCTCCGGGGAGCGGGAGGGGGCGAGTCCCCCGCCGGTCCGGGGGCAGGCGCGCTCGCGCCTCTCCTCTCTGCGCGCGCGAATACCGCCTCGGGCGAACGGGGGTCCGCGCGGTGTCCTCGTCCGTCCGACGTGCGTGAACGCGCATACGCCCGCGCGACTGCGAATTAGAATCCCGGATGCGACGAGCGGCGGGCGGCGGGTACGAGGAGCCCGCGTAGGCGACGAGGGCCCTCCGCGGAGTACTCCAGCGTACACGAAACGTAGACGCGGAAGTGTCCGCTTGAATATGCTGAACGTATCTGCTCGCTTGTATACGGAGACCGGGGATTAACGCCGCCGCGCTGTACCGCCCGCGGCTGTGCTAAGCCGAACGCTATATGTGACGCGTGAGAGGCGAACAATGCCGGGAGACGCCCGCCGGAAATGGCTCGAGCAAGGTCGAAGTGTGCGTCTGCTCTCCGCAGGGGCGATTCCCCGCCGAAACGTAAATCCCTGTCCTTGCTCGGATATTCATTGAATCAACAAATAACCAAAAAATATAGATATTTTTCACAGTTGATGGAAGAAGTTACAAGCAAAGGTTGTATTCGATAAGGAAACTCGACAAAACAGCGACTATAGGTATTTGTAAAATTCATGTCTACAATACCACCTAAAAAACAGACAGTTCCCGTGTTGAGAAGAGTTAAAACGAACATTTTAGGCTATAAATCCTGCAATGTTTTTATCGTTATTTCATGAGCAATAAAAATTGTAGAAAAAAGAACAAATACAAAATTTATAGCGCTTCCTTCGCCAGCTATACGATATCTCGGATTGGAATTTGCCAGAATTAAAAGGAACTTCAAGCTCAAGATCATTTTTAATAGGCAAATTTTAAAACAGTAGAATAGTGTAACAAACAATTGGAGGTCCTTGCATTGCCTCAAGCATATCGATTGAATTGCCTTGCAAAGGCCAGTAAAAGGTAAAACAAGCTATAAGGCGAAAAGTATAAAGAAAAATTACAGATTTAACAACTAAAATCATCCCCAAATACCTCAGACCACGAATGTAAATAATAAAAATTTGCTTAGGAATTTCATGGACAAGGTAATACCAAGGAGAGTCTCTGAAGAAGAGCAGAATTGGTGACTCGAAACAGTGGGCATTACACGGGGGGAAAATTTTTAACGAAGGGAACAGTCATAATGTCGTGCACTAACAAAATTAATTTTAATTTTTACATTTCAGATTTTTTATTTCATATTCTACCGTGATGATTGTCAACAAGGACTGACTATCTTGATTCTATAGGTTCATAAAATAGACTGTTAGACGCGTGAGAAGAATTTATTAGTTTGCTTTATATATCAGTCAATGTAAGCAAAATTTTTAATTTCAAGAATCGATTAATATTCGCTCCATCTATATCCTTCCCAGACATGTTACCGAATTGAAAGTATCTGAATGCTTATATTCTGATTTCACCCAAACTTTTGGATAGATTAATTGATTTGACAGAAAACTTCTAACAGAAAAATCTAAACACATTGTATTGAGTACGTATTATTTTTTTATATTTATCTTTACTTATAATATTGAAAGATAAGGCAAATAACAATTTTATAAACCAATTTGTTGAACTAATTATTTACTGAATTTATCGCGATTTATTAATTAACTATATATTATAATCATTAATGTAGGTTCTCGGATTTATAGATACAATCAATTATAAATAATAACAACTAGATTGATATGTACTGAATTCTAAAATATGTCATATACCTACGAACTAGAAGGGAACGTCGCAAAAATGGTGATATAATGCAATGCCGATACCAAAAAGATTGTAAGCGTTCAAGAAACGCACAAATAATAAATAATTTCTCAAATATTATGCTGTACTTACTTAGCGGAATTAGCACGCTCTACTTGATATAGCTTATCTGAAACAAAATAAAAATACATTAACATTCATCATAGTTTTAATTAATCTTAAAAATTATTCAGTGTTATTTTAGACAGATTGACCGATTGCTAGTTTCCTCAAAACAAAATGTAAAAATTACGGATGGCAATAGACTGATTTATAATAACAAAATCATCCGTTAAATGTGAAATTTCACACGTATAAATATATAAATTTGCATTAAAATATAATGTTCTCGAGTTGAAAATAAAAAGTTATCATAGTTCTTGTCGATTATCGGCATGGGAAAAAGCACAAGCGATTTACTTTCCATGATAATCGAAATAAGCCATCTAAGCTTTTAACTTTTTCATAGCCTTTCGTACCTTTTCATAGTAAAATGTTCGCTTTCCTATCTATTATATTTCAAATTTAAAACGTAGATTAAAAATTTAATTGAGTTTTTACGAGAGCTCCGTTCTCTGTCATAGAATTAAGTATTCCATTCTAAAATTAAAGTTGATTGTTAACTGAATTTTAAAACTGATCGGGATTTTCATAGGAAAAATATCACCAGCTTTTTGGTTATCCTAAAATATACGTTCTAAAACTGAAGTTCTATTATTAAAATGTCTTACACAATACTCAATTTTTCTCATCAATTTTTCTCTCAAATTTTTTAATTTAGTATTCATCAATCAAGTTAGAGAGATGTGTAATTATATGATTGGTTTAATTAATACGTTCTAATTTAACAAAAAATATAGTAATACATAATTTGTAGTTAATATAGAATTTCATAAAAATTTATACAGTTGCCGCAAGTCTATTATATACTCATTTTAATTATATTATCCTTGGTCCGTAAAGTAAAGCCCAAAATTTGTTTTACACATTTTCTTATATTTTTTCAGAGATTGTTCGTAAAAACTTAGAACAATTAGAATTGATCTAATATTCTATAATTAGTTTCATTTGTTGGTATTAAAAAAAAAATATTTTACATGTTTCTATTTCTGTAGATCTGTGGTGTGTACGCGCGAGCGTGTAGGTATGTCTGTGCATTTGTTAGCTCAGCCATTACCCCAAAACTATGTAACAGATTGGAGTCGAATTTGTCTTTTGGAATCAAAATATATAATATGAACTAACACAATTTTCATAAAATTAATTGAAAAACATTTTAATAAAAAAATTTTAATGAAAAATGAATTATACAAATTGTATTAAAGAACCGGTACGAAAATTGACTTTAAAATGTGAAAATTATTTTTCCTTATAATTACTTCGTATATAATCTTTCTTTGATACTTTTCTTGTAAAAAACACTT